>JBCNYH010000012.1:35254425-35276171 GCA_039654325.1 Tandanus tandanus
CGTGTTTCTGCCCTGCGATGGCCTGGCGAGCTGTTCAGGGTGCACTCTGCCCTCGCCCAGAGTCGGCTGAGATGGGCGCTAGCCCCCCCCCAACCCTAATTAGGATTAAGCGGTTCAGAAAATGAATGAATGAATGATAAAAGTACTGTAAATCTGTTTAGTGAAATATGGCAGCATGCAGTGAAAGATTCACTTTACATGATTTACCAAGTGAAGTTTATAGAAAACTCTTCAGTTTATTTACATTAAAATAAATAAGTGCTATTATCAGTTTTGTAGTTTGTGTAAAGAGGAATCTTTGCTTATGGATTATTCCAAATTTAGTGTATATAGCTTTAATAATGATGGTCTGCATTTAGGTGAATCTAACCATCACAGAAATGTGCGCTTGTTGAACGTCCCATTCCACTGAGTCCACCTTTGCTATTATAATATCCTCCACTCTACTGGCAAGGCTTTCCACCAGATTTTGGAGTGTGGCTGTGAGAATTTGTGTTCATTCAGCCACAGGAACATAAGTGAAGTCTGGCACTGATTTTAGCCTTAGATGCAGTCAGAGTTCCAGGTCATGACAAAGGTGTTCAGTGGGGTAGAGGAGAGGTCTCTGTAGACATGAGTTCTTTAACTTCACCTTTTGCTAATTGTATTTCCATGAACCTTGCTTTGCGCCCAAGGCACTGTCATGCTGGAACATGTTTGAACCTCTTTCCCATTGCAGGGAATTCTTAAAGCTACAACATATTGTGCTGTGCAATTATTTGCATGCAATACTTTTATACATACATACTTCTGCAGTGAAGTGAACGTCAAAGCATAACATCCCCACCATCATACTTCAGACTTGTTATGAAGTTCTTCTCCTATTCACACGTGTACTGTGACGGTGGCCAAACAACCGGCCTGGCCTTTGCCTATATGGCCAACTGTATTTTGGCACTAATATCCTTTTATAACAGCAAAGGCTTTTTCCTGGTATGCCCTTAGTGCAGGTCTCTTTTTGACTGCAGATGCACTTTCACACCAGTAGTTGCAAGAATTAACTGCATATTATGTGATAAATTTTGGGGGCCTTGAAGATGATGACATTTTTTCCTTCATTCTTCTTTTCTCCAATAAAAATGGGCTGCTCTCAGACAGAATTTACTGGGGTGGCCAATCCTGGACAAGCTTGTGGTAGTTTGAAATCTCTGCCACTTGTAGATGCTTTTCAGTTGAATTATTTGTTTTAAACAATTTGACTTTGTCAGCCTCATAGGCTTCACAACTTTTTTCATTTGATCCCACTGTCCTCAGTACACAAGAGAACACCTGCCCTTAGATGTCAGGTTTAAATAAGACATTCGTGTCATTTGTTGGAATATTTTATCTCACTTGTATTTCTAGGCACAGTATCCAAGAGGATGAAAAGTTGCCTAATCATCACAATTTTATAAAACAGATTCTAAAATATCCAAATCGAAAGATAGCCTTCCTCAACTCCTCTGCATTCACAGTATTACTCTGCCTCACAGGGATGGCCCTGGGCCTAACACTTAGAAACTTTTATTTCCTCTGTCTAGAATAATGTGCTCCCTGTCGGGCAGCGAATGCTATCTCTGCACTCTAGACCACACCAGCAATTATGAGTTAACTACAGGGCTGAAACAAACACTGGCAGAGTACATGGAATGCTGTATTTATAATTCTATATATAGTCACTAGACTCTGACTCTTCATGTACTCAAAGCCATGTGCAGTACCATATAAATAGTTGATCCAGTATATAATGCTTACCATGTAAATGTAAACTGAGGCGTATGTAATCCTGCACAGTTATCAAGAACATGCTTGCTTACATAGTAACATTTTTGTTTTTTGGGATCAGATTTTGCAGCCAAGTCACTCATTTTTTCATAAGCTAAACATTAAAAAGGAAACAAAACACACCATGTTTCTAAAATGACTCAATGAGTGAGTTCATGTGAAATGGATATTTTCCTTTCATTCTTTAGCATGCACACACACACACTGGATGTTGAATTTGGAGAGCATTTTGGAGCCGTCTCCTTCCTGCTGTTAAAAACAATAACTGACTTATGATCTTAAGGTCACTGAAGATTCTTGAAGTTTTGGATTTCTCCTCCATTTTTATAATTAGTTGCGTGATTTTTGGCATTCTGGAGAATAAGAATCCAAATAGAAGTGTTCCTTCTCTCCTTAATTTACCGTGCAAGCACAATGCTTAAATATGTGCTTAACACAAAGTGTAGGCATGTAGTTTTCCTGCTTAAATTACCTTCATTTTATTTCTTCCATAGTAACAACTACCAAAACTCACAGAGTTATCATTCTTCAATCTTTTACTGTTGACATATGGAGGGGATAAACAAACAGACCCTACGGTGATGCATGGAGAGTGATAAACATTATTTCTTTAGGATTTGGATTTTAGCATCCCTGATAATAAATTCATATACGCTACATCTCAAATTATCTAATCATTTATTTCACTGCTGATAAATTATTGCTGTTGTAGAGAGCACGTCACACCCATATAATATCAGGTCACTTGTTGTCCTATGCTCATCCCTCTTAATTATTTTTTAAAATTGATTTTTTTATTTGCACTGTGACAGAAGTGACAATAAGTAACTGCTTACATATAAAGTGACTTACATTGTAATGTACCTGATATAAGGCCAAATAAACATATTGCTTCCACAAGAAAGATGCTTGAAGAAATCAAATTGGTCAGAAGTTTGTATAGTTTTTATTGAACAGCAACGGCTCTGATAGTAGTTGTAACTGCATTGCAAATCACAGGTTCATATTATTGCTCTCAATTTCAAAGATATTGTTTGTGCAGCAATAATAATTCCCAGGGATTCGTACAGATGATTCGGCACAAATCTTATGTGTATATAACTTTTTCTATCACTCAGAGGTCTTCAAGACAGAAGGCTTAACCACAGAAGTATTACAGTAATACAGGTTTTCATTTCAACCAAGCATGAGCCACACCTTCCACCTGTTGAAATCAATTGATCTTTCAGGTGTGGCTCCTGCTTGGTTGGAATGAAAAACCTGCACTCACACCGGCCCTTGGTGGATAGGGATTACTTTTATTTTTTTTTTTAACTTAGGAGATTTAAAAAAAAAAAAAAAGAAAAAAAAAAAAAAAGAGGTTTGGAAAGGAGTCTCTGTTTATAGTTGTTACAAATTGTAAGGAACAAATCTTCTGCAACATTAATTTTAACTATTAACATAAAACATCACATCTTACTCTTTAATCAATAAAATTTGTTAGTATTGGCAAATTGCTGTGGTAGAAGAGGAATAAACCCTTTTGAAAGTGTTGGTATTGGAAAACTTTGGTATGAGATAAAAGTGATCAAAGACAGGGTGATTATCACAGCACGACTTTCACTCACTCACTTATTTGCCGAACCACTTAATCCTATTAGCCTATCTTAGCCGGCACTGGGCAAAGGCATGATACACCCCGAACAGCTCACCAAACCATCTCAGGACCAACACACACACACAGCTATGGGCAATTTGAAGCAGCCAATTAGACTAACGTGCATGTCTTTGGACTGTGGGAGGAAACACATGCAGCCTGAGTAGGGACTCAAACCCAGGACTTTACAGCCCGACTTGCCTCACGTGTTTATTTATCTATTTATTAGACCATTCTATTTGAAATGAACATGTTCCTGTTTAAACATGCGGTGAATAATTTTGTTAAGTTTACTTGAATCCGTTTTGCTGCTGATGTTAGTGAAAGATAATCACGATAGAACCATCACCATCAGCTTTTCAACCACAGTCCTTTAAAATTCAGTAGTGTCACCCAGTCACTATGCCAAAAGTGTTACTTAAATTACTGTCTCACACACCCTTCTTATTAATGGTATAAAAATCCTAACAGTCTCCATCCCCTCAGACACACTCCTTCTGAAGTGCCCACTCACTGCCACATTTTTAGACAGCTCATAATTTATTTACTCATATTTTCCCTTCAGCTTTGGGTTCAGCTAACAGCAGACATGAGATAATCTGTTTGAGTCACAGGGAAACATTGGGATGTTATTGTCATTGCAGTGCAAATTATAGTCCAATTACTCTGACATCTGGCACCTTATTAACACAGTAACTGACTGCCCTAAAAAGCTAGATGCACCATTTAAGATGCAAAAGCTTAGAAGAAGAAACCTCTGCAGCATATATACATTACAGAGGACATGTTTATAGATCGGACTTGATTCTTTACACTCAGTTCACACCAAAGATTTGGGATGAAAATGCGTTAAAACCTGCAAGTTTTAGGCCCCCCCATTCCCAATTCCACTCGGATTGGTGTGTAATATGGACTGACATTATATCGCACAAACAGTTATACTGCCATCACACTATTATATGGTCCTCCAGCATTAAGTGTATTTGGTTCAATCATCAATTACTCTGTAGAAAATCTGCAGGTCTATAAGGAACAATAAACGAACAAACCTTTAAAAAAATGTAAACATGAGACTAGTGAGAGTGGTATTTTTATTTATTTTTTCCCACTTTATAAACCCATACAATGTGCAAAACTAAATGTAAGAAAGTTATTGCTCTGTTAGTACCAAACATGTTTAAAATATAGGATCCTTGTCTATAGTTATACTATAATGCATCAACATCTCATTTGTCCATAAAATGTTATGCACATGGCATCCTCAATGTGGAGGACTTGTGGTTAGAGCTGCGGAATTGGCGAATTCACTCAAGTAGTTCATTCATTTGCAAAGTTCATTACTCTTGCAGTAAAGGATCTTCTTTTATTCCATTTACGTCCTCTATCAGAGAAAACTAAAGAGCATAAGCAATCCAGCTTATTGTACAGCTGTGGTTCAGTTATTAGACCTCATGAAACAGACCATGAAATAAGAACAGACTCTAATGGCACTTTGTTGTCAAAGTCTTTTTTATGAAGGGGCAATCTCTCTTCCCCACTCACAAAACTGTAAACCACGTCAACCGGACCGGTCCTGCCGTGTCCCCACGTCAACCAGCAGGCCTGAGATCAGTGAAGTCCTCCGTTATAAGACTTGCTGTGCATCTGGAATGCAGTCTCCACTGAATGAGTAGATATCGGGTGTTTGTAGAGGGGATTGGAGGCCTGTGAGGGAGAGAGGAACAGACCGATAGAATGAGACGGAGGAGAAACTAGGTCAAATGGGTTTATTGAAATGCACATCGTTGTGGAGCAGAGCTACTTGAGGTTTTGAAACAGAGCCCTGAAATAATCACCATTATTTGTTCCTCCTAACTCACTGGAGGGATTCGAGAAGACTTACAGTTTTCATCAGAGCTGTGTTTTCTTCCAATTCACTATTATAGATATAAACTATTCATAAACTATTATATAAACTGGTTACATCAAAAAATCTTAAACATGCAGACCTTCAACTGTAGTATATCATTCACTAGAACTAAACAAATTATAAAATACATATAGATTTTTACATTTTAGATAATAAGTGGTATTTATAGCTGTCAGTGCATGCAATACAATACCAAAGTGACTACTAAATGAAATATAATGAACTAAAATACTCCTAAACTATCACAAATATCTAAATTGTTTTCATTCTAGTTTACTAATATAAAGTCTATATTAGTGCCTTTGTTGTGCCACAGGAAAAACAGTAACATCTTTACCATCTCATATCGTGCCCGTGATCGTGCACTTTGGAAGCGGGCAAACTCGCGCCGGTCGTGGATGGTGATTACTAACTTCCACACGGCTAACAACACAATGCCCACTAACAGGATACTGCCCACAACCGCAAGAAGCACCGTCATAGCATCAGGGGGAGAAGCACACACTGCGTACACACACACACACACACACACACACACACACACACACACACACACACACACACACACACACACACCCCATGTACAGTAATATATAACTTGATCACTGATTCACACACATTATTTATTAGAATAACAAACAGACTTTCATGCAACATTAGTTGTATATATTATTAACTGCAGTAACAACAGCATCAGTGACAATCATTGTGGTTTTCCGGAGAAGACACTTTTTGACCGACATGATTATCAAGCTGGTGTGGAACTCTGTAGAGAAAGTATTTCACATCCAATCCCAGTTATAATTTTTAGCAAGTTCTACAGTACTATGCTGCTTTAGAAAAAGCAATTCATTTCTGAAAAAAGCACTTCTGTCCTCCACATGTAATGTCTACTTTCCGGAGAAGAGATTTTTAGATGGACAAATGATTCCGTCAAAGCCACTTAGATTATAAATAGAGCTTACAAGCAGCAGAACATCTTTCTAGATTGTATGAAAATACCCCTCCAAAAGCAAAAGTTAGTTAGTAATTAGGAGTGCAATTATGATTAGAATTTTAATTGGAATTTTATCAGGTAAAAGCTACTATTTTTATTACAGTGGAGAGAGTTGAGCAATAATTTCCTCTAAAAATATTATTTATCGGAATTGAGAAAAGATTTCACTAGTGTAGCTGGGACTACTCTTCCTCTATACAACAATAAACAAGAGAGTTATAAAGTATACAAGTACCTACTTAAAGGGGTCCCTTGTATAATTTAAAAAAAAAACAACCCTGACCAAGAAACAGCCCATTAACAATCTTTTCATTACTTTTTTCGACCTGCGTTTATTGCTCCTGTTCACAGATGTGACAGCTGTGGGAGAGTATGCAGTTAATTACAGTTATATGGTTTACATAATGTGGGAGCTGTACACTAACCTGGCTCCTGCAGAGCAGTGAGGACTGACTGACCACTGACATGTTCAGAGTAGGTGAACTTCATCACACATTCATTCTCTGTCTTATACAAACAAAGAACAGTGTTTGGGTCATCCGTATCTGCAGGAAAAAGAAAAAGGGAGAGAAAGAATTAGAGTGAGTGGGGAGGGCTGGGGGTTGATGAGAGGAGTGAAAGAAAGTTCTCCCTCTATAAAAACAGCTGGCTAAACTGTGGCTGAGCCACAAAAACAAAAGAGAAAAAACATGCAGTGTGTCCAAACCCATTAAATTAAAAGCCTTCCAGTGAAGTCGTTTCTGGACCTCTCTTTGCATTCCATAGTCAAAGCATTGATGCACTACAGTTACATTCTAGAACATTTCTGAAGTCCTGCGGGCAAAGAGTCACTATGTCATGTCCCTTCTCCACACTGCTAATCATTTCTGGAATGTACATGTGGAGTCCATTAGTACAGGGATGTGTGAAACAGAACAGCAGCTCCATGCTTATTAGCATGAAGCATGCTTACAGGAACAAAAACCTAGAGGGCATGGAATGCTTTTAAAATACACACATGTACATTAAGCATTACTTAATAAATCTCTCATAATTATTAAATAAAAACTTGCATGAAATGCTTCCTACAACACTGCAGCTGAAGTGCAGAGAGCTCGGTGCTCTTAAAAAATGACTTGCTAATCTAATCTTTATCTAAATCTTTAACATTGCAGTTATGTTATTTTTAAAAACATGTATTTAAATATAACTAAAATTGCAAAACATTGTCTACTCCATATACGTGACCTCAACTGTATCCCCTTATGATAATGGAATAAGATTTTTACTGTTTTATTGTGTAATCGCTCGAGGCCTTATTTTCCTGGCTTGTACAACCATTCGTCTTTCTGTGCGTACATCCATCCTTCCATTTACAACGACAGGATCCCACACTTTGGGTCTGTATGTCAAACTCGAGCACACACAAACCAAAAACATGCTGTTTATAATTTTAAAACTGCTCCAAATGTAAAATCTTACGTGCTTCACATCGGTAACGTTCCTATTCATCTAATATAATTCTATATATAATAATTATAATAATATAATAAGTTGAATCCTCATTTCTTTACAAATCAAAGTCAAAGTCAACTTTATTGTCAAATATGCTATATATGCATGACATACAGCACAGATGAAATTACAGTCTTCTCGGACCCACGGTGCAAACAGGCAAAAAAAGACAGAATAAAATAAAAAAGACATAAAATAAACAGTCAAGGGCACTATTGGTGATAGTGATAAAATGAAAAAAATGTAAAAAAAAAAAAAAAAAGATAAAGAAAAAAAGAAAAGAAAAAGAAAAAAATGAAGAAAAAAAAAAAAAAAAAAAAATTCAGACTTTTTTTTTTTGGCAGATAGGAAAAACACTCTTAAGTGGTATAATGTCAAGCAAAATGAGTTTTTCAATGCTTCCACTGACCGGCTGATCCGACCGACCGACTGAACATAGCTTCAACATTTAAAACGTCAGCACTACATTTAAGTTTTAACAGAAAAGAAGCACAACTTCAGAAGATCTTATAGGGAGCTTCACTTATATACAGTGCCTAAATATATACATTATGATCCAACAAGGACCCTTCACATCATGGTTCTTAAAACTGGAAAACAATTATAACCACATGGCTTACTATAGTACTGGTAAATATCATCTTGCCTATCTCACAGCTAAGCATGTTTCAGAGCCTATTGAGGGCACAGAAATAAAATCAATGTCAGGAAATCACTAAAGCACAGTGCATGTATAAATAGCTTCTCAACAGAACCTTTTGAAACCATGCATCAGAACCGGTAGACTATATAATCACAAAACATTAAAAAAGCTAATTAAATATATATTTTTTTAAATCGTAAGAGTGGGTCTTTTAAATAAGAGAACGCTGTTTCCTTGTTCTGATTATAAATTGACTCGGCCTCAATGAATGCGGAGCTGAGTTCAGTACAGCTGTGTTTTTTGTGTTACTGCTCTGACAGCAGGTTGGCTTTAATTCAAAGTGACATGTGGTGAATTTAGCTGTAGACACTGCATTTGGCCAGTTCCCTCACTGAGGTCTTCCCTGAACACATGACCAGCCATATAACTTCAAAGAATTACTGCTTTCATAGCTAAAAATAATAATAATAATACACAATATACATTATCTGGCCCATGTGATTATTCCCTAAACTGTTGCTACTAGTCGGAAGCACACACTTCCAAAGTGTCTTTGTGACATTGAACTGTAGCATTAGGATTTGTAGTCACTGCAACAGTGGGGCCTAAAATCAATTTCAGCATGATAATACCCCAGTTCACGAAACAATGCCCATTAAAAGATGGTTTGCAAAGGCTGGTGTGGTCAAACTTTAATGCCAAGCTTTCTATCCAGACAACAGTGCCCAACCTCTTGTGTTTAGATTGATGAACAAGCACAAAATCCCCACAGCCATGGTACAAAGTCTATTGAAAAGCATTCTCAGAAGAGTATAAGCAGTTGAAATGGGGTGAAGAAAGGGGTAGTTGTAGTTACATATTAATGCCCATGGTTTTTCGGTGGGATTTTGAAATGGTCAGGTGTCCACATATTTTTGTTTTTTTTTTTATATAGTGCATCATAATATACATAATATTAGCCTACCAATTTTCCAGCAAAACAAGAGCATCAAAACAGAAAAGAAAAAAAAAAAAGAAAATCTTAAGTTTACAAACTAAAAAGAATAAAACTATAACAAATAAACATTGGAATTTTTAAGGTTTGGTAGATATTTCAAAAACACCAAATCAGCCATTTCCAATCACAGTTTGTAATAAGGAAAACTCCGTTTCCGTTCCCTGTAAAGGAATAAGCTGTATGGATCTCAAATCATATTTAGTTAGAGGGAAGTTTGAGTTATGATGTGACAACCAAATATTTTTATGAAAACTTCCCCACCACCACACACACATCACACATGAGACCACTTGCAAGGTTTTCCCAGGAGCTTCACATATATAATCTGTTTGATTGAATACAAGACCTTCATAATATGAACAGAGTTCATCAGGGTTCAGCTGTATATTTTCAAATTCGGATATCCTGTGCAGGGTAGTCATTTGAGACTAAAGTTTTGAGGGTATAATCAAATTTCCTTTAACAACATTATTACTGTATTTTTAAAAAACCCAGAGCCCTGAAACAGCTCTTTGTGCAGTGTGTATACTCACTGAGTGTCTCCTTGACAATGATCTCATCTTTGCACATGCGCTGGCAGGTGTGGTTGTCTGCAAATTTCCCTGTATTAAATAGGGTGCACTCGATGCATTCCCTGGAGAAAAATGATAATAATCATTAGCATTCACTACAAACTACAAAGCTGCTATTTTGCTGCTGTGATTTTAAAGCCATTTCAATAACACTAATCCAGGCTATGAATACATAAGGAGATTTGAAGGATTCCTTCAAAGAACCATATTAGGCCACAGAAGGTCTAGAAGAGGAAAGTAATGAAGTTATGACCTTTAATATTTAAGAGCTTCAATGAGCAAGAGTCATGTAAGGAATGACAACTGTGTAGCTTTAGGCAGCTATCTAGGCTGAATCAAGGGGAGTCCAAGTTTGGTTTAAAAATCATTCTGAGTATAAAGTAAACTATAGAAACTGAGCACTAGCTGCTGAGTGGCTCCAGTAAATCTGGATACAGTTAATCTGGATTCAGCTATACAGTCAAGCTCAGAATTATTAGCACCCTTAAAAACAATGAGTAAATTGTATAACATAAAACATTATACACAGTCATTTTTTAAAATCTACTTTACTATTTTTTAACTACATTCCCCAACTTTCTTTTTTTTTTTTTTTTTAAATCGAATGCTATTGCAAAAGCACATCACCGACCCCCTGAGGAAACCTGCTATCTCCATTTTTAGTAAAAATGAGATTATGCATGAATATAAATTAAGATAACCCTCTACATCTACTTGAAAAAGCCAAAAATGGAGATAGCAGGTTTCATCAGGAGACCGATGACATGTGAAATAATAATTGGCACTGCTTGAACTGTTAAAATACATAGTTGTTAAAAATAAATAAATAAATAAATTTAAAAAAAAAAAGTGTGAGCTTTTTAATTATAAGATTCAGTCTGAACTTCATCTGTCTCAATCTGACTAAACTAACGGTGGTACTTTTCAAGTCTTTATTGGGCACACTGAGCAGTAATTCATAGTGCAGCCTGGCAAAAACAACCACGTTTACCAGTAACAACCACCGCAAGTTTCCGGTAACTGTTTATAAGACTGAAAAATATATAGGATGAACTTTGGACCATTCCTCCCAACAAAACTGTTTCAGTTCATCAATATTCTGTTTCAGGTCATCAGGACTCTGATTTGGCCATTCCAAAATGCAAATCTCCTCACTTAAGTGTGAGGTCATGATTAGTACCTTGACAGTCTCAGCTCCCCATCATGATGCTCCCTGAACCATGCTTCATAACTGGAATGAGATTTTGGTTTGCCAAACATTAAACTTTCCCCTCCATCTGTCCATAGAACTTCTTCCTCAACATCTTGTACAAATGTTAGGCACTAAGGCGTGTCCAATATTATTTCATTTGTACAAATACCAGCTCTATGACATACCTCTTTGCAGCACAGGCATCAGCGCAGGTGGGGCATTTCTCACACAAGTCCCCAAATGCCCCCGGCTCAGTGCACTGGCAACGGCCACAGACACAGTTGCCACGTCCGCTACACATTCTGCCATCTTCAGATACACACCCAGTTGTTTCTACTGAGCAGTTACAGTTGTCTCCAATGTAGCCAGCATGACATTTACACTCCCCACAGTGACAATCACCATGACCTACAGACAGACAGAGAAAAGGACAGTGACACAATGACTAAATTTTTGTGCTAAAGAGCAATGAAATGCTAAGCTCAAAACTAATGGTACCTAATGACAGGATTCCAAGACACTTATTTTTTCCAGAACACTGCATTTGCATAAACAAGCTCTATAATTTCTTTCATTTTATACTAGCCATGACAAAGGAACAAAATCCACTTGAGCTGCTTTCATGAAACTCTGATGTGTGTTGTGGAAGAGAAACCACTGCCACATGCCTGATCAGCACATAACAACTATGGCAATTACACACAGTTCCTCTTACAAGAAAGCCTTGTGTGTCCACAACAAAAGCCTAAATGTACGGGCTGTACTGTGCACACAGTACAATTGAACAACATATTGATGTGTGATTGTGAAAGAAGTCTGTACTTCTTAAAGCCTGATGAGGCAGCAGAAATAGTAGTAGTAAGTAATGGTAATAATTAATGAAACAGATTAGGGCTGGAGCCTAAACATCATGTCCAATGATGCAGATAAGGACATAAGAAAATCTTTAAATATCAGAAAACATTTGGATGAACTTAAAACTGAGGCATGTTGTTAATAATGAATGTAAAAAATGCATAAAAAGAACCTCAGCCTCTGCAAGCTCAGTGTGGCTGCATTACAACACCTGCATCAAGCATAAATATAACATGGGCTAAATAGTATAGAATTCTTTAATCATTATTGCAGTGCTGGCTTTTGAAATACTGACCAACCTGATGGCTATTAATATCAGTAATGTGTGTTATGTATGTATGCTGAGAACTTGTAAATTTCTAAGAATTAAAAATAAGAAGCCAGCCTTTAATTCCTAAACAACTGTGTGTGAGAGTGTGTGCTAAGCTGCTTTTACACAGGCAACAGGAACATGTTGAACCCGGAACATGTTCACACAGTCAATCTCAAACCTGTAGCAAGCCGGAAGCTAAAGGGACAACACTTAAACGAACTACTAGAGAAGAGCTATCCATCTGCCGGGAATGCTCGCAAAATAAACTATTAACAAAGAGGGATCCTATTGTGCATTCCTGCCCTGTGCCCATGATAAGCTCAGGATAAAGTGATTATTGAAGATGAATGAATTTAGAACACTTTTAGAATCCGACTCTGTAAATTCTAATCATACAGATAAAGGACTGACGCACTGTGTTCAGTAACCTCAATGTCAGACCAGATGAATCATACAAATATCACTTCAAGGGTAATATGAAAAACTCAGTCCATTCAATCTTAGTTTAATCTCGTTTTAAAACCAGCTTTTGATTATTAGTTATGAGTAATGGGTTTACAGTTCAATTCTAGCTCTTGGGTTTTGAGAAAGACAATATTTAACATTAAAGATACAATCAGCAATTCTAATCCAATACACTTGTACTAATCAGTGAATATCACCTCAAGGGCTGCTGGCTGTCTGCTGAAAAAAAAATCACATATCTGACTGTGTGACTCTGTGAATGGGAGACAAAATGGCTTGAACTGAGCCACACAACACTATTCCAGCAAATCAGGGGTGTTTGTGCTTATACACAAGGCAGGGAATAGAGGAAACAAGGGGGATACGTATGTTTAGTTCAAATGTCAACAATATTTTTTCAGAACTGCAAACTTCTTTGATAATTAAAGAAATGAGCCTGTTATGAGAGCGTCTGGAAACCCACAACAACCACAAGCTAAGCCAAACAAACACCTGCTTACAAAATTATTCACATAAATCTTATGCTCATTACTTTAGGAGTGTCCTTCATAAAATATTCCTCAGTTTGTAAGTCACACTGCTATAAAGATGTAAAAAGTGATGTCAGAACATGATGAGGAAATGTTCCAGACTCCACCAGAGTAGGTACCCAAAATGTCTGCCAAATTGACATACAGAGGGCACAAATACAACAAAGAGTATTATATTTGCATATTCGTTTATGTGTTACTTTTGATTTAAATTTTAATTGAGTTGTGTTGGCTTTCTTCTAATTTTATTATTACCACTATCTGAATCAACAAGCTCCCATAGCTCATTTTCTCTGGAGCCTTCATTATGTCCAAAGCAATCTAACAACTGTGACTACATGAGTGTTTTCAATCAGTGGGATGACAATCAGGTGTGAGTGGGCACCCTGTTTGATTTAAAGAACACGGATCTATCAAAGTGTCAACACATGTTTGTGGAAGTGCATCATGGCACGAGTGAAGGAGATTTCTGCAGACCTCAGAAAAAGGGTTGTTGATCCTCATCAGGCTGGAAAAGGTTACAAAACCCCTTGAGTTTGGTCTCCACCAGTCCACAGTAAGATGTACAAATGGAGGAAATTTAAGACCATTGTTACCCTCCCCAGGAGTGGTCGACCAACTAAGATCCCTCCAAGAGAAAGGTGTGTAATAGTCGGCAAGGGTAACTTCTAAGCAACTGATGGCCTCTCCTGCATTGGCTAATGTTAATGTTCATGAATCCACTGAACAACAATGGTGTGTATGGTAGGATTGTGTATTGCAAGGAGAAATCCACTGCTCTTCAAAAAAAAAAAGCATTACAGCTTGTCTGTAGTTTGCTGAAGATCACTTGGACAACCCAGAAGGCTATTGGAAAAATGTCTTGAGGGTGGATGAGACCAAAATAGAACTTTTTGGTTTGAATGAAAAGTGTTATGTTTGGAGAAAGGAAAACACTGAATTCCAGCATAAGATCCTTATCCCGTCTGTTAAACATGGTGGTGGTAGTATCATGGTTTGGGCCTGTTTTGCTGCATCTGGACCAGGACTACATGCCATCATTGATGGAACAATGAATTATACCAACAAATACTAAAGGAAAATGTCAGGACACCTGTCTATGAACTGAATCTTAAGAGAAAGTGGGTGCCGCAAGACAACAACCCTAAGTACACAAGTCGTTCTACCAAAGAATGGTTAAAGAAGAAAGTTAATGTTTTGGAATCTCCAAGTCAAAGTTCTGACCTTAATCCAATTGAGATGTTGTGGAAGGACCTGAAGTGAACAGTTAATGTGAGGAAACCCACTAACATCCCAAAGTTGAAGCTGTTCTGTACGTAAGGCTTAAATTTCTTCAAGCCGATGTGCAGGACGGATCAACAGTTAACGGAAACTGGGGTGTCCTTGTAGGCATGTCTGGGGTGCCCTTGTCGGCATGGCATCTACCACAGCTAATTGAGCCAATGGATCCAATGGTCCTGGCTGGCTGAGGCTATTATTATTATTGTTGTTATCATCATCATCACTATAATCACTATTGTTACTGTTATCATTTTTTATTCTTGCTGTTATTACTATTATTGTTCCTATTATTATTATCACTATAATTTCTATTGTTGCTGTTATTATTATTGTCATTGTTATTACTGTTATCATTATCACTATTATATTATTTAGATTACTTAGATATTATCAATATCTAAATTACTATCATTATCATTATTAACATTTATTTTAACTGTTATTGTTTTATTGAATCTTTTTTCTTCCCTTTCCTTTTTTGCCATCCTAAGGAATGTATGAGTGTAAATGCATCATTTTCTTTCACTTTTTCTCTGTCATTTACTTACTTACCTGATCCTTTTTTGTTTTGTTAAATTTTCCTCTTTCTCTTATTTCGTCTCAACACCCTGTGTTCGTTTATATATTAAAAAAAAATAGGATATATTTTTATAAAATATAATATATATAAATATTATAATATATATAAATTATATAATATAATATTATATAAAATATAGTTATATAAAAAAATTAAAAATAATAAAAACATGCTACCGGAAATGTTTAGTTGCAGTTATTGCTGCAAAAGAGGGTCATACCAGATACTGAAATCAAGGGTTCACAGACTTTTACCACTCACAGATGTAATATTGGAAAATTACCAAGTAAATGACCAAGTAAAATATTTTTGTCTTATTTTTTGTCTTATCTTTCTCTACTTTTAGGACTGATGATGTTTTAGGTCCTATTTATGCAGAAATGTTTAAAATTCTTAAGGGTTCACAAACTTTCATGCACCACTGTACATGCTGCACCATCATGACATATTTGTGGATTATTATTTTAAATAAAGTTATTTCAATGGCGTTTGGAAGTGTAATTTATGGACAAAACACAGAAGGGCGGTGTTGCATGCAAGCTGGAATTTGCCGGAGTGCATGACATGACACTTTACGCAATGTTTGACAATGCGCCCAGTGTGAATTGGGCTTATGGTGCCTTAAAGTATTAAATGTTACCATGCTCAATCAAAAACAATCAGATAAAACAAGTACAGTTGCTTTCTTCTTAGATGCTTCTTTTAGTTTCCTTTAATAATAATAAAAAAGAAACAATAATATCAGCTAGTAAACCTGCACGTGTGTCTGAATGCATGTGAGCAAAAGTCTTAACAGAAAACAGATGGAGGAAATAGAACTTGAAACAGAAAAACATTGACTCAGTAATACAGTTTTCAGGTTTAAGCATGAAAACCCATCACTTTACTGGATCAATTCTACATTACTATGTATTAGCCTGAAGTTTCGGCCTTGTTATGTAAAGGAAATGCATATTATGTGTAAATACTGCCTGTGGATGCTAACAGGATAAAGTGCAAACCACCTCTCCCAGAATTCTACACCCTAAGGTTACTGTATAATTTTACAAAGTGTACTGCTGCACAGCTTAAAAATGAAGATCAACACAGCAAAGCCTCAGACAAATAAAATAGCCCAGTTTTAGAACACACATGGTCAAACATCACCATACTCACACATGCCGGATTAAAGCACATCCACCAACATTTAGTTATGGAAGCTACATACACCTAAAGTTTGAAAGGGAAGAGAGCATCAATGAATAATCCTAAATTATAGGATATCTGTTTTGTTTGCATACAAAAAATGAGAAAGATGATTCGAATTTTTTGTGATATCATTTAATACAAAAAAGAGCTATAAAGATATAATTGGTATAAATATACTGTAACAAAAATTATGACTATAAATGAAAGCTGTATTTAAATGGTTAAAACACTTCAAACCATGTTAGAAAAGAGCCTTTGTTCTGGAAAAATAGTTTTATACATATGCGAACCAAAATTTTCTAAAATGCTATGGAGGTTTAAAGGCAGAATGTGCAAAAGAAAAAAACAGCTATTATTTAAAGCAAGCCCATTGGTGAATGCTGTGAGTGTCAGGATATCTAAAAGAAAAGTACAGGAACCATGCCCTCTTTAAGGATAATTTTTCCCTAAAATAAACCAAAACGTTCCTCTGAAAGTTATTTCTGAAATCTGGAAACCCCACAACGATTCCAAATATTTCCTGCATGACATATGTAGGCGTACCTGCTCCAGTTTCACATACATGTCTACTTCCTGCAGGAGAACTATTCTTTTTTTTTTTTTTTTGGATTTTCCCCATTTTTCTCCCTAATTTAGTCGTATCCAATTCCCACCCATCAAGTATTGCCTTTCCTATCACACGACCACCACCAACCAGGGAGGGGCGTAAACATGCACTTGCCCCCTCTGTGACATGCAATGCCCGCCACCCGCCTTTTTCCGAACTGCTGCGCCTATCCGCCCCTCAGAGGCAGGACGGCTGAGCTCAGTTGTATACTGTATACTAAAGTTCCAAATGAGTTTAAAAAGACGCCGTTAAGCCCACACAGCGCTTAGCTTGACCTGAAGCATGTAAAGCTCAGCTGATGTCTCTAAACGATGGTTAAATTATGAAAATTTGGATTTAGTTAGCTTCTTATGTTCCTGTGAAGTACATACCAGAACAATTCTTCATCTCAGGCTCAGTGGATATCGCTGATTTAAATATATACCTCCTCAACATTCCATCTCAGGGACTTTCAGTGACGTTCCCCTTGCCTTCTGCAAATAATTTTAGCGATCTGAGTGACTGTTAAGTCGTCCATGACTGTGTATTTACTTAACCTGGAAAACAAATGCACACAAAAGTAATAACTGGCTAATTCACTCAGAGTAACTGTATGCAAAGGCAAGAATAATGATTCATCAAAGCTTTATAATGATTTATATCAAGTTATTTTCCAATGTACATTAAGTTTTTTTTCAGTCCCACTTAAAATTTTTACCCAGTTCATTTCAGCATCACAACAAAAGCCAGCAGGCAAGGATACATTCTGATGGCTTCTGGCGTGCTGTAGAACAATACTCTTCACAGATGAAGTCTGAATTCAGCTCTAGCAGGGCAGATGGCAGGCAGTGTGCATAGCATTGTGTGGGTAAGAGTTTTGCTGATGTCCTTGTTTTGAGGGTTTTTTCTAATAATGACATGTACAGAGACGTCTTAATGAGCTCCTGAGGCTCATTGTGGTACTGCACACTGCTGTCACCTCAACTTTCAGCACAGTAATCCATGGCCACATGTCACATGTTTCATCTGTACAAATGTCCTACTAGTTTCAAATGCTCAAATTCCTCCATGGCCCGTATACTCACCAGACATGTCAATCACTGAGCACCTTTAAGGGTTGGACGTTCAAACCCAAGTACCACCAATGTGGTGTAACACACTTAACCTCTGAATTATATCCGCTTTGAACTGCAAGTCACTTTGGAAAAAGGTCAACCTAAAGATGTAAATGTAAACTAAATTCAAGCCAGCGCATGCTGCGTTAGTAGGACTGCAGTCAACCCATTAACCCACTCAGTGAAATAAACACTAGTCTCATATTTACGGAAATCTTTGCATTCCTCTGGAATGGCACAACTCCGGTTTCCTCCCACAGTCCAAAGACATGCAGATTAGGTTAACTGGCTGTTTCAAATTGCCCCTAGGTGTGAGTGTGAATGGATGTGTGTGTTTGCCCCGCAATAGTCTGGCGAGCTGTTCAAGGTGTGCCCTGTCTTCACCCAGTGTTGGCTGAGAGAGCACCATCCTCCCTGTGACCCTAGTAGGATAAATCGGTTCGGCAAATAAGTGAGTGAGTTAATAAGTGAAATGGCACATACGCCATGTTCCTGCTCCTCCCAATATCTGACACACAACATATAAATCCAGGAAGTCGGTTTCTCTGCTCAGGCAGCACGATGGCGCAATGGTTAGCATGTCCCCCTCACAGCAAGAAGGCCTGGTCTCGATTCACAGGCTCGTCCGTTTCTGTGTGAAATTTGCATGCTCTCCCTGTGCTTGCGTGGGTTTTCTCCGGGTACTCTGGGTTCCTCCCACAGTCCAAAAGCATGCACAGTAGGATAATTGGCTGTTCCAAATCACCACCTAGGTGTGAGTGTGAATGGATGTGTGAGTGTTGGTCCTGCACTGGCCTGGGGAGCTGTCCAGGGTGTACCCCACCCTTGCCCAGAGTCGGCGGATTTGGGTGCCTGCCAAATTTGGATTAGACAGCTTCGAAAATGAATAAAAAATTATGTTTCTCTGCTCTTTGTGATATCTGACCAAAAGAAGTTTCCCCAAAACGATTGAAATCAATAGATAAGAGCCTAACGAATGGTTTTTAGTTGTTAGATTTTGATTACCAATTTATTTCCAATACAAAATGGGTGAGTGTGTGCATTCGTATTTGCATGTCCCCTTTGCCTCACATCCTAAGCTGTACTGAGAATAATGTGAGCACTGGATCATTACTGCTCAAAAGCCTACCCCTTGTGTCTGAGAATAGATAGTGTCCGCAGTATGCAGGCTGTGCAAACACCTCCTATGGTGCGGAGAGCTGAAGGCAAGTAAACACACAGGCAGCAGACAAGCCAGAAACCTAAGGTAGACATTAGTAATCAATCTAGGGTGACGTGTACACTGTACAGTCAGTGACATGATATGCATGTGTGTGTGTGTGTGTGTGTGTGTGTGTGTGTGCACATGCAAGCACACAAATGATTAAACGTGCATCTCCTATGCGCTCCATTAGCCAAATGAGGTCTCTAAATCAAACTTCCTGAGACTCCTGCAAACATGTCAGTCACTCAGAAGAGATGAACAGAATAAGAGTATAAGCTACACCTGAAACCAAATCTGTTTTAAGGCTGACTTTTAGAGCCACTAACACCCATAACCTCCAGTAGATGGCACTGCTGTGTGTGTTCATCTCCTGGATGGAGGAGACAGCAGTGAGTGAGACAGCGGGGTTAGAATGCAGCACAGCATGGACTAAAGCAGAGCGGATATGGGGTCCAATACATCAGTGACCATACACGAATCTATCAGTGTGATTTCTTATGGCTTATTCTAATGGTTTTGAGCATTTTATTTTTGATTTGTTTAGCAAAAGGGGAGGAAAAAACCCACAATTTTTCCTTTTCACACTGAACGTGTTTTTATGTCATGTGATTAATTTGCATGTATTATACTGTTTCAAACCACCACAGGGTATACGGACACTGTCACATCAAAGACCAAAACTAGGATGTGAAATAGCAACGTTTATTATGTTCACTGATTTTTCTGACATTTCATCCACCAAAGGGAAGCATTCAACCAATCAGGGCATTGCTTCTTGAAACTTCATCCTTGCACTTGACAGTTGCCAGCTGACAGAAGAGGCTCCGGTTTCTTCTTTGCCGTAGTATCCGGCACTTCTTGAAGGCAACAAATATTATAATGACAATGATTTAAAACAGTGACCCTCGGACATCCTGAATTAGGTCCACTAGCGGCCATGATAGAGTTTCGACTTCCGGACTAAACAGTTAAACTCCACGTTATTGCCTCCATCTCAGAACAGAATGTACCTAACATTTTCTTTCCTTTTTTTATTGTTTATCATGTCAAAGAGCAAGCTGTTCATCTTCATTTGACGGCTCCGTTGGTGATTGGCTGAGCAGGACGCTCTAATTTTGTGTTAATTCTGTCACTGCTCTTTTTTCGCTCTTTCGGATTCTTTATTCACATCACACTGTATGTGAAAAGTCTGCAGAAGTGTTAAACATACCTTAAAGAAACAACTTTAAGTCAACATCACAAATCAATATAAATGGTAAGCTAGTGTGCACGAGTGTGTAGTTGCTTTAATGTTAGAAATAACTTAAGAAGGAGCAAAATACTGCTACTTGACCCATTGCTACACGCATCCAGTAGGCAAACTCTTAGAAATTTAAGTGAAATAAAAGGCAAGCCTTTCAAATTCTTCTGTAACAAATTAGTATATGCATATTTCAATCACCTGGTGGTTTTTACTGGCCTTTGTGGGTTTTTTTTTTTTACAGCAAATATCTCTACAGACTAGAAGATTATGATAAACATGCATCACCAGTGCATAAGTGATGACATCCATTAGCTGACTTTCATTTAGATAGTGCCTTACCCGTCAGAGTCATCAGGCCACAGCACATTCAAGGTGAGATTATGGCCAAAGCATCCAGTTCTACCACCTAGCAGTTAAAGGTGCTCAGTTTGTTGGTTTGCTGAAATTATCGGACACTCAGATAGTATGTGTGGCAGTGTCTGAGTCAGTCCACAGTTGGACGTGCCAAAGGATTTAAGGTAGGCGCAGCAGACCAAGCACTGCTAGCTGTGTGGATGTCCCATACAATACTATATGCTACTATAGTGAGCAAAGCATGCCACATGGCTGGTCTTTATAGCTATGCTGGTTTTGTGGGTTTCTAAGCACTCTTTAGCAGAAAATCCAAAGGGAGGCCCTGACACACAGAGTAGATTTCATACAGTTGATTGACATGTCTGGCAAAACAGACCATGCTGAAAGCTACGGGAAGCAATTTGTTCAGCCTGTGGCATTTAGGTCAAAATCAAAGAATCAGAGTTCAAATTGGCCAGATGGCAACGTCGCTCAGTCAGCGCAGGTGATGTTTGAACTGGATACGCTAAAATCGTCCATACTGAGGCAGTGAGCAGACAATGGGTAGGGATGGGAATCAACAGGGACCTCACAATATAACACTGTATTTTCGTCGGCCTCCTGATGAAACCTTCCATTCTTGGTCAAAATGAGATTATGCATGAATATAAATTAAGATAACCCTCTGCATCTACTTGATCAAGCTGGTGGCTCCATCTAGCTGTTTTTGGGTAAATAATCACACACACACACACACACACACACACACACACACACACACACACACACACACACACACACACACACACA
>JBCNYH010000012.1:35310044-35320726 GCA_039654325.1 Tandanus tandanus
AGATAGATAGATAGATAGATAGATAGATAGATAGATTGATTGATTGATTGATTGATTGATTGATTGATTGATTGATTGATTCACATAGCTGGTTAGAGGATTAGCCCATGTGTCCGTACTTTGTTAGCTGTATTTTCCTCTTCACTCTTAAAAACAATCTGTTAGAATCTGTGATTTTGTCACATAAGTACATTTTGGGCAAATATTCTTAAAACTAGTAGAATTACAAAGTTATCTAGAAATGAGGCATGAGACTCAAATAATAATAATAATAATAATAATAATAAAAATACATTTTTATTTACAAATTGTAAAAACAAACAAGAATTAGCGGGTGGCTTGGTGCCGTAGAGGTTAGCACGTCTGTCTCACAGCAAGAAGGTCCTGGGTTCGAGTCCTGGGCTCAGGCATGTTCCAAACTGCCCCTAGGTGTAAGGGTGAACAGTTGTGTGTGTGTGTGTGTGTTGGCCCTGTGATGGTCCGGTGAGCTTTTCAGGGTGTACCCCGCCTTTGCCAATTATTGGCTGCAATAGGCTCCAGCCTCCCCGTGACCCTACAGATTTAAGCCATTTGACAGATGAGTGATTGAGTGAGTTCAGCAAGAATTAGTGTCCTCTTTCTTTTGTTGAAGCTCTTGGAGAATCTGTATCGATCAACTCTGGGTAAGATGTACTCAGCCCATCTGAAGACTATAATATTCAGTTGTGGACAAATCCTCCACCTTGTCAAACCCTCCACATACATACACATTGCCATTCAGTACTGCAGCCCTTGGGTGGCTCCTTCTCTGGTGCATCGGTGCTGTCATACTCCACTGATCATTATTTGGATTATATCTCTCGACTAGCTTTTCATTGCCATCAAATCCTCTTATTGCATATATACAGTATATGACAATCCAGTACACACATTTGCATAATACTGGTGGGAGGGCATGGGGCTCACCTTAGCCCATGATCTGTTGATGGGGTCAAAACTGCTCACACTGTTTCAGTAATCCTCACTGCCGTGTCCACCAATGCAATACACAAAGCTACTGAGACTCATTGTCCCGTGATGGACACGCTGAATGCCATCATTGCGTGACACACGAACCCAGCAATCTGCTTGGGTATCACAGCCATCTGTAGCATGGGATTGCTGCTCCAGCCACGTATGGCCTGCAGAACAGCAGTGGGTGGACAGGGCTGTGTGAGATAAGAACTGAGACACTTGGTAGGGTTGAAGCCACACATGGCCATCAGAATGCTATTGATGATTGGCCTAGATGCTGCATGGTCAGTCAATAATGCACCGCTCTTTCATTTATCCATGAAATAATCGTGTTTCAATAGCCTCACATGCGCCTTAAGCACTAACACTCTTTTTTGTGCCTTTCATTCCTGCAGCACCTTACCGGTCCACTTTCAGATGGTTTCACACACCACATTTTTGTGTTTGAGGTACAGATTTTCAATTTTCGTTACCTGTACCTCACTCAGCTGCTCATCTGTCACATCCAGGAACTCATCAAAGATGCACAGTATCGCTTCATTGTTGCTGTTTCAACTTCTCAAATCAATAAATTCCACGTGATGTACTTATTTTTTCATATTTATGCTCCTCCCACTCATAGTTACACTCTTTTCATTTGGGATTTCTCCAGTAATGTTCTGCTTATTGAGTTGAATCTTATTTTCCTGCAGTGTGCATCCAAAAGTGGATGCTAACAAGCAAAAGTTTGTGCTGAAATTAATGTTTAGTTTGACTGCATGAAAAAAGAAAAGAAAAAAAAAAGGGAGGGTGGGGGGGAAGAGCACTATACATTACTGAGTGTGTAGGAGTGATGTAGCTCCTGGGAAAAGCGGGTGGGGTGGGATGGGGGTATAATCAAAACTTGTGCATGAATATTTGTGTTTTGCTAAATTTATGATGTGTGGATGCTTGAGCTTCAAGCGTAAAGTTGATTTAGCCAGTCTGTATTTCTGATTGCTGTAACACTGAATCAAGATAACCTATCTTCAATTGATGTCAAGAAATTATATTGAAGGGTTTCATAAATTTTAACTCACAGCTTACAGTAGACATGAGAGAGAATAAAAGCACCTGAATCCCGAATGAAGTGATCAACAGTTAAAAATACAACTTGCAATATGCAATATTACACCTAAAATTCATCTTCACAAAGGCAGTCAACATTTCTCACAATGGAAAACACTATAATGCCAAAAGAATATCAATACCTGAGCAACACACCCATCTGTGTTCATTCCAAGACCATCGGCATCAGCACATATCTGGTTCCCTCTTTGCTGATATAATAATCTTCATTACTCTGGCTTTACATTAAATAGTAGTGTGGATGTGGGGTTTGTGCCCATTCACCATCAAACACATTAGTGATCAGGCTTCATCAAAGTGAAGAAGAGAAATTCTGTTATGCAGGTGTTTGGATGGTTGAGGTTACATATCCTCATGGAACTTGCTTTGTGCGCAGGGGCATTGTCATGATGAAAGTGGATAGGCACCTTAGTTCCAGTGAAGGAAAATCTTAATGTTATAGCATACAAAGACAGCTGAGCACTTTGAAGTTTTATCAATACATCTTACATATGAGTAGCCATACATATGGGCGTAATGGCCAGATGACCCTAAAATGAGCTGTATATGACATATGTTTAGAAGTATTTTTGTTTATACATACACAATTGCAGACTGTAGCTTATTAGGGTATACAGTATATGAACGCGTCAAGAAAACTACACACATATATATATATATATATAAAAATATAACCTAGCTATTTGGGTCACAGAATTACACACCACTTTCGTTTGTAAAGGAAAAAACTGAAAAAGAAAAAAAGTATGTGTTTGTCTCCCTCTGCTGGCCAGATTGAAAGTCACCAACTGAAAAGAGTCGGGTTAAAACTGAGATTTGGGATCTCTGCTTTCTAGCTCAGCTAGGTAACATATACACACACTTTTTTATATTGGTTACATAGCTTAATGTTATTTCAGGCTTTTACTACCTACTTTAATTGTAATAACATTAGAATAGCAAAAAAAAAAAAAAAAAAAAAAAACAAAAAAAAAAAAAAAAAAAAACAAATTCTTGGTTTGTTCACAGTTTAAACTTGATATAAAGTCAATTTGATTTAAATCGTCAATAAAGAAACACATTTGGGTGAGCCAAAAAAACCCCAAAAACTATTAGTTGTGTGTAAAGTCCTGTAATGTTGATATGTGTTAAATACTGTACCTTGAATAACTAATACATGAGCTGGTGTACTTATGCTACCGACGTGACGAGACTGTTTGTTTCTATGGTTAATAAGCAAAAGCTTCATATTACACGAATGTGTAAATGTGGCATTTAACCCTGAAATGACATAGCAAAGAATGTATGTTACCAGTATATTCTTTTCACTTTGGTCAACTAATTAGAAATTGCAATGGGTTTTCTCCACAATTGAGAGTAATAAATATGCAATCTCCAATTATGTCCACGTAAAACATGCTCCACTGAGCAGCATTTCTTTAAAAGGAGATCTCCATGTGTTCTTCGATGTTAGTTACTATAGCCTGTAGACTGTCCAGAGAAACAGATGCCAGGACACTCAACATTGTCCTTCAGCTGATCGAAGTACAGGGTCACAGAAACATCTCCCTGATGTATCCCAACATTTACATTTATGGCATTTGGCAAATGCCCTTATCCAGAGAACCAGAGTTATCCTTATCCAGAGACTTAACCACTGAGCCACCTTCTATTCCCAACAGGAGGCCATCAAGTGGAGTGAGACCAGGAGATGTAGAATAAGGCTAGTCAGCATATCTGGATGCAAGTAGAAAATGAGCTTGAAGATATATCAGGTTGCCTTTGCCCATATGGGCTGTTGCATAACCCTGTTGAAACACCTGAGTTGGAATCCAAGTTGTTTAGATCACAAAAGACAACAGTTTACCCAGAAAGCAGTCAGTGACTTGTTCCCTCTACACAAGTGATGTAATACTCACGCAGTTCGATTCTATTCATTCTGAATATAGTAAGGGCCTATGATGGCATATGGAGAAAGTGATCCTTTTTGAATGGAGTGTTTTCTGTGCACAATGCTCTGGCCTCTGCCATCCAATGGATTTCATATTTTGGTTATTTACATGCCCTGACAAAAGGAAGTAATACTTATCAGATCACCACAGGTTGTTCAGGAACACAGGGTCAGAGTAAGCATGAGCAAGAGTACAGTGGTGCTTGAAAGTGTGTGAACCGTTAAGAATTGAATACGTTTCTGCACAAATACGTCCTAAAATATCAACAGATTTTCACACAAGTTCTAAAAATAGATAAAGAGAACCCAGTGAAATAAATAAGACAAAAATAGTTTACTCTGTCATTTATTTATTCAGGAAAATGATGCAATATTACATGCGTGAGTGGCAAAAGTTTGTGAATTTCTAAGACTACACATAAAAAGGACATCTGTGCTCGTTCATTCTGGTGAGCCAATTCCCACAACACATGGAAACCACAGATAAATCTGCAATTACTGCAGTGCTCCAGTCTGTGGTTTCATAAAGCCTACCTCAAGTTTCAAACAGCACCTCCAGGTAAGTTTACAGAATTGTAATCGGTCTTATTTTGATGACCATGGCATGTATTTGCATTGGGAACTGTGAATCAATCAGTAATACATTACTCTTTACTCACCACTTGAAACATGTAATGTATTACCTTATACTCTACTCTCTTTGAAATACAATGACTATCTAAATCATACCATTTCTCATTTGCTGGTGCAAGTCCAAATCATGAATCTTGGCATATCATGTGAAAGCGAAGTAGCCTTGGAGGCAGGGGTCTGGTCACAGCATAATAGAGAGGCAGAGAATCCAATAATCTTTGCAGTACAAATGTAACTGCAGTATAACACAAAAGCTTGCTGGCTCTTTTATCCAAAGCATGAACAGTCTTTAGACTGGGAGAATTTCTGCTTACAGAAGAAACATCGATGGAATCTGCATCCAGCAGTGGCACGAGCCAACCAAATCAAGATGAAGAGCTCCCAGAGAGAGCCTTATTCCACAACGCTCGGATTCTGTGAAAGCACATCTAGCTAATCTGATGGCAAAAGCTGGCCATATTTGCCTGACCATCGAGTTATGGTCAAATCGATCAACGAGGTCCTTTTTTGGGATGACAGGCCATTTCCTGGTTGATTTCAATTTGTAGAGCATAATGCTGAGCTGTCAGTGTTTTAAAGGGAGACACACAGCTGAAAATATTTGCCAGGTCTATGATGTTCTGGACAATTACAATATTCAGCATAAGGTGTCATTCATTGTAACGGACAATGCATCCTATATGATAAAGGCATTCACTCTGTTTTCACCAGTTCATGTTAACAGTGAGAGTGAGGATGACACCGGTGATCTAGAAGTAGTCAATGTAGAAGAGGAGATTATGTACTTTCCACCAGTGTGCGTGACGCACTGTGAAATCAGCAACATAGACCAACATAACTGGATCACAATCACAGAATTTTTTTTTATTGATAATGGAACATAGGGATTAGCTTTGCCTTTAGTAACCAGTAACTTATAACTCAGAGTAGCCAATAAGTTAGTTATTTGTGTATTTTGTGCCGCTCTATCCTGTCAATCAATGGCTTGCAGTGGTTGAGAAAATGAACAGAAACAGATTCCTGTCAGTACACTTGTACAGTAGGTGTACCTGATGAAATGAATTGGAACAAGTGCAAGCTAGGTGTTCGTTTAAACTGAAACACCATTGTGAACAGTTTTGAACAGACTATTTTCTACTTTTGGGTAAACCTACTATAAAGTAACAATTTACACATTCGCCCCCCCTTTCAATATGCATTTTCTCAAAATAGAAACTACCATGTAACAACACTTTTTAAAGTCCACAAATTAAAAAAGCTACAAACATTAGACTCATATACAACACGACTATGGAATGCTTGAAAGAACCAAACTAACACAAATAACAGATGAAAATATTCACCAATAAAGAAAGTGACCTTCATCTTGCTTACTCTCTGGTGGACTGATTGAGAAGTTCAGAGGTCATATCCACTATATCTCTGAGCAACATACCACTGAGGGCACCATGATGCTTTGCCTGGAGCTCCAGCAAAGCATTGACAACCCGCTGTCTGCCCACTTTTGGGTGGCGTGCTGATAACTGGGCCATGATTGTGTCAAAGCTGCCCATGGTGCCATAGTGTTGTGGCACACAGGTACCAGATGTAGTGGGTGTAGTGCATATGTTGGTAAGCTTAGCCAGACTGCAGCGGAGTGGCTTGGGGAAAAGAAAAAAAAGAGAAGAGTTAACTTACATTTACCTAATTTGTCAGGTGCATCCAGAGCGACTTACATTTTCTATTTTAATTATCTAATTTATACAGTTGGGCAGATTGGTCGGAGTATGTCTTGAACCCCTGACCTTTGGATCAATAACCCTGAGCCTTAATCACTGAGCCACTACTCCCCAACTTCTTCACACAACTCCAATCATTTAAACACGATTAGTAGGGATGAGTTGTAATATGAAATGCATGCAATGTGGTAATATACAGCTTTGCTTTTGCTCATCTTTTTAAAGTGTCTGCTGGGTTATACTCACTCTGGAGCCATGAACGTTATTTGCACTGTGTGTGATTGTCTCCTCTTCTGCAGACACTGCTTTATGTGCAGTTGGGGAAAGTTGAATGCAGAACTCTTTGATAGTAGCCCGACCATCTGCAGGAGACTTGTGGATGTGTTCCACATGGACAATGCTACCTTGAATGTATAGGCCATTCATCTCTCTTACTGCAGCCTCTGCATCCTTGGGCCTTCTCACACTCACAATTGCAACCCTAAAAAAAAAAATACAACCATTGAGGACACAAACCTGACCAAGATTAAATTTCCAACAAATGCACTTTTTTTTTTTTTTCAATGAATATTCCTTTAGATGCAGTTAGAATATAACCACAACTGCTCCTTTATGGTGATATAATCATGACATCATATATATAAAATGTTATTAAAGCCTTACCTGCTGTCACTAAAATTGGAAAGGGACACTTGATTGGTATGGTACTTCTCAAACCAAAGCAGCAGATCATGCTACAATCAGTAAATACTTTAGTGAATTATGCTGCCATCTGGAGATCACACTGACTAATGACTTACCCTCATACACTGCGTCATGCATTCATGGCAAACTCAAGTAATTTAACCTCACCTCAGTAACACTGTTTGGCAGGTTTGAGACACGGAGCAACAAACACTGATCTTTCTTTCCACTTGTGACCTCTACAACAAAATGAAATGCATTAGCATTGCTTTCAAACTAAACAGGGTGGGGGGTGGGATTAAATTGACTTTAAAAACCAACAAAAAGCTCCCAAACAAACAAAAAAACCCACACCTTTTTGTTCCATATTTGAGCCCATGTAATCTCTCTGCCCGATTTGTCGGTCTTCTTTACAATTCTGACTGTCACACCCAAGTTCTTCTTCTGCATCAAACCAGGCATCACTGCTGTTGAGGTCTTTGGCAGCATCTTAAAAAGTGTATGTATAAATGGCTTAAATACTTTATACCCGCAAAGCTGTGACAAAACTACTCACTAAACACACTTTAAATCACAAATACTATACTAATACTGTTTATAGTCTTCCTTTGCACTCATTACAGCATCAATTCTTCACGGTAAAGTTTCCATAAGATGTTGGAAACATTCCTTTTCTGGCCCATGTTAACATGATTGCATCCTGTAGATTTTTTAGGTACCCTTTCACACTGCGATCCTCCAGTACCACATCCAATAACACATCGTCGGGATTCAGATCTGGTGAGTGGAAACATCACAAAGACCACTGAGCAACTAGTCATGTTTTTGGGTTGGTATTATTGAGCCCACAACATGCCAAGACAATATTCCCCACACCATTACACCACCTTCACAAGCTGGACTGTTGATACAGGGCAGGTTAGGACTAAGTGCTAAATTCTGACACCACATTCTTTTTGCCACAGCAAACATACACCAGCTTTCATTTTGATTGGCATTGAACCATCTGGATTTGTTGAGATCGGGCCCATTGCAGTCTTTGCTTTCTGTTCTTAGCAGTAGTGGAACCTAATGTGGTCTTTAGCTGTTGTAGCCCATCAGCCTCAAGATTTGCAGTATTGTGCAGTCCGAGATGTTTTTCTGTTAGCCTTTCTTTCATATGAGTGTGGCTGTTCTTCACTGACCTTTAGGTATTTCCATTCACAGAATTGCTGCTCGGTGCATATTTTTTTCTTATTTGAATTCTTCTGAGTAAACTCTAGAAACTGACGTGAATTTTTTTTTTTTTTTGCAAGAATTTGGTTTATATCACCACTCAGGTCCTAAATGTTAGTCAATTACAAGGGAAAGGGAAATCAATTAAACAAATGAGAAAAATATTACACTTGGTAATTTATTCAAGTAAAAATGACTCAGTATTACATATTTGTGAATGATTAGGAGTATGTGAACCTTCGCTTTCAGACCCTCTTGTGCAGTAATAACTGTCGCAAAATGTTTGAGGTAACTGTTGGTCAGTCCTGGACATTGACTTGGAGGGATTTTAATCAACTTTGAGATGTTGGTGGGTTTCCTCACATGAACTGCTCACACAAGATTTTTATAGGATTACGGTCAGGATTTTGACTTGGCCATTCCAAAACATAAAATTTATTATTCATTAACCATTCTTGGCTAGAATTGGGTCATTGCCTTAATGTGTTTAAATATATAGGTATAAATTAGATTTCTTTATGATGAACTACACAGTCCTGGCCCAGATGCTGCGATCTTATGCTGGAATCCCCCCCCCCTATCCATTTACAAATTTTTCCCCCCAATGGCCCTCTGGCTTGTTCATGTGATGAACAAACTGCAGAAGTTCTCTGCCTCACAACTCTGCCTGCACATCCTTTTTGTTCAGTATCCTCCTGATGGTGGACTTGATCAACATTTGCCAATGTAAGAAAGGACTTTTAGGTGCTCAAAAAAAAAAAAAAAGTTACCCAGGGTTCCTTTTAGACCTCTTGGACTAAAATACAACTTGCTCTTGGATTGATCTTTGTTGGTCAACCACTCCTGGAGAGGATAACTATGGCTTTGAATTTCCATCATCTCTTTGATGGTGAATCCAAACCCTTTATAGATGGTTTAACTTTTTCCAGTCTGATGAACATGTTTTCTGAGGTCCCCACAAATCTCCTCTGTTTGTGCCACAATATACTTCAACAAATGTGCTGTAAAGATCAGACTTTGACAAATCCCTGTTCTTTAAAAAAAAACAAAAAAAAAAAACCAGGGTGCTCACTCACACCTCACTGTCATCCAATTGATCAAAAACACCTGACAATTTTTCTTTAAATTTACTGCTAATCCTTGAGCAGGGGTCTCCATTCCTGTCACTGGAGAGCTACACTAACCCTAAATCCTGAACACCTGACCATCTGATTATAGCTGCTGCTTTAGGTAATATTAATGCAGAAATATATATTTTTTTAAAAATGGTTTGCAAACTACTGTACCAGTTTACAGTACAAGGCCAATATAGCATTTAATGCTTCTTACCAGGCACTCCTGATTCTTGACCGGAACGAGGCATATCTGTACTTCTTCCACTGCTCACAGGTTTAAATACTGTGGCAAAATTGTCCTGAAAGTTTTATCCATGACCAGAAGAAGGAAAATCAGTATCAAGTACTGAAATGTTCATATAACTTTTTATTCTATATTAGTTTATACTAACAAACCTTGGCCTGCAAAGTTCCCCATAAGTAATCAAAAATAAAAATCGAACATACACACAGGCAGTGATGAGCAACAAGAGACCACGTAAAGCCAATAAAATCAGCGAAATGAGCGATGAGAGGTAGTGGAAGATCAGCCTGAGGGTATCATTACAAAGTCCTGGGTACAGGTTTGAATGTGTTTTAGAGTTCACTGATGGATACTGAATATTTTTGACTTGGGCTTGCTGCTTAAAAGTTACAGGGCATTTTGGGGTGGGGACAAAGAAAAGGTCAAATGGGGTTAAAATCTAAAAAGTACAAGTAACAACTCTGGTTTGAAAATGGAAATAGTAAAAGAGAATTTCGTAAAAAGAAATTGTAAAGTTACATTACTTAATTGGAAGTTGCAGTTTTCATGGCCAACTTTTCTGAGTCATAAGTTACCAGCAAGCATTATCTGAGAAAGGTTATACGATGCATACAAACAAACAGCCAAACAGGGGTTTTAATAAATAAATAAATAAAAAGTGTGTGGCAGTAATACCCTCCAAATCCGATATTGTCTGGCCACCTGATTTTGCCCATCTCTATATTAAAAATCAATCTCTCTGTATGTCAAATTTTCTACTTAATCCATATTATGCTGGAGCAGTACATACACACACACATACACACGCATAAAGTATGGAATCACCACTCATGGAAGATGTTCATTCAATTGGTTAATTGTGTAGGAAAAAAAACAATCACAAATATGCCACAAAACTATTTTCATTTAATATTCCAACCTTCTGGCTTTATGAAACACTTATATAAAAAAAAAAAAAAAAAAAAAAAAAAAAAAAAAAACTGCGGTTAATTGCAACTTTTTTCAAAGCCCACAAAGAGGAAAAAAAAAAGGAACCCCCCAAA
>JBCNYH010000012.1:35320826-35331953 GCA_039654325.1 Tandanus tandanus
CTATATATATATATATCTATCTATCTATATATATATATATATATATATATATATATAATATCCAATTTGATTATTACTTTGGCTACTAGCTAGTTCTTGATTGCACAAGAGCTATCAACAGTGCAAGGACAGGGAAAGGAGTGAGAGTGGGAGGCTTACTCCAACCTTCAGTGTACAGCTCAAACAGTTTAATTGTTGCTCTAATTGATGGAAAAGAATAATGCCATCCTTCCTATCATGACAGCAGGACCAGTATTCAGACTCATGATTGCCACACAGTAGGGTAAATCTCACTTGTGATCCTCATAACTACATAAAGTACACACTCATAAAGTACACACTTTCTCTGGATCTTTGGATTATCCATCCTTGAAACTCCTTGAAGCAGTGTTCACCAACCCTGTTCCTAGAAATCTTTGAAGACTTTGAAGTCTCCATCCTTAATCATGCCCACCTGACCATTTTAATCATGGACCCAAGATGTTCCTGATCAGCTTAAAGAGGCGTGTTAGGCTTTTGGTAAAAAAAAAAACCTACAGGACGTTAGATCCCAAAGTTAGTGACCAATGCCTTACAAGATACATGTAACACTGCACACCAAAGAATTCTCCATTACAATGGCTTCCAAGGATCAAACTCTTTTGGAACCTAAGACCTTAAACCACTGTACCATATTAGGAGATTAACTCATTTGCCAAACCCCTTTATCCTAAAACGCTTAATCCAAGTCATGGGGAGGATAGAGTCTATCTCAGCTGAAATTGGGTAAATGCGGGGGTACACCCTGAACAGCTCGCCAGACCATCGCAGGGCCAACACACACACAATTCAGCCATTTAGCATAATGTGTGTGTCTTTGGACTGTGCTAGGAAACCAGAGTACCCAGATGAAGCCCACACAAGCATGGGGAGAGCATGACACACAGACACACCTTTGCCAAGCCCAGGACTCGAACCCAGGACCATCACGCTGTGAAACAGCCGTGCTACCCACCACGCCATCCCACTGTTACAAGATTCTCATTCTTGCAATTGTTACTTCGAATTACACAGGGGGAAAAAAATCAAAAAGGACAAGTTCTGCCAGTGTTTCACTGATTCTCACTGGACATTGTTGCTCAAAGCTGTACTTGATCATAAAAGATCTCATCAATTATAAGTCAGACTAAATCCTTAACGTTGGAACGAGTAACTGAAAGAGCAAGACCGACCAAATCAGGGAGGGAAGCATTTTGTCCAGGACCTTCACTCTAATGACTTCAGTCAATATGATGTGCAATATGGCCTTAAAATAGTGATCTATAAGTAATGAAAAAGGAATACTTGTTTATTAGAACTGCGCACTGATGTAACATCATCTTGAATAGATCATGGAATTTGTTAAGGGAGAGATGTTGTATCCTAACTAAAGGTTACCCACGCTGTAGGTAATAATTTGGTAATTTTCTCCGCCAAGCCAAACCATGCAATTCACATGGACGAAAAGTGTGCGGTAGCGACAATGGCAATGATCATGACAGAACCATCAGCAGAGGGAGAGGCCTGGGGAGAGAGAATGAGAGCAAGGGACAAAGAACAAGAGAGTGAGGTAGAAGAGAAAGAAAGAAGCTGAGCGTGGCAGAAGACAGCATGTACTGAATTCCAGAGGAGGAAATGATAGTGCTTGTTCAGAGTCAGTAGCTCCGAAATGAGTTTCCCTCTCGTACGGCTCACGGACATCATTACAGGTTTTGTGAAGATGATATTCTCAACACTCAATGCAATGTGTTAAAAAAAGCCTCGTACACAAAATCCATTATCCAGACATCTCAGATAATGGGATTATCCCCCGCCCTCTCGTTCCTGAAGCAGTGCCCCATAGAGTGGCCGTAATTGACTAATAATCAGGCCCCATCATTATGTCTCCTCATGCTAAATCTTTCCTCTCTGTAGGGTTCCAGGGTGCTGTCTGCCACGTGATACCCGGGCAAAAGTCAGCTCTCTTTTTGGCATTCTAGCAAGCATGGGGATGATGTTGCTAGCTGGGTCATGCTATGTCACCAAGTGGAAATGATGTAGGGGCATGGGCACCAGAGGGCAAGTGGGACTGCCGGACATGTGTTCACAACTGGCAGGGTGATGGGGGGAGAGAGAGTTGGAGAGATCAGAGGTTGAACAAGAGAGCACTGCAGACAGTGCTAAATTGTGCAGTGAGGTCCAAGGAAGGACAGCCAGGAGCCTGTCACTCTCACTTTGCATCATGAAGAAAGAGAGAAAGATGGATAGATGGGATATTATGAAGTATCTAAGACTGCCAGATAACTGACCAGCAGCTGGCATATTGGACTCAACCCCCACAGACAGCAAGAGTGGACTTTAGTAAAGGAGCTTAACCAGATCTTGGTAAAAAGGTAGTGTGTACCTGTGAAGCTTTCATTGTTGTGCCGTTGTTCTATCGTTGATGAGAATTAAGATATCTGTGCTAGCATTAGTAGAGCATAGTAACATAGAGGTGGCACTGAACGTTTGTTTGTTAAAGTGCTAGTGTCAGTGTACCGCAGTAGTGCAGTCGTATCAGGACCCCCGCTAACTACAGTCCATTCTACCCTCATCCCTTTTTACAAGTATGCCATTCTTCACAAACCTACTCCATGCACCAGTGGCTGTGAAAATAAGCCCTTTATAATACCATTAACAGATCTGCTTACTTGACTGTGTGTGAGTGAGGTGTTTTCTTTTTGTGCGTGTGTCTTGGGTAGCAGGGAATGAAACTCAACTGGCATATGGTGGATCAGCATCAAGAGATCACTAATCAGCATGGTTTCATTAGCTTTGACTGTAATAGGCTCTGCCTGGTGAATTTACAATGCATTATGCATCACCGAGCCATGCCACTGGAATTAGCTTAGAGAAATAATACCTTCACCCCATGCTCTCACTTTGTTTGTTTCTTATTTTTTCTTGTTTTTCTTTTATGGAACATTCCACTGCTAACAGTGATGCGTGGGTAACCGGGACCTCTCTCTCAGATCGGAGTATTTAGAAGGTTTCAGACTTTGAGACACAGGGGCATGGTGGCGTAGTGGTTAACACTCTCACCTCACAGCAAGAAGGTCCTGGGTTTGAGCCATGTTCCCCCAGTGCTTGTGTGGGTTTCCTCCGGGTGCTCCAGTTTCCTCCAACAGTTCAAAGTCATGCACATTAGGCATACTAATGGAATTAGGCTATTCCAAATTGCCCCTAGTTGTGAGTGAGTGTGAACAGATGTTTGTCCTAAGCTGCTTTTACACGCGCAATGAGAATAAGTTGCCCCAGAACAATTTGCACCCGATGCAAATTGTGCCCACTTTCCTGTTTTTCCACGGTCACTCTCAAAGGTCTAAGCAAACCATTGGTGAAGAACCGCCTACCGCGCACCACTACAAAAACTTACGAAACAGCCTAATGATGGATGGATGGATGCTACCGTGCACATGAAAACCCTCCTACTTGACACCGATTGTATTCACATGGCAAGTTGCGCCCAGAACAAGATGTTCTGGAACATCCTGTGCCACCTCAAATAGTGGAGCAAGTTGTGCCGACTCGTGTCAACTTATTCAAGAAAAAAAATCATTTTTGCATGGCCAGTTGCGCTGGGGCAACTGTTTCCAGGCACAACCTTTTACACTGCAAGTGCCTGTGTTATCTAGAGGGTCATTGTCGGGAAGGGCATCTGGCTGTAAAAATCCTGCCAAAATGAATTGACGCATTCTCGAAATGAGACCTTCACAAACAGTGGGGACCTTACTCAGAATGATCACTAGCTTCTTGCATGTACAACCCCTGGCAAAAAGTATAGAATCCCCACTCTTGGAAGATGTTCATTCAATTGTTTAATTGTGTAGAAAAAAACAAAAAAAACAATTACAGACATGCCATAAAACTATTTTCATGTAACATTCCAACCTTCTGGCTTTATGAAACACTTACAAAAATAAAAAAGAAAGAAAATTGTAGTCAATTGCAGCTGTTTTTACAGATCAAACAGAGGAAAAATATGGAATCACTCAATTCTGAGGAAAATATTCTGGAATCATCAAACGAAAACACCACTAGTACTTTGTTGCACCACCTCTGGCTTTTATAACAGCTTGAATTCTCTGAGGCATGGATTTAACTATCGACAAACAGAATTCTTCATCAAGCCGGCTCCAACTTTCTCTTATTGCAGTTGCCAGATCAGCTTTGCAGACTATTTGCAGACCATGCAATTGACATTATATGTCTTTCTTGTTTTCACAGCTTTTGCCCTATGGCACGATGCATTATCATCCAGAAGAATAATGTCATCACCAAACATCCTTTCAATTGATTGAATAAGAAAAGTGTCCAAAATCTCAATATAAACTTGTACATTTAATGAGGACGTAATGACTCATCTCTCCCATACCTTTACCTGACACACACACATATACACACACACATATATGGTTGTGTATATATGATTCATTCATATAACGTGACATTTTATATATAAAATGTATACATATATACCTGTTTGCCTTGGGTGACCCTACCAGGGGCATAATGCCCCCGTCACCATAGCGATTAGGTTTATTAGGACACACATATATATATATATATATATATTTGTATGCTATAATACAAGCTGTTTATTAGTGAACCAGTTAGATACTGCTTGTGGATATACACTTCAAGTAGGGAACTAACTGTTCTCTGTTTGTAGTTTCATTCTGATATATTTGGAAATGGAAAACATGCATGCAATAAGGTTACCTAGGCAGCCAAAGCTGGCAACAAGCAGTTCACTAAGCAAATCGATTGTGTCGCAACACAAAATCAGCTTTCGCCCAGCAGCGAGGCAATTCACTTGTCGCTCTTTGCTTCCTGTGTGTATACCCCTTTACTGTTGTACATGTTGAAGCATGTTCTGTACTAATGCTTTGCTTGGAAAAGTCTTTGTTCAGTAAATAAATAAAAACATTCTTTAAAGAAAACCTCTCTCTCGCTCACACACAAACTTTAATATATACCTGAAGTGGTGTTGATTTCTTGTTGACGTGTCCTATTTCAGTGGTGTTCATTTTCAACACTTCATTAGCTTGGCAAGTCTGGCCCTCACCTTCAAGCACACTGGTCGGTTTATTGGTCTCACTTCAGACAAAATATAAAAATACATGTAACGTGACAGTTTTGATTACAAATCTGCCAAGTAATTGAAGTCATTAGTTTAATTATCATCAGAATAAATTAAGCTTACTTGAATGAGGACTCAAGCAGACTGTCACCTAAAAAAGCCTCATAAATCTGTCAGATAGAAAAAAATATATTGACAAAACTGTGATGCTAAACGTAAATAGCTAAATGTTGAAATGCTTTGGCATGGAGTTTTTTTAAGCCACGTAAAACCTGCATACCAAAGACGGCCTGTAGCATGTTGCATCCGATAATCTCTTCGTGTCAACAGACAGAGGCTTGAGATTATCTAGAGGAACCCCTTCCAGTATCTTCCTCTTCATCTTGAGGTAGTCTTCCTTAAGGCTCTTCAAGGTTTGTGACATTGCATCAGGCAATGCTATGGTTCTGTATGAAGACAGGAACTGTCAATCACAATGGGACCTTTTCCTAAATTTTTGGTTTGAATCATGTATTTTACCTCTGAACTGAAGTTTCACACTGTGGTAATGTGTATAAGCGCCTCCAGCAATGTTGCTGGCACATGGCAAACTGCAGAGCTAGAAGACGCAGCTCAGCCCATATAGCTCGCTGAACAGCACCACGTCCACAATGGCACTTCTGTTTTTCATTCTTGGGCCTCCCAGCACTGCCAGGATTATACCAGATGTGTATTTCAAAACATTTAGAATTTGTATATACCAGCAGCTGTCAAGCAAGTCATATTCCTTTACTAAGAACAAACAAACCTGAAATTTGTAATCATGACTTGGACCTCAATCACATTTTAACAAATGCTCAGATGCACACTGCTTGTCTAAACTCAAATTCACTTACAAAAAATGAGGAAACAAGAGGTAATTTTGGCAAAAAAAAAAAAAGCCTCGTAGTGGAGTTACCTTGCCATTTCATTCTTTAAACGATTTAGCTCTTCTTCAATCATTCTGAGTTTCTCAAATTCCTAGAAAACATACAGATTTGACCGTGTTAGCAAGTGAGCTTGACATCTCAAACACTCACTCATTTGCCAAGCCGCTTAATCCTGCTCTTAGGGATGTGGGGAGGCTGAAACCATTCACACCCACACCAAGGGGCAATTTGTAACAGCCAATCAGCCTAATGTGTAGGTTTTTGGACTGTTGGAGGAAACCCAGGACCTTCTTGCTGTGAGGCAGACGAGCTAACCACTACACTACCATGCCTCACATCTAACAAAAACTGCGTAAGCTACATTACCTCACAAACAGCATCCAAGTCAGACATGTAGACTTCAGTAATTGTGCATTTCTCAGAAGTGGGCCTGTGAATTGTTTGTGTTTCCTGGTTAACAGGAGATGAGTCACTGTCAGTATCTTGGCAATGGTTGACAAAAACATCCCGGGTGATTTCTGTAAAGTCATTTCTGGCGTCGACTGCCTGGCTCACACTAGGGGGAAAAAGGAAAGACCTCACACACTGTTGTGGTTGACATTTAGCAATGTCCCCCCTCCCCCACCCCACCCCACCCCACCCCACCCCTCACACACACACGTACTCTCTCAGGTACTCGGACCAGATACTACCCACCTGGGATTAACGCATGGAACGCAGGCAGCTGAGCTGGAGGCATCTTCTTCAATCACACTGTGGAACTCATCTGTCTTTGTCTCAAATTCTAGGTCATCCTCATTACTGAGATTTTGGCAATCCTCTGTAAGATCAGCCCACTCTGAGGAGGATACAGAATTGGGCAATGTTCCATTCTCTGCATCATAGACCACAGGCTCCACAGTGATAGAAGTCTCAGTCCTGCCTTTAGTGGCCATCACAGAGGTATTAGTGGAATCAGTGCTCTGGACAGATGTGTGCTCTGCTGTGGTGCTGTTAAAACTGTAATACTCTGGCAGAGGCTCCCCTTTTAGATTAGGAAAATATGAACTGGTGTCTTCCAGCAGAGGTGCATGGTCATGAACATTACTTTGACTGTAGCCCTGCATCTCAAGCTCCTTGTCAAGCAAAAAGCTTGCTTGTGCCGAGGGATCTTTAAACACTCTGACATCCTTCCCATCACATGGCACTCTCTCTTCCCACATCTGACACAAAAGCTGGGTATCGCTAGAGTTCTTCTTTAGCTGCTGCTGGACACTGCTTAAAAGTTTGCTCTGATCGGCAGACGACTTATTTGAGACACTCTGCATTGAATCAACCTGCTGAGAACTTCTCACAGACATACGCTCACCGGCATGCTCTTTGATTTTTAAGAGGTTCAGCTCCTCTCGTACATTGTTTGGTAACAACCGAAGTGCCTTTTCCTCCTCTACAAAATAGACACAAATATTTTAGCTAACAATATGGTCCAAAAAAAACAAAACAAAAAAAACCCAGACATCATATTGAACATCTCTTACCAGATATACAAACATTTTCATCTGGGTTTGGGTTCAGGGTGCTACAGTGTCCGCACTTTTTAGTCCCTGGTGGACAACTTGTGCCACAATTTGCACACTGTGACATGGCATAAAAAGAACCCCGTCTTGACCTAAAGAAATATTAGAGAAATTACATGCAAACGTAATTCCATTTCTCATTTTCAACACAGTACTTTATAATTTCTTAACATGAAAAAATACCTTTCGTGATTTGAAGACATATCAAGTGATGGAAGGGGAAGGTGATTTCCTATCATGTGCTCTACAAAAGGTATGAAATGAAAAAAAAAAAAAGCTTTACTGAAAAAACATCAATTAGAACTGATTAATTTGATCAAGTACACTTACGCTTTAAATGAACAATATGTCGGGATACTTCAAGAGCAGGGTGTCGATGTAGAAACAGAAGGAGTCCTCCTTCCTCTGTAAATAATGAGGCACTGTATAATTATCTCACATCCCATCCAACATAGAACCATTACTATTATTATTATTATTATTATTATTATTATTTCTTCCTTATGTGCTTAACGTGAAATGCTAACAGACATGATGTCCATACCCTTTATCAGTTTCCGGTCTTCTTCAGGTAAGGAGAGGTACCAACCAAGCAACTTTGGATCAGTTAACTCCAGAAAGTGGCTCACCTTCACAAGATCGAACACAGACCTAGAAAAGGTGCACTTGGTCCTGTAAGATGTCTAATGCATTCTCTACTATAAGCCACATGGATTTCAAATGTCTTCCAGAGGAGCAGTGTGTACTTCAAAAAAAAAATCTTTATAAAAGGGTAAAAAGTAAAAACCTACTTGTTCAACAGGAATTTCATCCCATCCTCCACAGACATGAGGTGCTCGGGATACCCTTGGAATGCAGCACATTGTTGTGAGAGTGTCAAGGATTCAGGAACCGAACAAACATTTGATTGGATGAGAAAATGTGAGTAAATAAGAGACCTTGTGAGACTGGCTGCATGAAGTGATCTAACTGATTATTAAAGGTTTGGCACTGATTTCCAACCAGGTTTTTTCAGGTTTACTGCTAGGCCACTGCATTGCCCGAGCAAAACTTACCGGCCAGGTCGTTTACAGCAAGGCGGAAGCGCTGATCAAACGGCATGACGGGCCACATTACTGCAGCAGGCGCCTCTGCGGATCTGCGCGCGCTTGGCTCTAAGTAAACTGGTACCAGCACGGAAGGAGGGTACCACATCTTCACAATTCACTTTTAATCACCAGATGAAAAAAAAAAAAAATACGCGGTCGTTAATCAAACCTCCGAAATTGTGCACGTATTGTCGGTTTTAACTTCCCTCGTTAATCACGACGACACGCAGAACTCTGTTTTAATTTCCCCGTGCTCAATCCTAGCGCCCCACGTGCACTCGCCCTGATTTCAGCACCGACCAATCAGAGGCATCCAGCAATTTAGAGTATTTAATAGCTAGAACAATTACAGCAGCCAGGACTTAAAATATCACTGGAAGACTGTGTTTTCCAGGAGATGTAGTGGGGGATGAAACGGGTTACTGATTATCCATTTGCAAGTAGCTGAGTATCAGGCTTGTACACACACACACACACACAACTCACATGAGCATAACTTGGGATCGAGCAATTCGTGTAAAATCGGGATTATTAGATCGTTTTGTGGAATTCAGACTGATAACATCAAATTAACACGTCATTTTCAGACGTTTCACTTTCAACCTGTGTGTGTGTGTGTGTGTGCGCGCGCGCGCGTGTGCTTTTTAAAGGTTAAATCATCCTTGATTTTGTTGGGCAAGTAAAAACCAGCTTTAAGCCAAGGGTGTCAAACTCAGGCCCGTGGACCAACTCCTGCCCGCTGCCTCATTTTATGTTGCCAGCAAGAGCTTTCAAAGAATATGATTATTGTACATTCTTTGCATCAACCATTACCATGAAACCTAATTCATCATCCTTCCACTAGGTGGCAGCAGCCTATTTTAAGTAAACTGCTAGTCATTCGTGACTCAAGAAAGATTGCTTGTCGCTGTTAAGCCCTTTTAGAGTAGATGTTCAGTGCAGTCCTCGATCACCTTTAAATTTAGTGATGTGGCCCTCAGTGAAAATGACTTTGACACCCCTGCTTTAAGCTATAATAGACTAATTACATTTGAATTGATATATGCCTACTGAACTATTATTGAACAAAATTTCATTGATTTATGTGATTTAATCTCACTAGTGAGGATATTTAGTATCAGATATTGAGGAGCACAAATTATCATCCCCCAAATTGACTCTGCAAATGTATAGAAACGACACTGAATGCTTCCAATGAAAGTCACGTGCATATGGTGTATTATTATTATTATCATCAAGGTTAATTCAAATAAACTGTGGTTAATTTATAACGTTATTGTTGTGTATCTTACTTTTATTATCATAATATACAAGCTAGTTAAAAGAAATCTCCTAAAATTGAAGTCAGTATCCCAAAAAATAAAAAGGTTTGGCAAAAAGTCGTATTTTTATGCTTGAAGTCACAGCTTTTTCTTCATTTTAATGGAAAACAAGGGAGAAAATAATGCGAACTAGTACAACACTTAAGTGACCGGTGTATCATTACTTGAATTTGCTGTATAATGTTTATTTATTTATTATTATTATTTTTTTTAGCTCTTTTTACCTGTTTTTCATTTTAATATTTTACCATTAGCATTTGCCCCAATAACTGCTAATTGCTGAGGAGTTTTACTGGCAGTTTGGAGCAATATTTCGGATGGTAATGTAGCTAACATCTTCACTTCTAAATAACACAAGGCCTCAGCAGTTATCTGGAGCTAATGAGTTTTATGGGGTAACAAAACTAATAAGTAAGACTATGGTGCTAGTGAAGAACCAAGCTAAGCTAACTAGGATAAACACCGCCGCATTTGAGATGTTCATTTCCGGTGGCTAATATTCAGAGACATGATGCGAGTTGGTTAAATGCTAACTAACTAGCTACAAGTTACAAACCAGGCCAACACTGGTCTCCAAGTACATCATCATCATAATAATAGTAATTGTTTGGCACATTTAAGACAGATATGATAATACGAAATAGTACATAATTACCAAAGTTGTGTAATTTATTATTCTCTCCATGGTAACCGGCTCAAGTATCCGGTAAGTTTTATTGAAAAGTCACAGTAATTCTACGGAGTGACCAGCAGGAGGGGCTCGCTGCATTAAAATCCTGACAGCTGAACTATCTTGGCGGTAAACACAAGTGGTAAATAATAACAATTCTGCTCCATATTGCCTGTTTTGGGGCGAGAAGACGACAAAAAATAATGCATTCTGTCATGTTCAGGTATTCTAGCCTGACATCTGATATATGATTGATTATATTGTTTGCAGGGTTGAGCTGCTAAATGGACTTGAACCCAGGATCCACCCATGGACTTTTCTGGGGCGGCCGTGGCCTAATGGTTAGAGAAGCGGATTTGGGTTTGATTCCCGAACTGGCAGGAAAATTGTGTGTGTGTGTGTGTGTGTGTGTGTGTGCAGTGTATGTTGGGGGCTTTTGCACTGCTTTCCTGGCATAAATGGTG
>JBCNYH010000012.1:35332567-35346347 GCA_039654325.1 Tandanus tandanus
ATATTTTTTTTTTTTTTTTTTTAATTGTGTAGCTAAGGTATTTTTTAAAATAATGAATTAAGTCAGTAGATATTTGCTTCACAATTAAATTATATGATTTTCTATGATTTCACATGACGTCACAGAAAAATAAAAAGATGCTAGCACTAATCTTGGTCCTAACCGTATTAAGGCTTGGTACATATTGTGTCATGCATACTGTTATGAATTTGTGAGTGGGAGACCATTGGTTATGCAAGTTACACTTTTAAATGCTAAATATACACACAAAGCTTAGCAAGTTGTACAGTTGTATGAATGGGTATGCGTATGAGGCCCTGCAGTGGACTGGTGTCTAATCCTCAGTATATTCCTACTTCATGCCCAGTGTTTCTGGGATAGGTTCCAGATCCACTGCAGTTACTAAAGCTGAAGGAATGAATATACAAGGAATTCAAGTGAACTTGTGTTTGCAAAGCCTACTCAGTAATTTACCACCACATTGTAACTACAATTGAGGAAGATAAACAGTGGGGATTTGTGTGAATCTTCTATATTAATTAGTTACTGTAGTAGCAGTGATCAATAAATCCCTAAAGTTTTTATACTCATGCTGCGAGTGACCGTGCTAATTTTGTAGAAAAGCAGTTACATTAAGACATTCTCGTACTGTAAGATGAACATTCCTGTAGTCCAAAAGTATTGCTTACTTAATCCCAATGGATGATTATATAACACTCATAAATGGAGGGCTGCTCTCTGGCCACAAGGGCGGACACACATTACTAGCCAGCCCTTAATGTAAAGATGAAAGAAGCACTTCTGGGAGAACAGAGGGTCATAATAAGATCGAGAAGCACTCCTGGACTTGTGATCGATACATGCTTCGAATTTTTCTTCTTTTTTTTTAATAAAATATCTAAAATGTACTAATGCTTTCTTACATATATTGTCAGAATTAGTTGAACTTTCAGAAGAATAATGTGAATTTTGCCAATTATATGGCTAGTCACTAAAGTCTAGCATGATCAAAGCTACAGCAACTCGCTGGCTAATGGTGAAAGTAATTATGAAAAACTCCAGTGGATGCGAAGCAGAAAGAATAGTTTATTGTACCCAGAACAGATTATAAACTAAAAAAGGTACACAATATGAAGGTGAAGCCTATACACATGCAGACTCCCCCCTCTGGTGATAGGGCTTGAAGTTAATAAACCTCTCATTCAGTGAGAAAGCCTAATACATATAGACCAGTTTTCATACCAGAGCATACTTCCCTCTGGCTGAGTACATCCCAAACAGTCCTCAGTTGTACCAAAGTCATTAAGAACACTGAATTTACGGTTCGGGTATGTTGGGAACCTGGAGTAAGCATTAATGTCGCTTGTCTCTTGTGTGTTTGAGGACCATTATGGAAAACCTTGCTGTGATCCAACACAAAGGGAGTCCATTAAGCCTTGATCTGCAGTGAAAGCATCACAGGCATCAAAAATTCAAAACATGATATAGACCATACTATACAGCTGATACAATGAAATCAAACCAATGCAGAATTTGCAAAAATATATATTTATATAAGTTCATCTTTCTAAAAAAAAAAAAAAAAAAGGATGCAGAGAAGTTATTTCATCTTTGTCCAGCTCAAAGCATACGTTAGTGGACACTTGTCAGTTAAGTACCATGCAAAAAAGGAAGCAGTGGTCTTCTGTCAACTTCATGGCAGTGAAAAGTAGTCCAGGAGAAGGTGTTGTTTTCACCTTATTGCATGCAAAGTCCTGGCTGTCCTGCCGTCTTGGTGCATTTTAAAACTTGTACAGTGCCAAAGAAAAGTAAGCCAAAGATAATACAAAACAGGATAAAAACATTGACCCTTAAATACGTTTTAAGTAGTCAGAGGCTGTAACTCTCTTGAAGAAAGTTTGTTTAGTGCATCCCTTTTTGTATATCGTATTCCTGTTTTAAATAATTTACCAATTTTCAAGGAAGCATCAATACATATGAAACATGTTTAACAATGGGTTAACAGTCACTGTAATTTGACCGAACGTCGAAGAGTGTATCTGATTCAGCATCATTATAGAGCAATGACCTTATAATAATCCAGTGGGAAAGAGAGCATACTAATGATACTGAAACAACCCCACAACACGTACAATGACTAAAAACAAGCCAACAAATAAAAAATAAAACAACAACAAAAAAAAAAACAACAAACAGCATTATTGTGTAGAAATTCAACGTTTGAAGCAGTCCTGCATTTAGTTAAAACCAAACTATTGTATAAAAGCCAGCTTTCTAAACAAGTCTAATCGAAACTAAAGAAATGACTGGGTCTTTTTCCTTTGCAAAATAAAGCCCTTTTTACTTTTAACAGATGTCTACATGATTTTGAGGTAACACAAATCTATTAGTACCCAAATAGGCGGCTATCAAATAGTGCTGTGTTTTTACATATTTTTATTAGGGCACCCTTTAATATTTCCAGATTTTTTATTATTTTTTCAAACAGATTGTCAAAACAGAATTGCTACGATTCAGTCTGTGCAGAAACCCAACAGTCCTTCAGCACACCTTGCATTTTCTGCAGCATCAAGTAACTATCTCAAGCTGCAGAAGTCCAGATATCCCTCGGTTCCCAGACGCTTTCTTGTGGGCCAGTACCAGAGATTTGATGGTTGCAGATCTCTCCAATAATTTTATGTAACTTTTGGGGGAGGGATGATCTGTAAATGGACAACAGGGCAGAAGGAGAGGCAGCAGGGACAGACATGCTCCAGTCTGCTCAACAGTTCAGGTTTTGGATTGGGGAGGAGACTCAATACACACAGCCATCAGGAAAAGGCATCCCAGTCACACACTGCTCTCCTCCATCTACCAGGTAAGAGCGTCCTTCATCATAATGAGTGATCGGTAGAGTTTCATCATCCACTACAGGCAGGCCATCAGGATCAGCCTTAATGTTTGGCCTCTGGTTGTCTGGAAATGCCATCGAGAAAAGGGCCTCGGGGTCGCATACAAACTTGTAGACATACCTCTCACCGGCAACCTGAGAAAATAAAAATAAAAAGAAGTCACTTAAATGCAACAGAAAGAATGCACTGTATTTTATAATTTGATCTGAGCTCTGACCTTCTGCATGATGCCCTTCTCATAGTAGTAGCGCAGAGAGCGACTCAGCTTGTCATAATTCATGGCTGGTCGGTTTTTCTGAATGCCCCAACGCCGAGCCACCTGGTGTGCAAGTTATACATTATCTTAAAACTGATTGCAGGACAACATATAAATGATTTAGAAATGCATATTATACTTTAGATTTCGTATTCAAGTCTGACCTCTTCTGGCTCAATAAGCTTAAATTCCATGCCACGTCCTGTCCAAGCAATGAAGTGACCATTTGCAGGGTCATCAAGAAGTGTGACAAGAAACTGCCAGAGCTGGAGAGATCCACGACGTTGGTAAGGGAGGCCATCTCGAAACACAGAAGGCTCCTGCTTTACCTTCCCTGTTAAGAGATAAATAATAATGATGATGATGAAAGCCCTTATTCGTTTTTGTTTAAAAAGGAATACATCAGTGATTTCCCTATAACCACATGAACATAATCTAACATGGGCTGGTTGCATAAATACCATTTAGAGACTTACCTTCGTGTCTCTCAGGAACTACACACGTGTCATCATAATACAAGTGCTGATCTCTGTCAAATGAAAAACCTACAGGGGAAAAAAAACAAAACACAGAACAGAACAGGCTGAGTGAATACAGGCTAAATCTGTGCTTGGATCTGTCGTATTAACATGTAGTTAGAGTTCATTGAGAAATAAAAACCTAAACTGAACAAATTTTTTTTTTTTTTTTTTTTTTAAATAAACAAGAACTGAAAAGAGGAAAGGAAACAAATCTTTATCTTGTGAAACAGACTTTGCCCCAAAAGTGATTTCATCTTACACAAGGTTACTTACTTTCCTGGCTTTGGTAAAAGCTTGTTCCTCTCCCAAATGAAGACCGGCAGTTAGGCACTTCTAAAAATCAAGAAGAAAAAATAGTGATCAAAATACTATTTAAAGAAAGAAAACTGCAATTGATTTATAAAAGAACTGAATAAAAATCATAGAATAGTTCAGCTTTAATGCAGAAAAAGTCCTTGATAAATTCAGTCCTGATTATGGAATGATCCCAGAACAAGACATCTTAAAGCTTATGAAATACTAATAAGCTGGAATGGAAGCATCCTACCAACACATTTGACATTATTAGCTTCCATCAATGCACTAATATAACACAGAACACAAAATATGCATATGGAAACAAACAAACAAAAAAAAACAACAATTCGCTTTGAGTAACAATTGTACAAGTCAATTCTAGTCAGCCACAGCGCACGATCCGAAATCTGTATTTATAAAGCGTAGATTAAGATCATTTGGTCGCTGGTCAACATGTATAATGAAGTCGGTAGTGTCCTCTGCTAGACCTCACTAATAGTCATGCGTTAGCAAGGAATGGGGTGCCAGAATGACTGACTATTAAAGAACAGAACATCTTAACTGTAGAAATGGTTTTAATTTGTTCAAATATTCTACACCTCACAATGCCAGTTTTCCACCATTCAATCAGTTACATTCATCTCAGACATCCTGGAGATGATTTCTGCAAGTGCATAGAATAGTGCCACGTCAGATGGTCTGTTCTCTGAAAGTTACCGTGTGAGTATTTGCATGCTTCTGTGAGTTTTAGCAGAGCCCAGTGAGGTAGAGACAAGCACACATGGAAGATTCCACAACCTGAGCCTCGTCTCTTCCCACCAGAGCGGGCCATTACTGTCTGATGAAGTCACCTTTTCTTTTAAGTAACAGACATTTATTAATACTAACCAGAGTCAAAGCCAAAATCTCGTGGCTCTTGCTTGATGGCCATTGGGTGGAAGGCAGCCTGGGGTGGACCCATGTTGGGAACACCCTGCTCAGGGTAGCGCGGGTCCAACAGCTCCTGCTTAAAACTCTGAGGATGAACAGGAACCACTGGTTCGGACATTTGCCGATGATACGGTGGCCGGCCATCTCTAGGTGAAGTGCTCGATGTCTGGTGAATGTAGTTCGGTTTTCCCTGGGTCTCAGAAGGCGGGAATGGCAAACAGGGTTCAGAGAGCTGGCGTTGAAACCTATTGAAGAATGTGAGTAGAAACTGTTCAAAATCACCAGAAGAATATTTTAACAAATCAGTAACAAAGATTTATACCAAGGGAAATCCTCCAAGTCACAAGTTCAATGCATTTACTAGTACAGTATATACAGGATGTAAAATGAGAAAATGGGCTCTGGTTGAATCTAAGGGACGGCTATTTTAAAAGGAGCGCTTAGCAGATATTCTGGAACATTTAACTCTGTTGCTTACCATAGAGTTCCTAGCTCCATATTACCAACTGCTAATGACATGCCACAAATTCCTTGGCATGCTCCCAGAATTCAAACTGCAGCTGGCAGAGTGCACAGCCAACCTCTCTATTCCCACGGGGGTCAAATTAATACTGTTCTCTTACTGGTAATGCTGCCATGGCATCACATCATCTGCTTTATAATACCACAGGCATTTTTACCCCCCCAGGGAGTCTATGTTACCAAAATCTCAGCTACTCTCTATACCAATATAACATGCTCTCTTATATAGTATATGCTGCAGAAGATACAGCGAAACCAAACTAACAAACTAAACACTTGTAACCTAATATCAGAAGTCAAGTGTGGTAACTATATTGGGGAGGGGGGAGAAAATACACAAAAACATCTTTTGCATTAAAAATACTGGGTCAAAAGAATAGGGAGTTTTTTTGAAGGGTGATGACTATTGTGGAGCTGATTCGTGGTCACTGCTAACAATACAGACACTCACCTGTGCTCGCTGTTAAAGGGGGCATTGTGGTTTTGAGGTGGACATGGCACTGCAAAAGGTGGAGTCTGGCTGTGTAGTGGGAGGGCCCTCTGACTGAGAGCAGAGTTGGTCACAGCAGGCTGTCCATGTAGGGAGTGTTGCCCTAATGTAGAATTATGGACAAGAGGAGGCGTCTGTTCATGCATGGGGTGCGTGTTGGTGGAACTGCATGGTGACACAGGTGTTGAAGGAGGAGTCAATGGCTTGAATCCAACGGAGGTTTTCCTTTCATAGGCACTGTAAGGTGTAAAAGGACGGAAACAGTCGGTCACATAAGGGAAAGCTCCCTGGACGTAAATAATGGCACTGTAATGGTACAGAGACAAATCTAAATTACTCCTCATTGATTCTTTGTTAGCGTCTTACTTTCTAAAAATAAAAGGAACCTTAGGGGGAAAAAAAAAAGGATTGCTGAGGTAAATATAGAAGTAGAAATAACATCATGGTTGATAGTAGTGAGACTGTGCGCAAATATTTATAGTTATATAATAATATAATTATAATAATATATATATATATATATATATATATAATTATGTATAGCTTTCATGAAATACTGAACTTTAACAGTAGCACAGGAAAACTGATCCACTTAAACCATGATACAATCTAAAGGGAAGAAATAAAAAGAAAATCTAGAAGTAGTAATAAAGGTGCATGAGTGTGTGCTTGCAAAATTATTGCATGAAATGACTTCTTTCACATGAACTATTGTATATATCCTTGCTCATATGAAAGATATGGCGGAATAAAAAGTAGCTTACTGTATGGAAATGAAAGGAATATTTGAAAGCCAGTGCAAGAGTAAATCAGTAATACAAGTGATGCACAAGCAAATTAAACTAAGAGTTGCTATAGCAAAACATTGAATAAAAAGAGAAAAGCACGAAGGAGGAGTGGAGCGTACTAGCACAAGGGGTGTAGGATAGAGTGATATGCTACGCAGGATTAAAGGAGCACAGTGAACTTTAGTATAAAACATTAGCATATACACCACACTTAAATGGTGTGAGCTGACTGGTTTGCCATCTCAAGATAATCTATTATTCATTTAAAATATTTTCTCATGGGCTCCCGAGTGGCGCATCGACAAAGTGCGTGTCTATTAACCTGAAGATCACCGGTTCGAATCCAGGGTGATGCCGCAGCCATCCGTGACATGGGAGCTAATTGGCCCAATTGATTGGCATACGCTCACTTCCCTATCACTCACAGCGATCACCAGCCAATCATGGGCGTATGTGAGCTCATTCATCCCTCCGAGTGTGTTAGGTCACCTCCAAATACGTATGTGCAGGCGGGTGGCAGCATCACATGTCACAGAGGGGGCATGTGCATGCTTATGCCCCTCCCTAGGTGGTGGTCGTGTGATGCGGAAGGGAACACTTGACGGGTCAGAATTGGATACGACTAAATTGGGGGGGTTGGGGGGTCGGTTAGTATTACAGTCAAGCAAGTGGCCCTGAGCTGTGAAAACTTTGTCTTATTTTCTTACTATTTATACTGCCATATCTGAGAGTGAGCAGCAAAGGCCAAGACAACAGTGCAAGGTAATTTCATATTTTGTTCCGTATTTTCATTTAATCACATGTGGCACTTCTGGCTGACTCACATCAGCTACGATGTGTTTTCCTCTGGACTTGAAAATATTTTTAATGAATAAAAAAAATAAAAAATAGAGAGAATTCGGCTTTTGTATGATATGGAGAATTACTCAGACCTCAGTTGGGGTCAGCCGCCTCGACAGATAAACCCCCCCCCCTTCATCTGAATAATTCTCCATATCATACTTCACCTCATCCAATAATTGCTTAATATCTCAGACAGCGAGCCAATCAGATTGCTCCATTCCCGTATATACTAACAGATTATGATACAATCATGTGTTGGAAAGCAATTATTAGTAATAAATATTAATGATCAGTACAGCTTATGCATGCTTACCTGTAGTTATAAAGGCACTTCTCTCCATACAGCATGGGACTTCTGTCCTCACTACAGGGGGATAGCTCTTTAGAAGGACTCAGTTCCCGTTTGATCTTGGTTGGAGGAGGGCCATGAAATGTCACTGAAAATACAATGGAGTGGAAGTATATAATACAGCGCATCTAATCGAACACATCAACAGCAGTATAGTGCTGATGTTCTGAAGGAGTGTCCTACTCAACACCATTAATTGGCTGACTGCTGGGTATAAAAGAAACATCCTTCACCCATCAGTACTGTGGCTTTGCAAAACATGCACAATCAAAGTGCTCCCTTCTGATTTCCATCATGGGCAAGTCGATACTCATGAATCACAGCAGCTGTAACTCAATGATTGTGAATGATTTTCCTCCCCACACTGTAACCATTAGCTGCTGGATCTCTGCACCAGCTCCCATATCCGGCGCCACATAATGGCCAAAGAAACTGGATCCCTGGGCATAGTGCAACACTAGCAAGATAAATCAAGTTGACTATACTGAGCTTAGGAAACCACATAACGGGCATATGAACACTCAGAAAGAGTGCTGAAAGCTACAGTGCAACGCACTAAGTTTAACATTAGACATTCTCTTAAAATAAACCAAATTTTAGATGGATTTTCCCCACTCTCCTAATGCAGGATACAGTGGTGTATGGGATGTCCTGCAGCTGAGCAGAGGAACCACACAGCTCTGCAGAATAGAGGCCTGTAGATAGAAGCGCACTGCTGCCAAATGCCCAAGGCCTTTTCCAAGATGACAATCATACACACATGAAAAATTTCACACTGCACTGTATGAGCACAGCCAAGAGAATGTCTACACACCCACAAAGGGCCTCTTTGTGTAAATAATAAAAAAGATACTGCATTATATCAGTAGTCACCATACTGAGTAAGCAAAACAGGACTGGAATAATGAGATCTGACACAAAAACACCACACCCTGGCTCCCAGCATCAGCATCAGACCAAAACACAAATACACTTATGTATGTCAAACAAGAGAATTGGGAAGTTAGAAAATGTACCAACTGAATATTACACAAGAATTTGTTTGACTTGGCTGCAGTACAGTGGCTAGGTTCTAACAAATCCCCTATTAAGAGCTAAAATAGTGTAGGACAGGGTGCTGGTAAGAACACCTTTACTAAGTTTCGGCAGCTGTGCTTTGCACAGGATGAGTCCTCCCCACCCTCTGGACTAAGCTGAGTGCATGAAAGCATGAAATCATATTATGAGTTTGCCTCATGCAATGCCTGATAGCATGGTGGGGAATCACTGCACAGACAGTCCAGGTTATTGTCTGATGTCAAGGCTTCCCTTGGAACCTGACCAGCAGATTCTATCATTTAGCTCTCTGAGAATTCACAACCCAGCCAAATCAACAAGATGGGCACCTAACACATTGTTTTTTTTTTATAGTGACCTTTGTCCACAGAAATTGGAACGAGATATGAATAATGAATCTCTCCCTGAATGTTCCTTGCTTTCTCTGGACCTCATGCAGTGTACATGCCAATGGAGTATGAATATTAATTCTCAGGTACTCACAGCTGTCCGGCTGAAAGTCTGGGACAAACTGTTCATCATCGGGCACCTGGGCTGTGGAGATAAAAACATAGATACAGATTTAAAAAAAAAAAAAATTTAATGCACAGATGTCACTGAATAAAAACATCCATACACTTAAGAAAGCACTGGCATAAGCACCATCTGTTCCACTGTAAGGTTGTTATAACGCACAAAACGAAACTTGCCACGAACCAAGCTTCAGCACAGAAAAGAACTATTGTGCTCTAATGAACATAGATTATACTTGAAAGTCAAAACCCATACACTATATAAGTGAGAAAAATAAATAAATAAACTGTTTAAAGTGAATGGGTATGAACAGAACTAATGTGAAGTGAAACCTAAATTTGGGTAGATCAGGGTATAATTGTTTCAAAAAATATACACAAAGAAAAAGTGCACACTTTTACTAGAACTTGCAATGTTTTTTCCTTTCCTGAGAAGGGAATATATTAGAAAGGAACCCTCACCCTCTGCAATCCAGATTTCCTGCAGCTGACAGAGGTCCTGGAAGAGTTCTGCAATACAGACACACACAGAAAATCCGGTCTGAGTAGAACATAATGCAAGAATGCAACAAGAGAAGTGAAGATATAATTCAAAAGAGGAAATGAGAACCACTTTTCATGATACTGAAAAGCTATTTATAACTACACGAGAACGAGGATGAATTAAAAACATCCAACCTCCACCAAAGCACTGCGTCTGAATTAAAATGCATGAACGTTATATTGTATTACCTTCTGTGTCCTGAGCAAGTTCGGTGTCTACAAACTTTCTTTTCCTCTCACTGATGGTTCTGTGGTACGGTTCCTCCACTTGGGATGATTTCTGCTGTGGAGCATAGTAATTAGAGGGGTTTGATCCATATGACAAAAACTACAAGTAATATGTGTGACTAGCAGTGAAGAGGAAAAATTACATTTGATGGGACCATAAATGGTACTTGCTGGTCATAAAATCTGTCCATGGTATCTGGGTCTTTAAAAATCCCAGAGGGTCTTCGCTCAAAAGCGACAGCTTCAGAGTTGCTGGTCTCTCTTTTCTGTAAAGAAAGAACAGATCTATGGGTCAGAGAGCAGCCCAGTACACACAGTAACTTCACTATGATATCTTGCACACAGTCTAAGGGAATCTTCAACCTGCTCCCATCTCCAATCTCTCTTTCTGTTGTTCATTACAGCATCAGTGTGTGTGTTGTGGGCACAGTGTATGTGTTGCACCATGTAAACACTCCTCCAGAACATAACCCTTACATAATCAAAAAAACCCCCCCAAAAAAAACAACACACCACCAACCCATCTGTGCTCAAGATTAAGAAGGAACACAATCACAAGCTTGCGATATCATCTTGTTTACCCAAAGACATGCTTCTATTTCGCAAGAGCAGAAAATGTATTGCTTTTATAATTGCATCATGGTCTAATGCCAACGTGCAGCAGTTCCATCATCCAGCCTAGAGGGATCCAGTGCGCACCAAAACACACAGGAGTACCATCTATTAGTTCTCCTGTCAGAATTCAAATGATAAAACAACCAACAATAATGTGGGGGAAACAGCACAGCCGTAGTCCTACTCTAGGCTGTTAAAATATGACTTGGATTGGAAGCAGCCAACATCTGGGGCGCAGTGTTGAGTTTTACAGAAAGAGTGAGAAAAGATCAAAAGCGCTCGTGACGCATTTACAGCTGGATGATTCGCAGAAAGTTCAGAGTAAAAGTAGTTTAATCAGGCCACGTTGCTATCAGCCCCATTAATAAATCAGCAACATTGTATACAAACAAACCACTGCGTTTCCAATCCTGAAGCTGTCTTAATGAGCTTCCACAGGGCATCAGAAAGGTCTATACTCCAATCTAGTAGAGATTACTTCTAAGTTCTACTTACAAAAAGAAGAAACATTACAAAAGTTGTCAAAAATACTACGTTTCTTGACAGACCAATCCAAACAACATAATTAATATGAATAATTTTCCACCAGCATGGCAGGATGGTCTCCTCTCTCTCTCTCTATTCCCCCAGGCGAACAGCCCTCGTATGGCCCCCTTGTTTTACTGAATGAAATGAAACCCGATCTGTGTGAGGAATAAACCGAGTCCTCCATTCACAAACACAGCTGAGACCAGGCTGAGCTCACCCAGAACACCGAGCTAAACACCTCCTCGACTTCAGTCTTACAGAAAAAAAAAGCTCTCAGAAAACTTCATGCAAATAAAAAAAAAAAATGGTTGCCAAAGTAAAGCCCGTGTTAGAGAAAATGGCGTTGCGCTTTTCCTCAGCGCCGAATAGCTGCTGGATAGCACTTCAGAGTCGAGGACAAACTTAAACAGCGCCGAAAAACGCTTCCACAAAGGTCCAATTTCATTCAAAAGGATGCAAAAATGTATAAGAGCTCTCCTCTCACCGTATAGAAAATGCCGTGCGCAGGGTGAGTGTCCTGAAAACCGCTAAACACTATAAATCCGCGAGAGAGAAAAACCTGGCGTCCGTTCCGTTCAGTCAGTAGATGCGTTCTGCTCTGCTCCCAATACAAAACTTGAATGGGATTTTGTAAATGGACTGGTCTGGTTTCCTCTTGGGCTGCACGGACAAGAGCTTTTATTCACCATTGGCTAAGTTTGCCTGTCAGTCAACTCAATAGCCAATCATTGGAGGCACCTCATGAATTATGCATAAAGATTACTTTGCCCAATCACAGTCCGCATTAGTCCTATTTTTATGAATGACTAGGTTTCATTCACATTCGCATTCAGCTTGTTGTTTTTTACCACCCCCCAGGCTCTTAAAGAGACACGCACAGAAAATTCAAATAGTAGGTAAAATGATCTACGATCTGAGCTTGAGTCACGACATGTTTGGCCAAATAAATGAAGCTTTGAAAATGGTCTGACTGACACAGCAGTATATTACAAAGTATGCTAGCAACAACTGAGTAAAAGACAGCATGGTAAATATGCTACAAAAACTAGGACACTATATTCTCTAAGCTGGCCAATGTTTCACCAGAGTTAGAAAAAAAAAAACAGTCATAACACAATGTACATTATTTACAAGCAGATTATTCAATAAAGTATTATTAGATTATTAAATCATTGTACCTAATAAGAGCTATGCAGATCCAGAGCCGATCCCAAGAACAGTGGTTGTGAGGTGGGAATACCTACTGGATGGAATGTTTTTATTTCTGTTAATTTATTTATTCATTTTTGGATATACTATATTAATCCCACAAGGGAAATTAGGCTCTGCATTTAACCCGTCCAAAGTAAGCACATACACTTGGAGACGTGGGCAGCCACATAGTGCCGCCTTGCTCAAGGGCACTTCAGCCATGAAAGTGAAGTAAGAGGAAGGTGCTACTCACTCCCCTCGCCGCCATGCATTATTCCTGTCGGGTTGTAACCAGTGACCCTTCAGTCGCAAACCTGCTTCTCTAACCATTAGGCCAAGGCTGTTCTTCTGCCTTTCATACATTCATATGTTCATTTACATCTAGGGGCAGTTTAGCATAGCCATTCTACCCACCGGCATGTGGGAAGGTGGAAAGAAACCAGAGAACTCAGTAAAAATCCATACAAACATGGGAAGAATATGCTTCACTCTTTAAAGAATAAGCTGAGAGAGGGTCAAATCAGGCACCATGAAGATTAACAAGATGTGAGATGGCAATGCTACCCACTACATGACTTTGAATACACAGTCAATATTCTGTCAAATATGATAGAATATACAGTAAATGTTTTAATGGGATGCCATTGAAAAAGAAAATCATATACAAAAATAAATTCAGTTTTTACATATAATCTGTATACTGATGTTGCCTTTGTGATGTGGAAGTAGTCTGATATGAATGAACAGTGGTTATACAGCATAAAGTGAGACTATGCAATTTATTTCGGCATCCTATATTATTTATTCATCAAGACGTTCTTCTCTGAACTTCTCTCTCTCGGCATGAGTGAAAAAAAATCCTTCATCCATTATAAGGATTGGAGTCAAATTTATATAATTTGAGGCCAATTATAAAATAGATACATTACCAATGATATTATTGCCTCTGAAGGAGGGTCTGACAATTACTGTGGTCTCCTTTTTATAGTTTGCTTCATTCGGTATCTGCGGATGCGGTGGGAGGTGAGGGGGGCGGGCAAGAGCATATTGTGTTTCTATTCTGATTCTTTCCTTAAATATATCCAAAGTGGTGACACATACTACAGAGTCACTGCAGCATCTATCCCATTGAAGGGCTTTATCAGACAAAATTTAAGGAGGTCAGGAAAAGATTACTGAAACAATGGAAAGGCTCCAAGGAGAAGGGAAAGGGCCTATAT
>JBCNYH010000012.1:35432090-35442541 GCA_039654325.1 Tandanus tandanus
ACACACACACACACACACACACACACACACACACACACACACACACACACACACACACACACACACACACACAACATATCCTTTAACTGACTGACCCTGGGCAGGCTACAGTTGAGCAGGATTGTAAAAAATGAAAGAAATAATGCCACCAAGAGGTAGAAAGCACACATTACAACAGCATAAACTTGGCATATAAAAATTCATTTAATTGTTCACTTGTACCAACAAAATAAAACCCTAACGCACAGTAAAATGTATCTAAACACAGTACATAACATGAGATCACTGTTCATATTCTAAAACAATGATCATTTTCAATAAGTCTGTGACAATCAGACTGACTGCTCAAATTTAAAACAAGACATTTTTATCTAAACATCTTAATGGCCACCGGACAGTGGTATATACGTACAGTAATTTGACACCAAACACAATGAAGGCCAGTAAGGCCCTGGTAGTACTTGATACTACGGTGACATCGATCACACTTGGTTGGAGAATTGCCCTCCATCCATACATGCTGCATAGCCTGCAGGGAGGAAAGAAGGAACTTTTGTTTACTATGTAATAATTAAGCAAATCATAGAGACATAAATGTTATGTTAGGTATTGTGGCCACACTGAAGCCACATTTCACATCCTATTTCAAGAAATCCAGACCAATAACACAAATCATACACCGATGAGTGGGTTTTCTCTGGGTAATTAAGTTTCCATCCACAGTTCAAAGAGATGAAGATGTCATCACACAGGTGTGATTCTTTATTTGTCTCTGCTAGCCCTGGGATAGATTGGTGACCTGCCTAGAGTGTGCCTCACCTTTCACCCAAAGGCTGGGATTTCTCCAGCACAGCCTGACAAATAAGTGGTATAAATAATGGATGGAGAGATCGACTGATACAGCAGAGTTCGATTAACAACATACAAAAAAAAAAGGCCAAACGCTTATTGTCTAAAGCTGAAGATACACCTTTTTCTCTGCTTTCTGCTGTTGCCTGCCTTTTTTATGTGGACCAATCACACCTCTTGGATTGAATATTCTGTAAAACAATGTTTGGATACTTTGTTTACAAAATGATTTATGTCTTCATGTCAGATAAACAACAAAAAGTATCTACTTTGTCTTTTCTCACACCTTTCATGTCTTTGAACTATGGGAGGGAACCAGAGTACCAGGAGGACACCCATGTATGCACAAGGAGGACATGCAAACTAAACACAGAAAAGACTTTGGCCGAGATTGAACCTGAACCTTCTCATTGGGAGGTGACAGTGCTATTTACTAAGCCACCATACCCACTAGATACGGTTTGTTTCTTTTTTAAATATTTTTTTCGATCTCACAATTCTGTCAACTGGTTAATGCCGTAATAGCAGCATTTATAGCAAATTAACACTGATGTTCTTTAAAATGATAAATAAAATAAAAACATTACAATCTCACAGTACTCCTCTTACAATCTTTTATGCATAAGCGGCCTTCACACTATGACAAATTTGCCCAGCGTATTCCAGCATATGGACAATTTTCATCAGAAACCATTCATCAGAAATGTTTGTGCATGCATAAAAATTTTCGAGGTATGCCAGCGAACAGCCCGTGCACAGCGAGACAGCTCTATATATGTTGTGGGAACATCTTGTTCATCCAAAGTAAGATCTCAGCTCGTTACCGGTACAGCCATATTCGTCCACCCCTTCTTACTTCTTACTAATCATCTACACCACTCATCATCCACACTACTGAGCTTGAGTTCTTTCTTCTTGGCTCTGGGCTTCTTGGGCTTCCTTGCTGGTACTGTTGAGGTAGTGGAAGCAGTTGAGACACTGGATGGACAAGGAGAGACATTTCTGTCGGGGTTGATGAAAAGTTCGGAATGGGAGACCTGGATCTTGAGGCTTCTTGCAGCTGCTTCTGTAGGTGAAGGTGTGGGTGGGTGAGATAGGGCCTTGCATGTTTGCCTGAGGGATGACTGCAATCGTCTGAGGCATCTGCTCCAACGCAAACCTTTTGGGCATCTTCAGGACTCGCATAATTTGTATACAAATGTGATGTGATCGGTCACATGGAGAGTGCGTGCACAGTTTGTTATCCATTCGTTAAAACATTCATTAACATTTATTGTTATTCAGTCTGGTTTGTTAATGAGAAGAATCATTTTGATTTTGTTTCCTTCATTGTTAATTTGTTCTGTTTAGTCCTCATGATTAATTCATCGGGAATTTTGTGCGTATTTATGCGTATTTTGTACCTGCTTAACCCCATGACTTTTGCAATTGGTTCAAGTTTGTTATAGTGTGAAGGCCCTTTAAAATGAACACTGTTTCTCTTTCTGTTTAAAATCATAGACAGGCCGAGCCCAGAAGTCAATTCTAGAAGCCTTTAACTGAATTAGAGATACAAATTAGAGGTTAACTGCATAAGCTATGCAACATGATTTACTCCTACACTTTTATGACAACTTACATTCAAGACTTAGATATAGAGAAGCAAAAATTATTGAACTTCGAGTCATTAGTGAGTTGTATATATTATAGGACCGCTCAGATTTTTAAACAGTGGACATCAGACAGCCTGACAGGCGTATAGTGTATCTGGTTTACTCACATTGGTGTGTCTGCGGGACTTGGCATAGGTGCTGATACAAGCAGCAATGTCTTTGGACACACAGCGCTCATGGACTGTGTACTTGCATACTGCCAAGGAAGAGTGGATGAGTAAAGTTACTCATGAGGTTTGGAGGGAAAGTTGGAGTGAGATGTCCACAAATCATTCAGATTATACTAAAATGCAATTATACCAATAGCCTTCAGGCAAATTAAATGTTAGAAAAAACTCTATTATGATGGATACCTTAAAGCAACTCCATAAATTGATATAAATAGAAAAAACACAAAAACCGAACTTCACAATGCTTGTTTATCATTTATATTCCCGCTGGAGAATGCCACATACTGCTTTTTCATTATAACCATATCAAATTATCACAGTGTCTCAGCATACACATAAGGTGCTTACGTGTGCAGCAAAGGCCTTGTTTGCGCACTCCTAACAGCATAGTGTGGCAATAGTTACAGTACGCTGGCTTGTTGAAGTGCTTCAGTCTCCATACATGCTGCCCATCTTCTTGTACATTCTGAGAATAAATGTTTGAAACACTGCATGTGAGAGGAGAAGGGAAAGAATCACTCTCAACAACCACACATAACCTACTCAGTACTCAGTCTTAAGTACAGCAGGGGTTATAACTTAACCCCTTGTTGTCTTATAACAGTACTTGCACACAGATTATTACACAGAAGTTATGACGCACCGTCTCCATGCCAAGCAGCACCAGCAAGGGGATCGTGGTCATTCCTCCTCTGATCCACTCTTCTAATGTGACTGTTCCATCATGGTCATAGTCAATTTCCTCCATCATCTCCTTCAAGATCTGCAACAGAAGCACACATTTGTATATTCAACATGAATCACCTGCTGTGACGTGTACAGTGTAGTTATGTTTTGCTAAAAAATAATGCTTCCGTGTACCTGAACTTTGTACACATATTACATATTATGATTAGAAAATCATAACCACTTCTCTTGCAGGACTGGGAATCCAAGATGAGTACATGTATGAGTAGACATACACTATGATGCGTCTATAGTAAATTTAGGTATTGCTATTTATCTGAATGACCATTAACAGAGTGCAAGGACAATCCAACTTTTGGAAGGACAATGATCAAACACTGAAAATGATATCACTGATGCAATTTCCTCAATGAAATAGCATATCTGCATCCAACCTCTTTTTTTCCCACTGAACTGCTCTAACTGTAGTGCTGATGACATATTCATTATAACTTAGTCTGATGTCATGCACTGCCTTCATCAAATAAGGTATGGATGCCAAAACTTTGGATTATTATTTTTTCTTTTTATCTATTTTTGTGTTTATGTCTATGTCTGTGTATTGGGTTGGGCATTAACATTTTAGTTGTGCATCAATTTTAAAGTGAATGTATACTTTTAATTTTTTTGTTAGTAAAATCCAATGGAGGATACAAACTTTTTGCAGTTGACTATAAGTTCAAAAAAATTACAAATACAAGGGTGTACTTACCGGCTTCAGCTCGGTTGAGTCCCATTCTAGGTATTCTGCTACATGGACCATCTGATTGATGATACGATCTAGTTCCTGAGTGGATATTTATGTGAGAGTTATAGTGAGTTTAATATTTAATGATCATAAATGCACTATGCAGACTGAAACCACTCCATCTCTAAACGATCCTGTCAGTGTTCCTGAAATATCTACTAAAACCAGACATATGATCACTCTCTACATTGCTTCATAGTTATCTGATGCTAAAAAAAAAAAGTTGGTAAGAAATTAAGTCTGATGATGTTGCATACCGCAATCTATCATAAGAATACAGCTACAAGTAATACTGCAGAGTACAGCTTATATAAAGTACTGTATAAGATGGAAGTGAAGAACTGCTGCTGACTTACTGAGCTGTCTAGTAGGCCATTGCCATCCGTGTCATATAACCGGAACATGACTGCAGGGCAATAAAAGTACGAGAAAGGAGAAATAAGGCTTTATTAATATACTTGCCACCTGTGACAATGTAAAAAGATCCTTATATTTATTACACTTTCAAGTCCATACAATTTAAATTAGATGTTCCAGATGTTGGGTGCCATTGATTAGTACCTCCTGCATGTGGAACCTATCTGATCTAAACCTGACATCTTGGGCCTGGTGTTCCTTTTTGCTATCGGTGAGTGATCTCATAATGAAAAGCCGAAAACTCTGTATCTCTAAATTATTTGAAACAAATTATTCCATTGTAAGGAAAATTATGTATGTATGTATGGCCCAAAGATTTTAAATGACTGCCAATTTATCCAAGACGGAACACTACAGAAAAATCACACAAAGAAAAATTGGAATTATTAAATGCCCAGATTTGAACCTCACTGAAATGTTTAAAGGTATTTTAAAATGACATTACATGTAAGAAAACCCTTAAATGTCTTGCAACTGAAGGAAGAGGGTTCAAAAATTTAAGCAAGTTACTGTCAGAGACTGGGAACATTTATGAAAAAGTTAGTTTTGTTAAAGAGGCTAATACTAGTTTGAGGTCAAGGGTGGACTTACTTTTAGAGAAACTAAGTACACCCTTGGCCTCATGAGCTAGTAAGCTTTTTTTCTTGAGTATGATGTACCTTTTTATGACTGTATGAAAGAGTATAAGCACAACTTCTCCATCACCTTCCTCACAGAGCCACAGATCTCTTTAGCCTGCTTCATTCGAGTTTAGAGTGTGATCAAATATAGCCACGTAATGCATTGAATTGTGGTTCTAAGCCATACGATCTAAGCACAGTATGAGAGTTCATAAACTAGTGAAAAGGTAAAAATGGAAATGCAGAGGACTTCTCTCACAGTTTTTTTAAGCATGTATGTAAATAACATTTTGAAAGCAAGGATAAAATATAAAAATGGAAAAATATTTGTCCTCTCAATGACTTATTGCGAATGTTATGGAGAGTATAGGATAAAAAAAGACAAAATGATTCTATTCATCCTGTTTTTTTCTATTCATTCATCCTGTTTTCTTTTCTTATCTATTGCATCCTGTTGTCTTGTATGTTATCATATTTTTAGCAGAGCTCCAAAGTGGAGGATCATAGTCATGGAGCATGGCTTCAATGGTTGATCCATGTCCTGTCCAATGTCCACGCTTGCCCAACTCAGGAAACCTAATAAGGCTGCCATTGATGCTGATTGGCTGTTATGTATCGCTGACTTGCTTGATGATGGGCAGCAATGAAAACAGATTTATTATTTATATTGAAACTGAAACCCACAGATTAAACACCACCGCTCAGACTCAGACAGAATAAAAAATCCACAATGTAACTAAGGCAAGCAGACAGACTTGCAGGTAAATAAATGTTCATGAAGTTAATGCCGAAATCAGAAGCTTAACAAAACATGAACTTGTTAAACATATAATTAAAACTAACAAGACAGGTGATACAAATGAAAGTAGAAATCAGAAAGGCAGTAAAAAGCAAACCCAGGCCTGGACACCTAACAAAAAACATCATTCGGGAGTTCCGCTTTTAGGCAGTGATTTAATGTATTACAAACATGGTGCTTTCACTGAGCTACAATAAGAAACAATAAGATAGAGGTTCTAAAATTCCCCGAATAATGGACTGTGTACTGAGCGCAGGAAGCTGATATGTCTATTACTAAACATATATCCCACTTACACTCAAGTTTGTCCTCTGGAGTCCCTCGCTCCAGCAGAGAGAGGTAGCATACAATGTCTTTCAGGAAGACGATCTGTGGTGAGGATGGGGTGGAAATCTTCTGAGGAGATGGACTTTTCCTCAGAGACACCCCCTTGTCTGATCGACTTCGTTCTGAGGACATAATCCAATGGCAATTTAATAAAGACAAGTTTTTGGCTCTTAACCCTCATTTTGTGTTTAGTTATCATATTGGTTGTCATATTAAATCAAATCAATTCTATTAAATTATCATTATCAGTACCATTTTGGTAATTATTTTAAAATACCCAATATGAGAGTGGAAGTTCTACTAAATCCAGGTGTATGCTCAAATTTTGCAAATGCAAATAGAGAGGAGTGACATAGCACAGGCAGTAAAATTACCCATTAGCTTCAAATTTACAAAGACTTTTTTTTTTTGTTGATGATTCTCAGTACCCTGTAGTTCTTATGGTTGACACTTAATATAAGTACAGTGCAACTTTATCATGTGGGGGCTTTCCTTAGAAATTTACAAATACATCTAAGATGAACATTTATAGTCCCAATAATTTAATTTCACCTGTCATTAGAATTTTGACTGCCATTTCCCACAAACCACACTTAGAATGGAGACTCTTGTGCATTATGAACAAGGAAGATTATATATAATATACTATAATATAATATATAAATATATATATATATATATATATATATATATACTCACGGCAAATGGCAACCGTTTCGAAAACATGGACCCAAGCATCGCATTTCCCATTATTATTCTTGTTAAAGCTATGACTGGTAATCGTTTTAATTGTGTCGCATGAAAGTTCAGCTCAGTTTAACTCCGTACCCACGCACTTGAGAAAAGTTCGCCTCCTATCGCTCTTTCTACTGGTTTTCATTGACTTTACATGGTCGCTTGTCGCTTATCGCTTCCTGTTTCACAGTAACTATTCCTAGCTTGAGTTACTCATTTCTCATTTTCTCTGTATGTGCACATGGGTTTGATCTGGGTTCTCTGGTTCCCTCCCTACGCGCCAAAAAAAGCTAGTAGGTGGTCGGCATCTCAGATAAGATCAAAGATCTTTCTTGTCAACTGTTGCATGAACAATGAAAATCAGTAGTCTAAATTCTAAATTATTCCTAAGTGTGAATGAAATTGCAGTGATGTGTATGGCAGTGGTGCCCTACAATGGATTGGCATCTCATTCAAGATGCACTGCCACCTCGAACCCAGTGTTCCTAGTATAAGCTTCAGAATAATGACCAGAATGTGGTTACTAAAAATGAATGAATAATGAATAGTGGACACTAACCTGGAGAGAGTCGAGGGGAGTTTGCGCTGTTGGAGAGTGCCAGTGCATTACAGCTGCTGCCTGCTGAAGGTTTGGGCGAGCGATGAGGAGTGTGACCCCCTGTGCCTGAGCGTTGAGAGGAGGAGCGAGAGGAGCATGGTGAAGTGGTAGTACCAGATCCTGGGATCACACCACCTGGGTGCTCTGGAGTGTGTCTGCCCATAGCACTGAGAATACTTTTGCCATTCATCCCTATGAAGGGAACAAGAAACAAGAAAAAAGAAAAAATGTGATGTGTCAAATAAGAAAAAGCAAAAGGAAATGTTTCCAGACAGAGCTGTTGCAATAGTCCTGCAGGTAAGATGAATGACTCAGAGGTCTTAGTGCTGCATGGCTGAAGAGGCAGAATGACACCACAGTGCACAGAAATAAAAGCGACACTTCACAGTATTTAATCACTGTGTAGAATATGGAGGATGTGAAATGTGAGCACAATTACACTTTGCCATGAACACTAAAAACGATCAAATAACAACACAAAATCCTGACGATTTGTCACACATTTGGCAAAACACCGGAAATAAACAGAGTGATCAGGGGATGTGGTATCTCTGGATAGGAAAGCTGCTACTGATGATGTTTCTCAGGGTGCACTATGCATACAGGTACCTGTTATAGGAGCGCAGGCCACTTCTGTCTGAATAGAGATACCTGCATCAATTGACTTGGGTTCTGCAGACAGAGTGAGTTTACAGAGAAGTAAAGGACAGATCAGAAAAAAACAAAGATGGGGGACACTATCAGAAAGGTTGGTGTGATTGTAGTGTTTTATGTTGTTCACAAGACAGTGAGGAAGAAAACTATAAATAGGAAATATAGATAATATATTTAGGGGTTCTAAAGTAATGCAGTATTAATCTGTATTTCCTAAAGGATAACATTATCAGCTGAAAACTGTTCAATATAAACATTTCCGGCCACTAGATGGCACCACTGTCCATCTTTGTTGTGCAACCTGGGCATTTTGGAGAAAGTCGTGACTGAGACTGACAGAGGGGAGTGAGGCATTGATTCGAAGCCCACCCTCTTAAACAGAAGGTGATCTTTGGGACTGAAAATTTTTAGCATGCAACAGGGCATGATCCATCCATCTGGACTGTTTATTCACTCATCCCAGTCTAAACAGAGAGTCAGAGCCTGAGGAAGCAGTGCCAGGGAGCAAAACAGCCCCCCTACACTGATAGAGCAGCCACTTCTCTTCAAAATCTCCTAACAGTTTGGCTTAAGGTGTTTTGCCACCCAATATTTGTTGCATACAGTAATTGTTTTTGAAAAAATATATATAGTGAGTAAATGAACCTGTGTGCATGTCCTTTTCAAACTTAGTCACCATCGTAGTTTTTTCCAGGTATTAAGATTCATAAACATACTGCTTATGCACATTTTCTATTATTAAAAACAAGATGTTGATAGACCAAGAAAGTGATGACAGTCATGTAGATTTCATATATTACTGCCAAATTCTGTTCCATTCTTCCAATATCCGATTCTTTTTAACAGGCACTAGATGGTGAAATACAAGACTATATTTTGCAGATGCTATCTCACAACCTTTACAGAGAAGCTATGGTGAGTTTAGCTGTAATTTAGGAGTATATTTACCAAGCAGAGCTGATCCGGTTCGTGGAACATCAAGGGTACTGCTTGATCCAGTCTTACTCTTGAATGTGGTGAAGAGATGTTGGCACAGTTCCTCTGGGATGTCATTCTCTAAGTAGGTGGTCATGAAGAGCTGGAAACCCTCATAATCGATAGGCTGAAGGCAACACACAGAGAGGAAGAGGTAAAACATTCTAGAAGACAAGAAAGAGACTTTTGGACATATGTAATGACTAACATTTTTTGAAATGCACCCTTATCTTATGTGCGTGAGTTAGTTATAGTAAAGAACATCTATTATTTTGTTGGCACTATGTGATAGGCCAGATGTCCGTTTCCAGCAGTACTTGTTGACCTTGTATAGTAATATACTTTTTCCCATATAAATGTTAAATGTTATAAAGTAAACTAGAACACCCTGAGACACAGACTGTGTAAAAAAAAAAAAAAAAAATGAAAAAACACCTTGCTGATAAAAAAAGAAAGGATGTACTGTTGCAAAAACAGTATCAAAACATAATAAGGTGTTAGAGAACACATATTATAAAGACAGTAAACATATGGCAGATAGATAAGAAGCTGACCATGACCATTAAAACATTTAGGAAAGAGTATGACCTGCATGACACATTGACAGAAACAAGAGTGGAGCAATATGTTGTGTATTATGTTTGGGCATGTAGACACATTGAAGCAGGGAGCATGCAAACCCAGACGTTTTTGGCTTACTTGGTTGAGAACATCTTGCTTCTGTTTGGCAGTCACGGGGATGAGAGAAGAAGTTAGAGAGGGAATTAAGTTCTAATGCTCTAAGGTGCATTTAGTAATCTTCCGTGAACTGAACTCTAGCTATTATTTCTATGACCAGCACTTAGAATGTCATCATTGCTATCCACCTTGCCTTTTTTGGTGCTGATTTGTGCCATCACATAACTTAGAGGGGGAAAAAAAGGAAACAAAAACATAGGATTAAGCTAAGAATTAGTTATGCTGAAGGTTTGGAATGACAGAGCCTATACTGATTCATCTGACAGAGTCCTCTAGGGCACTCCTCAATCAGAATCAGAATCAGAATACTTTATTGATCCCGGAGGAAATTGTGTGCACAGTTGCTCCATACCAAGTAAGAGATAAAGATAAAGATAAAAGTCTCAATAAAGAAAAATTACAAATATCTATCTATCTATCTATCTATCTATCTATCTATCTAT
>JBCNYH010000012.1:35495875-35510385 GCA_039654325.1 Tandanus tandanus
TATATATATTGTATAATATAATAAACATTATACAATAATAAATAAAAGAACACTTTTTGAAGTGTCATGTGTTATGCATCAACTTTTGTTTAAATTTCCTAAATCTGACTTAAGACATAAAAGATCAACTGGTAAGTGAGTTTATGCAGCACAGGGACCTGCAACCCTGTTCCTGGAGAGCTACCTTTTTAAAGGCTTCGGCTCCAACCCAAATCATGCACATCTGACCATCTGATTATTGCCTTAAAAAGGTCTTCATCAGCTAAAAGAGGTGTTTTAAATTTTGGTTGGAGATTTGTAAGAAGGTACAGTAGTTCTCCAGGAACAGGTTTGGAGACCCCTGATCTAACAGATTTAATAAAGTCAAAAAGACATACAACAGCTTTAGAATGTTTTAAAGACTAGTTGCTCGATGGGAAGTCTTCAGTCTCCTGTGATTCCACAGACCCTTCATAGTGCTTCATTTGCTCTTTCAACGAATCCTCACTGCCCTGTACACAACAAAGTACAGGTCACTAACTAAATGGTTGAGGTTATGCCTTTAAACTCCCAGGACCCACATGTGAGTTCAGTCTGCGATATTGAACCCCCCCCTCATGGGGTCAGTGGAGTACTATTACGTGCAGAACTACAGTATATGTATATTCAATTTGTTTAACTGTACTTGATAAATAATACATAATTACTGAAGGATTTGAATACTAAATTAGGATAGCCAATCAGCCAAACATGTGATACACTGTAATAGGCAATGCATTACACACAAATATATCAAGAGAGAAGTAGAAGTGGTTCATTTAGTGGCAGATTCAACAGGACTCACACTGAATAAAGATTGAGATGAGGGGGTTGGGGAGGACACCTTCAGCTTTTCCAACCCTGCTGATGCTCCTTTCTTACGTAGAGTATTCCACCTTTTCAGCATCTGGGCTGGTAAAGAAAAATCATTTTTGGGTGATGCACATATCAAACAGTAACATAATAATCAATGCACAATGTAATATACAGTACGCACTGTGTTTTCTTGAATGGTCTACTGCCTTAAATGAACTGAGCATGGCGAATGGGTGATAGGAGAGGGAGAAAGGATGAACGATGTTGCTCTGTGGAAATCGCAACCGTAGAGTTCAGTCAGAGTTCAGCACAGTTCAAATTGCAACAGTCAGAGTTCAGCACAGTTTTCTGTCCCTGCATGGATTCAACTCATCAGTTAAGGTTACTTAAGGTACTTAAGATTAACAAGTTTAGTAGGCGTGTACTGTAAATAAGCAAGTAATTCCCCAGACTGTACAAGACTCCAGCCCTTCAAAAGTTGAGCCCTCTGGTTCTACAGCAAAAAACACTGAATTGCAATGTCTAATTTTAATTAAATACTGCTAAATTATATACTTTTATCCATATTCTAATACATTATATGTATAATAGCAGCAACATTCCGTGTAAGCAATGCACCATGCTTAAGAAACCAGAAACTTGGTTTTGCATGGCTTTTCATGTTTGTCTCTCCATCTGTCTGGTGTCTGTATGACAATTAGCTGTTATGCATCGCTATTGTTACGCATTGTTGGCTGTTCGCTATTTGGCAGGAGCTTGACACACACACTGAGATCCAGGAATTACTACCAAGACAGTTTTGTTTTGAAAACCTTTTTTTTTTTTTTACCAAAATAACTTTCAGACAGCAACACATTAACATTATTTTATATAGTATTTTTTTGGTAGTACTTGTACTGATTTTTCAATTAATGTGGCTTAAACACAGCCTTGCTTTTAGGCAGTGCCTAAATATGTATATTACATGAATTACTTATACTAAAGTGTTTTTGGATTCTTAAATCTGATTAGTTTTCTGTAAAGGCATGACTCGGACAGCAGTGCCGTCTGTACTCAAATGACAGGTTTATATGAATATATTTATTGTTGGGCTAATGTGTTAATACTTCTGTAGTAACAGCTCATACAAGGTCATACTTGTATGGCAGACACTCTCCATAATTCAAGTAAACAACAACAACAAAAAAAACGTACTTTGTTGTTATTTATTTGATACTTTATTTTAAAACAATATAGACATTCTTTAAACTTATTTTACTTTAGTGTCTGGATGAGGGCAGGAGGCAGATGGCTTGCAGCTATACAGTGACAAGATCTCATTTACAGGTAAGTTACTCTGAAATGAAGAAAAACAAGTATTTATTTTTCTGATATTGTGAACAGTATGAGACATATATAGATCTAATTACTAAATGTACCAAAAGCATTCCTGCAAAAGATGACAGGATTATCGCCTCTCTTTCCAGTCGAGTAAAGCAGTGACTATGGCCATGACTGATGGCTCCTCTACAAAGACAGTTCACATGTAAATATGTGCCAGCAAGCTTAGAACCACAAAAACAATCAACATGCAAAAACAATGAGCTGTGTAAACATCTTATAAGAATCACAGAAAACACATTACTCACATAAGTTCATTCACATCCTGACCCTTTTTCTCATTCAGCCACCATAAAGCCACACTTATGGCTAAATCATAATGAGCCTGTATAAAAGAGTTTGCACAGTGATTCCACCAGAAAAACATCCATATTTCATTTGTCATAAAATATTGTCAAAAACCCATCTTTAGTTCAACTAGGGCCAAAGAAACCATCACTGGGACAGTGCAAGACTATAAAGGTAACAAAATGAGACTGTAGGAGATTCAAGATAACCACAAGGGTTATTGTAGCTACATATAATTTTGTACATACAGTAGGTATAGAAGAGAATCATCCACCTTTAAAATATTCACATTTTGTTGCTTTGCAGCCTGTAATGAAGACACGTGTATTTACTCAATGCAACTTATAGCAACCAAGCAAAAGATATAATAGCAACAGTTATCTAAATAAATAATAAATAAAATGAATCACTGACGTGGTTAAAGGATAACACCCCCTAAAAATACTTGGAAACACAATCAGGTGTAACTAATCACCTTCTCCACTGCACAGCATGCTAGCTGGCTTCCACCTGTGATCAACTGTAATCATTCAGATTATTTCTACATTAAAAACAGCTATTCCTAGAGCATTGTAGTGCTTGTAAGTGTAAGTGAAGGCAAACAATCAACTATGGGTGGAAAGGCATTGTCAAAAGATCTCAGGGATAAAGCTGTAAGTCTCTTATCCAGAGAGACTTACAGAAGACATGACAACGATCCACAGTTATCCTCACAGTGACTGAAGGAGAAAAAATGAAATGCCCTTGCATGGCCTGGTCAGATACCAGATATGAGAATGACTTAAAGATTACAGTCCACCAACAGTCACTATTCCATCTGACTGAGCTTGAAGAGTTCTGTAAAGAGGATTAGGCAAATATTGCACAGCCTAGATGTGCAAAGTTGAGAGAGAAGTATTCCAATGGACTCATGGCTGTAATCAAAACAGAAGATGGTTCCACGATGTGTGTGTGTGTGTGTGTGTGTGTGTGTGTGTGTGAGGATGTACCTCACCTTTGGCCAGTCCTGGCTGAGATAGGCTCCAGCCTTCCCATGACTTTACTAGGATTCATCGGTTCAGCGAATGAGTGAGAATTATTTGCAGAAGATGAGAGAGATATAACCCAGTAGTCCCCAACATGGAACATTGAATTGTATATAACGTCTTTCACTTTCCTTTTATATGTTGCATTCATTAAATACACCTGGAAAATATTTGTGTGTGTTTGTCTTAATTTCAGGCTGCAAAGCATCAAAATGATAAAATTAAAGGTGATCAATTTCTATACCCACTGTATTTCTTGATTACTCGTTTATTTCAGTTCGGAAAACATATCTTGTGCCTTTAACAGCAACAGGTTTAACAGTAATGTCATACAGAGAATATTCCCTCTCTATAACAATATACTGCAAAACCATACATATTGCATCTCCATATACAAATCAGCCATAACATTAAGAATATTATAACCACTGATGGTGAAGTGAATAACATTGATTATCTCATTGCAGCGGCATCTGTCAAAGACTGGGATGAATTAGGCAGAAAGTGAAAAGTCAGATCTTGTAGTTGATGTGTTAGATGCAGGAAAAATGAGCAAGCATAAGGATCTCAGTGACTTTGACAAGGGTCACATTGTGATTACGACTATTACGATTACGGGTCTATTCATCTCCAAAATGGAAGAATTTGTGGGGTGTTACTGGTATGCAGTTGGTAAGTACCTATCAAAGACGATCCAAGGAACAACAACCAGTGAACTTGCAAGAGTATCATGGGTGCCCAAAGCTCATTGTTGCATGTGGGAACTGAATGCTAGTACATCTGGTCTGATCCCACAGAAGAGCTACTGTGGCAGAAAATGCTGAAACTGTTAATGCTGACTATGAGAGAAAGGTTCCAAAACACAGCGCATTGCAGCTTGCTGCATAAGGGACTGCCCAGCTGCAGACCAATCAGGTGGTTTTAATGTTACAGATGATGTGTGTACAGTAAATAAGACTTTATTTGCTTAATCAGGTTCTTACCAGATCATCCAGGATTGAGGAAGTGTCTTTCCCCTTGGGGTCAAAGGCATTTTCCCTGAGGTTTTGCCCAATGTAATGACAACTCATAAAATAAGAAAGATATCGTACATTATTGGTGATTGCTGCACCTTACTCATACCTACATAGTGTTTCTAGAAAGTTCATAAGCCCTTAAAAATGTTCTATTCTTTTGCATAAATAACCAAATTTATAATCAAATTGTCCTAAAAACAGTTAAAACACAAAATATTGCATTTGGTTATTTATGTATTGAGGAAAATATAACACATCAGGGAACAGAAAAATAATGTGTGCCTCCTAATTGTTGTTTACTGACTTTCTTCTTATTTTGTTTACCCACTTTTTTCATTCATGCAGGAATAATGAACATTCTAAAGGATTCACAATCTTTCTAGAACTGGTGTGTGTATGTGTGTGTGTGTATACAATATCAGCATGGATTTGAAACTATGTTCAGAGATCTTCAGATTAATATACTTTTAATTTAGAGTTTTATCTTTATAATCACATTTATTATTAAAAACCTCGTGTGGGACTTACAGCAAGGCTTCAATGTCTCGCTTCAATTGTCTGGTTTCCATGTTTCACATAACCAACACTTTAATCAGGACTGGATCAGGAGGACATTTATTTCCAAATGTGCACACTGAAATAATATCTGGGGGAGAAAAAAACCCCCAAAACAAAACACAACAACAACAACAACAAAAAAAAACCCCACTGTACACTAAAGCACACCAACATTATACATTCTTATTATGCAGTCTCTATTCACCTCTCAGTTAATCAACGCCCATGGGCTATAACATACACAGTGCAAAAGTGAAATCTATTTTACTTCACTACATACTGGAAAAGCGACCCATGAGCATCACTTAGAATTCAAAAAGACATCTGTGAAAACTGTTACATAGCAGAAATTTTCATGTTGAAATGTGTGGGAAAACCTACATTCATTCAAACATGTTTCATCTGAAAAAATCTTCACAGATAACCAATAAGTCCTTTAATCTGACTGAAATAATAAAACAGTCAAACTTACCAAATGCTCCTGAACACATTCAACATGAACAAGTAAAAAAAAAAAAATAAATAAAAAAAATAAAAACACCACACAATCAAACAAAAACCCCCACAACCAAAACAGTTGTTACTGTGTATCATACAGTATAAGGCACAAATAAAACTCAGCAGCAACAGTACACGTCTCAGGTTAACACTATCTGAATTATTCATTCACTGCCTAACAATCATGTCAACACTCCAGTAACATAGCAACCAAGAGAGATATGGAATTTCATAGACTATTTAAACAGTGTTTGAACTCTGAATGACCTGGCAATGAAAATATTCAAAAATAAATTAAACTATTAAAAAAAGTAAATACAATCAATAAAGATTAACTGTATAATGCTAAGTATACAAATTCTATTCAGAATAGTAAAGGGGATTTACTCTGTGTTTTTCCTAGTTTTCTTCTTTTCTTTAAAGACTGGAGAACGTAAAAATCTGGTATCTGAAAACTTGTCCCCGCGCCTCATCTTGCTGTGAAATAAAGAAATGACTAGTTAAAAGTTAAATCAGTGTGAAGCTTACAATGCAGCTAAAGTAAAATCATTTCATGTATGCTCAATCAGCAAAACAATTCTTACCTGTTGAGAAGTGGTTCCTTGTATGACACAGCAGCTGCCTTCCTGCGGGATCGACCTAACGGATTGGCCGTCAAGTCTGTGTTTGTTAAGCTCTTCATCGCCCTCCCTTCTATACCTTAAAAATAAAATATATTACCTATAGTTACAAAAACATTGCACAAACTGTGTTGTGACAAGCTCATTATTATTCATTTTTTGCCTCTGTGCCATTTGCCAATTTCAACCCACTACCTACAGTACCAGGACAAAATATCGACCCCCTTTCTAATTTCCTCTACAGTATTATTGTTTAACTCATACCAGCTCACTGTTTCGGATCCCCAAACAAATTACATGTCATTTGATTAAAGTGAAATGAAAGGAAAGCCTTTTAAACTTTCCCGTTACACATGAACATATGCATATTTTCATGATCCGGTGATTTTTACTTACATTTTTGAAGTTGCAATTTGCAAAAATCCATTTGATAGTTTGCATTAGACAGTTTGAAAGACTGATGTTTCATTCTAGCGAGAGCACGAAATTACAAGAAAAGAACATGGATCCCCCAGTTCATATAAGGCAAGTTAATGGCAATAATAACAGTTTTTAGATATTAATCTAACAAATCACAAAGTGACAGTCATTAAAAACTTTGAAAGAGAAATTTCTGTATATCTGTACTTGTAGGGGGTGTTGGGGGTATAACCTGAGGCTTTATTGATGATGGTACTCAGGCACTTGAGAACATGATGAGTTGTCATTTTGTCACGCTTCATTGCACATGTGTAGGTCACTTTGCAAAAGTGAAACAAATGCAGTTTGAGCGAAACACAATGTGTATCTGCACAACTTGAGGAGTGGTTTGGAAAGCCTATATAAAGGCTCAAAAATGTTCACTATTGTTAGTCTAGTGCACGTCATTATGGAACTTCTATCACATGATCAACGTCTCCAGGCAATGGGTATGGGGGAGGCCAGGTTGAGCTACAGTGAGGTAGCGAGGTGTATGGACTGTACACAACCCACCATCAGAAACCTGATTGACTGCCACAACACGACAGGGTCAGTTGAAGACAGGCCACGTCCAGGGCAAGAGAGAGTGAAGACTCCCGAACAGGATCGCTACATCCGGTTGCAGCACTTGTGAGACCGGTTTCGCCGTGCGGTATCACCATAAATCACCACCTGTATCACCGCAAACGGAGGCCATACCTGATACTGACTGTTGTGACTTATTTTGGATAGGTGCCATTTTGTTTTGTTGTTTTTGATGCGCATAATTTATTCTTGACACTTTTGGTTTTTTTTAAGTCAACATGATAAACAAAATTATCCATATTACAAAAATCCAGTTTTGGTACCAGAATAAAAATTATGTCAAAAATATTGGTCTCAAAGTTTTAATGACTGTCAGTTGTTAGAATTAATAAGAGTTGTATTCTTTTAATTATAATCTAGAGGGACTTCTGTGTTCGTATGTCTGTAGAATGATTACTATATTTGAACTCAGGCTTTCTTTCTCAGACATTCTATAGTAAATCATAGGAAATTCCTAATCTAGTCTCCCCCCGTTCTGTGAGTAAAACAGCAGTCTCCATTATATACATGGTGGGGGTCATAAAGCATAGGATCTAGATGGTTAAAAGTTAAGTTACTGATAATTGCGGCAGGATGTATATTGTATTCCTTGCATATTATGTTAAACAGATGTCCGGTGACTGCAGATAAAGGTCAAGAAAGGTCAACCACGGGGGCTCCTAGTAGCACAAGATGTGTGCGTAGGGGTAGCCTGAAGACAACAGGATGGAGATTCTACTTCATGTGTATTTCTACATACGCACACACAACAAATGTACAAGTTGGAAACGCCCCGAAGAGGATAAAGACTTGGAACCAGAGACAGACGGGGCTCACTCTGTCTGGTTGCTGGAAGAAGGTGGTTTGGACTCAACGACTCAACGAACACAAGGAACCGGTGAGGCCTAGAGAAGATGGTTCCTAACACAGTGTAGTGACTTCTAAATAAAATAAAACTAGGCACTTCTATAATTCATATGTGATTACGTTTAGACATATTAAAACAAAAGAGCACTCGAACATATAAAAGAAAGAATACCACACCATGTATTCATATGCTAATTTGTTTTAAGCAGTCTGGCAAATGAATGAGTGAGAACGTAACCCGAGTAAACAAAACATACAGTTTTCAAATAATCTTGAATAACTGCAATCAAACACTTACAGCAACAGATCAGTTTTTGACATGGCTGGGGAGAAGTTTAGAAAATTGAGGAACTCAGAAAGGGGGAAAAAATTCATGGCACCGTAGCTCTTTCTTATTACACAAAAGCTACCAACTGGGAAGAGTAAAGGCTAACATCCTAAGTCAAGCACAGCAGAACAAACTGACAAAAGTGCCAACTTCCCTCTACTGTATACATGAGCTTAGAGAAATGTGATTGGCTAGTGCTGCTCTGATTGACTGAGGTAAGAATAAACCATCCTTCCCATTCAGAAAGCATTGCCAATTCATGCTATTGGACTCCTGGCCACAAATAGCTTTGACATCATCAGGATTCAAATTTACGACCCAAACAATAGGGTGAATACTATTCTGTTATGACTCTCAGGAGCCTCATTTGACAATTTTTTAAATCTGTAATTACCTGGAGATTGGTGTGACACGTTACACCCAGGTTCCTCATAAATTTTCACTGTTCGTGAAGAGATCTCTTCTGTATCCTTCTGGTTATTGGCAGGACTGTCACAAATAAAACTCCCAGTGGAGCCAAAGTCAAGGGCTTCCCATGGAGGCCTTTCCTCAGTGAAGAATTCACTGTGTTTCTGTCTAAGCTGCTCTGCTTTTCTTCGGTTTGGCTGGATGTCATGGTCATCAGGAGGAACCAATGTCTTTTCTGCACCAAAAGAAATCCCACTTTCTCGATTTGCAATTAAACTCTCTTTATTGCCGCTGAAAAACACAACATTTTCATTTTCCTTTAATTGCGAATCACAATTGGACCACACAACATAAGTCTCTCTGCACTTGCTCTTTTGGCTTTGGATACTGTGAGGCTTTGGATTGACATCGTTCAAATTTCTGCCAAGATGACCAACACTATTTAAGATGTCATTATGGTCCAGTAGTCTCGCATAAGTGCTGTTTGTGTCCGCAATCTCAATTACAGGCTCATCGGGGGCAGAAGAATTGAAGCCTTCTGTTGGTACCTGTGGTACATTAGTGGGAGTGCTGTTGTTCATATTGTCACCCGGTAATGAAATGACTTTGGGAAAAATGTTACCAGTTTGAATAGAGCTACATTTGAGTCTTTTTCTTTTCCCTGATACATTATCTCTTGTCTTCTTACTTTCTCTCATCTCCATCATCTTAGGCTTCTTAGATTTAATTTGCTGTACTGGAGAATTGTCTAATTGATTTTCATCACAGACAGTCCTGAAATGTTTAAAAAAACTTCCATTTTCAGTGATATGAACCTCTTGCTCTGATTGCTGCCTGTCAGTCATTCTTGAGGTGCACTGTGCTTCATGTGTACTCTCCATCACTGCATTTACACTTTCCTCAGATGCAACATTTGTGTGAATGTCTACTGTATGATTCAGGAGATCAGTGCAAGCAGAAACCCGACCTGCCTGGATCATATATGTTCCTCTGTTTCTCAGTGTACTGCATTTTTCTATCTGTGAATGAGACCGAGGTGATTGCTTGCTTTGATATTTTTCCGAATGGACTGATATTTCAGGGACATCAGCATTAACATCGGTTACTTCGATGCTCTCTTTTACACTTTGAGCCATACCGAAAGAGAACACTTTAGTCGTCCTGCTTTGTGGTCTTGACTTGTGGGGGATTATGAATGTTTTCCTGCTGATTACACTGTTGTTCTGGGGTTTCAGAACTTCAGCTTCATTTTCTGTGTCGTTCTCTTTAGATACATTAAAGTCATATGAAACTCTCATGCTCCGTCCCTGACTTTGTACCTCTTGGTCATTAAAATAGTCATCTAAATTCCCATCATCATTGGTGGAAATAAAGCTGGACTCATATGGAGAGATTACATAGGTTTTCCTTGTATCGCTATTTACTGCAGTGTTTTTTTGAGATTTCAGTCGTCTGTTGCTTTTTGTGTTACGAGAGGTGACATGAGTCTTCCTGCGTGCAGTAACTGCTTCTTCCTCCTCATTCAAAGGCTCCACCCACTGAGGCAAACTCTCCTCTTTGTTTCTGCTAGTGAAAGTGTGTGGTCTTGTTTGGAGTTGCGTTTCACACGAGGTTCGCATGGACGTATTTACAATCACATCCTTGATACAAGATGACTCCAATGTTGCTTTATTAGAATTAAACCCTATTCTCTCTCGACTGCTTGGTGAACAAGACGCATTGTTTTCTTTAGTTCTTCTCTGATCATCTTTACGCTTCGTCTTGGTTTGAACTGTGACGATTTCAGCAGCACTGTCAACTACAGTGATCTCCATCGCTGAGTCATACAAAGTATTCTGAGGTGCTGTATGATCAACCTCTGGACTGGGAGGCTTATCTTTGCTTTTAGATGAAGAGATTTGAGGCTGAAAATCATTCACCATTGACACAGTTCCACCAGAGCCCTGGATGTTCTTACGTTTCCCATAGTTAGATGTACTGGTTCTGTTTTTCTGCTCAGGTAACAATGCGCCCAAAATGTTCTCAGTCTGAGAAAAATCTATAAACCAAGCACACAAACAAAATTTGCAGATCATGACACATTGTAGCGCACAAACATTATAGTGTAACTGTTTAACAGTGCACACATAATTTATTGAATCTTCATACCTTTAATGAGTTCGGTATTCAAGCTCTCTGCACCCTAATATTAAAAAAAAATAAAAATAAATAAAAAATAATTATAAATAAATAAATAAATATATATATATGAATGCAAGAAATTACAGCTTTGTTACAAATATTCACATGGAGATAATCTAGTGCATTGATCACAAAGAATAACTAGTAATGTATTACCTCTTCTTTGAAAATAAGGTCCACTGCCTTTGCCATACAGTTGATGGAGGTATTATAGAACTCACGGAGAAGTGTAAACTATGGAGTTGAAAAAGAAAGTGACCATTATACTAAGGCTATGCATTAGTCTTCACAGAAGATGGCTCTTGGTCAGATAACAGTCATTCAATTAAAAAAAGGGGGAATTAATTTGTGAATGTCAATTTTATCCCATGTTGAGGAACACAAAAACATTGGATTGACAACCAAATTTGTACAGAATGAAATGACATCTACTGGTTGAATTTATCCTGAAACCTTAGTTTGCTTCCATGTCCCAGGCGGCACAGTGGTGCAGTGGTTAGCATGTTCGCCTCAAAGCAATAAGGTCCCGGGTTTGATTTCTAGGCTCGGGGAGTTTCTGTGCAGAGTTTGCATGTTCTACCTGTGCTTGCTTGGGTTTCCTCCTTTCTTCTTCACTCAACAGTTGGCGGTCCCAAATTGCCCCTAGGTGTGAGTGTGAATGGTTTTATGTGTGTTTGCCCTGCAATGGTCTGGCGACCTGTTCAGGGTGTACCGTGCCTTTGCCCAGAATCGGCTGAGATGGGCGCCAGCCTCCCCGCAACCCTAATTAGGATTAAGCATCTTAGAAAATGAATGAATGAATATATCCCCTTGCATGGAAGACTGTGCTCACTTTCAGATATACTGATCAGCACTCACTGAGCAACTACTGCCTCAGAGCTGGGAGTTAAGTTACACTTTAACTCTTTTAATAAAATTAATTCAGAGAGCCATTAGCATCACTGCAGTTGCCCTTCCACTCTGAATTCCAGAGACTCACCATTTGTTTATTTTTATGACGCTGAATGGCAAGGTCAAAGTTCAGGTTCTGCAGTTCTTTCTGTAAACGCACCATGTCCATCTCAAGCTGCCTGGATTTCTGTTTTTGAGCAACGAGAGCCAAGGCGAGAGCCTTGTTGTTGGTTTTCAAAGAGACCTTGAAGAACGATGATGTGTCTGAAAGACAGTCAACAGTCAGATAGGTTAGGTTACATGACACAGAAGGCACCATGGCGGTGCAGGTAACATTAGGGCCACCTCACACCCTCTGGGTCCCCTGTTTGATCGCAAGTTTGGATTACTCTCGGCACAGATTGTCACCTTCTATGCTTCTTGCTACCTCACCCGGGTAAACTGAAGACAATAAATCGCATGGTTCCCTGACTGGCATCCCATCTAGACTGCAGTCATGATGTCCATTATTCTCTACAAATCTCCACTGAATCATCATTTGGAATGCCAATACTATATCCATTAAAACCCTGGCCAAGATGAAGCTGCTACTGAAATATGAAAAGAATGAATGAATATAGTACAAAGGTGTAATAAAACATGAAAACCTTACTGTGGATTTTTGTCTTTATCTTGGCAGCAGTCTGTGTTAATGTGTTTGCTTTCTTCTCCATCGTCACTGCAGGAGTTATTAAAGTTCAGACTGCGTGGTGGAAATAATCACACTGTTAGATACACCAGATGAATGCTAGCTAACGTTTATATTGCCAAACGTCAGCAACAGTCTAGGCACGTGACTTGGTATTACTTCTAACATTTCTTACTTATTCCAATTCGTATTTTTTCTTAACATTTTCTTTCATCATGTAGGAGTTAACCCAAATACTCCAATAGCAAACATCAGCTACTTTAATGTTTTCACAACACAACAAGATTGAGAAGCTATCTAACAGCTGTGTTTAATACACTAAACGTTAATTTACACCAATTAATTAACTCATTAATTACATATTTAACTGAAATAGAGCATACAAGCTACAACAATTGTTTACATACGAGTACAACATTTACGACATACTATAAAATAAATATGTAAACAAAGTTCAGCTAAACAGTAATATCAATTCAAACCCAAACAGTACCGCGTAAACTCCAAACTCTTCTTCGTTTCCTCCACGCGCTGATCCACACGAACAGATAAATGCATACTACTGCCCCCTGCGGCACAATATGAAATAGCGCTTATGCTCGGGTTTAAAAAAAAAAAAAAATGTATAATAAAGTCCAACTTTAAAATTCACTGTAAGTATGGGAGGAATATTTTTTTAAATGTGCACTAAAAAGCAGATATATTTAATACAATCAACAAACAGCTGAGGTTTCTCCGTCTTAATAACTCAGGACTTTTATTTTGAAGGATCCAATAAGTTGAAACCGGAAGCCTTCTTTCTTTTTTTTTGTTGATAGCATTCGCTTTACTACCATCCATATGATTACCTGTTAGCCATTAAGAAATCTGACGCTTGGTACTAAATATATCCTGGTTACATATCGAGGAGAAATTGTACTATTCTGTCACTAAAAGAAGTATCTGATACTTTAGTTGAAATGGACGGACAACGCTGGTTACCCCTGGAGGCGAATCCAGAAGTATGTAAGCTTTTGATTTCATTCACTGTGCTAGCCAGATCGCCATTAAATTAATAAATAAATAATTATTCTTTTACTGTGACTCAGTAGTTTCGATATTAAGACTGCTCTGAACCGGTACTTTGTCATTGAGCATAAACTTGGAGACACTAGTTGCATTAACTGATCTGTTTTCTGTCTCTTCCAGGTAATGAACCAGGTGAGTAGACGAATTGAGTCTGTTCTGATCTGTTAACCCACAGTCAGGTGTAGTAAACATCTTCAGTGAGGGAAGTTAAGATTGCAGTGGTGCTTATTTCCTGTTATCTATACATCAGTCAGAGGGGATGTGATAGGATCATGTCCCAGTGTTGTTCAGGATTTTTACCATCTCTGAGAGACACACGCCCTGACTCATCACTTCTTCACCTCCCTCTAAAATCCCCCCTTCTTTCATCTTCTGTCTAATTGTGTCTTGTAGTTTTTACGACAGTTGGGCTTCATACCTAGCTGGCAGTTCGGAGATGTGTATGGTCTGGACCCAGAACTTCTTACATTGGTACCGAAACCTGTGTGTGCTGTCCTGCTCCTCTTCCCTGTCACGGAAAAGGTACATCTCTGTTGTCTGTAATATTAATGATGATAATGATAACAGTAATAATAATAATAATATAAATATTTAGGCACTGCTCCAGAAAATGTTTGCATTAATTTTCAGTAAAGAATAAGCCATAATATAACTTACTGTCTTTTCAATGGTATTTGAAAACTTATTTCTCCTCAAGAAGAAAAAACACTGACTAAACAATGACATTTTTTGCGAAGTGCAAGTGCACTCAGCGCTGGCGGCGTGTTTTTGCCCTGCGATGGCCTGGTGAGCTGTCCAGGGTGTACTCTGCCCTCGCCCAGAGTCGGCTGAGATGGG
>JBCNYH010000012.1:35515139-35543908 GCA_039654325.1 Tandanus tandanus
TTAAGTTTTGGCCAGTGAGTTTGTAGGGGGTTTGGGTTGGAGGAGGTCAATTCAGGGGGGGTAGGGGAGGTTGGGGAGGGGAAGGAACGGAAAAAAAAAAAAAAAAAAAAAAAAAAAAAAAATCCAGGAACTAATGTGAAACTAATAAAATGACAGCATGCATTAGAATATGACCTACAGTTGACAACGCCGATATACACTATAAATATGTGCCAGCTCATTATACACGCACTCTGCTCCACCCAAATTCCAACACAACGTGTGTGTGCGTGTGTCTGTAACTAGTACTTCAGGCCTCAGTTGACATTAAACGATGGAGGATGGAATAGCTAAATGAGTATCCTTAAATGTGTTGTGATAGTGGTAGTTGCTGGGTGTGCCCGTTCTGGCAGCTTTCATCACCTTAGAATAATCATAGTGTGACTAACAAACAAAATAAGAACATGAATACAACATCAAGAAAAACAGCTTGAGGAGGACAGGATTCCAAGGTGAATGGCAGGAATTTTGCAAACACACAAACCAGCTTTTTTTTTTTTTTTTTTTGTTTTTTTTTTTTGGTCATATCTAAATTCAGTTTTGAAATCAGTGAGCAGTAGGTCATCTGAGAACACATGACCGATTGACTTTTTCTGAGAAGAGCTAAAAAACAAATTGTGTGCCAAGTAATGTCAGAAAGGAAACAAAAATCATGTATCCTTACTAAGCACTAGCATTAAAACTTAAACACTGAGGAGTGAAATAGTGTGAATGGCAATAAAATAATAAAGAAGGCCTAAATAAATAAATATGCTTATGGAATAAACAAATATGGCTATAAAATAAATGTTAAATATAAAATGTTTCAATAGATAATTGAGTAAAAAATCATGACATTTTTTAAAATTACTACTTTTATTTATTTCAGGGGACTTTTATTTCATAATTCTTCATTTAGTCCTTTTAGCAATACAGTAAATTATGTTAATTATTATTTATGTCATAACATTGTCTTTTCCATACTTATTTGCAAAATTGGATCACTTTGATGCTTTGTCAGGTAATAATATACCCGGACGCCCCACCCAAGTAAAGTCCAAGTGTGGGTGAACACTTCAGTAGTGCAGATCACCAGTACAGCAAGTAAACTACAATCTACTGTCCTGGTCATATATATTTAGAGATTCTTAATACATGAGAAATGTTTTTACCCCACACCTATTTATGTAACAGATGGGGGTAAAAAAAAGGTAAGAAAATAAATGTGCCATTAGTAAGTAAATGTCACTTGAAATAAATAAGTGCGGCATTATAAAATAAAAGTCCTCTGAAATAAATAAAACTATCCCTTTGTTATTTTTAAAAGAAATCTATAAATAAATATTAAGTTATTTTTATTTCGTAAGCATATTTATTTGTGTTTGATTATGTCTTTATTCAATTATGTAATAGTGACTTAAAGGGCATATATACATATGTATATATGAATACAGTATATGTGTGTGTGCTAAGTTGATGGAAAAATAACTTTTGTACGTCTGCGCTTGTATTACAGAGCAGAACGGATCACTGACAATTCTGGTCTTTGAGGTGCCTTAGTCTTTTTATGGTAAAAAAAAATAAATTAATTAAATGTGGGGCAGAATGTCAAAGTACAGCAGTAGAGTCCAGCAACGCTCAGGCAGTGATGTTAGATGTAGTGATGTTATACATCTTATACCCACTAATGAAAATTTAAGTTGTGATATTTATCTTCCCTTTAATATTTTCATAGTTACATTTTATACACATTCATATGGATTGTTTCACAGTCTTCAGCAGAGCTGATCATGCTTCATGAGAACATTGTGATGACTCACTGTCAACTGATGACTCACCCATCAATCATGATCAGATGTCCAGAGAACAAAATGGAGTGTCAACATGACAATTAAACAATAAAATAAGTGTGTTTTTAATTGCCATTATTCTAAAGAGACGATGTGCAGATTATTTTGCTTAAACTTCTGTTGGTCTGCATTAATGAAGCATGGCCTAATTATAGTGTACAAGAAAAGAAAATAAGCATATAAGCTACTTGGCATTTCATATTAAATATCAAACACATGCTGTAGGATATTTAAAATCCATATGGAGTGCTGGCTTGAAAATGTAACTGTTAATAATTACCGATGTACATCAGCTCTTTTATGAAGCTATCTAATCAACCAATTATGTGGCCAAATTGAAGTAGTGATGGGTGGATGGATAGGTGGGCAGGTGAGCATTTTTATAATTTTTTTTTTAAACAGAACATAACTGTATAGCAATTTTCCTCACCTGATTTGGGAAATATAGCACCTATTGACCAACTTTTCATTTTGCATTATGGGTGTCCCTCTACCCTTGTTGTAAAGTATTGCAGTTGTAAGAATACACAGAGCATTTGTATACACTAAATCACCCTTATGTATGTCACACATGACAGGATAAACAGGTTAAATGGTCTTTCTTCGGGACAAATGGGTGTTATATAACCTGAGCAGTACAGTAGGAAGATTTTCCACTTTGCGTTTGTGTTTCAGCTTGTTGATACCATAAACCTTAACCCTTTAGGATCCGGGGAATAATTGGCCGTTTTTGACTACTTTTGATTTTACCTTTATATTTCACCTTAAAAAACTGTTTACCTTGCCTTGTTTGGTGTCATGTTTTTCAGCACAACCTCACCTGTGTGACCTTACAGTTACGTTTTTATTTTGACATACGGTATTAACATATTGGACCTAAAATTACGCAAAAAAACACAAAATCCAAGTAGAAACATTTTTTGTTTTTTTACTTTGGAAAAACACAAACATGTTTAACTTACCATTTTTATAACTTAGAATGCAAATATAAATTGTAAATGTAAAAAATTATGTACAAATTGTGCACTGGTTGTGTTACTCCTCCTGTTGTCCACTTGATGGTAGCATTTACCTCCAGAATGCCTTGTTTTTTTTTTTTTGCTGACATCACGCCATGTAAACTGTCATCTCAGGAAGTTAAGTTAAAAGTATTAAATTGTTAATCATAACTCTGATTATACTTGGCCTATCAACACTATTTAAAACTGGTATAAAGTTTGAGGTCTGCACTTCTGACACAAGTTGAAACTGAGACTCAGCAAGACCCCATTTGCTTGCTATGTCATCTTAAATCGGCCATGTGATTTGGACGTGCCGGTGCGTCCATCGACTCCTAAGGGTTAATAAGCTCTCAGTAAACTTACACAAGTCAATGAAATCCAACGAAATGCAGCAAAATGTCCAGAAACTATTCTAAATATTCACACCCTCATGTTTAAAATTTTAGGAGATCTGCATGTGATTGAAAGAGTAGCATTGTCATAATATTCCACTTTAATTCTGTGCTTCAGGATATGATATGACAAATAAATCTGCATATTCCTCCCGATTTTTTGTATATTAAACACACAGAAATATATTTAGAATTTGCCATGATGTATACACACAGACCACTTGAAAGTTACCATTGTAAGTTGGTGTCATTTAAAGTGTCTGGGTTGATGACGGACAAAAATGAATAAGAATGAAAACATTAATCTCTTTTACTTTGTGTCTTATTTGTTTTCATAGTACGAGTCATTTAGACTGGAGGAGGAAGCAAAGATTAAGGTGCAGGGACAGGACGTGTCATCAGAGGTGTACTTCATGAAACAAACGATCGGGAATGCATGTGGCACAATAGGGTTGATTCATGCAGTAGCAAATAACCAAACACGTCTTGAGTTTGGTAAGTGATTATTTCCTGAGCTATTAAAATGTGGTTCAATTATTATTAATAGATTATTTTTATTTTTACTGTATTTATATGCTATCACTTAGTAACTGATTATAGATTATAGGTACTCGGCATTATACTGTATTTGTAATATTTTTTTATACATGATGGGTGGTTGTTCTTTTGCAGAGGCTGATTCACCACTGAAGAAGTTCATTATTCAGTCATCTAAGATGAGCCCAGAGGAGAAAGCAGTCTTCCTGGAAAAAGACGAGGTTGTATAAATATTGTGCTGTTAATCAGATAATAGTAAGAGACACTGAATTCATGAAAACCTGTAGGTTTGGTGGCTGGAATTGTCAGGTTTGTGTTTTCTTTTTCTTTCATTTTAAAACATATATTTTTGTCTTCTTCAGAGTATCCGTGTGACCCATGAGTCAAGTGCTCAGGAGGGGCAGACAGAGGTTGGTTCAATGTTGTTACAAGTTAAAGTTGTAACCAAAGACATCTATTAGCAACAAGTAATGTAGAACAAAAATGTATGTAAAATATATGAGTGATAACTTATATAACCTAATGCCAGCTGCAAATGAATCTTGGCATTGATTTTACAAAGGCCTAGAACTCTTCTAGAGAGCTACTTCTTCCAAAAGGAATTCCCTCAATTGGTGTTTTGATGATGACGGTGGTGATTGACTAATATCCAACACATTAATCTAATAATATACAGGGGTTCAGTCGGGTTGAGCTCTGAAAGCCGTTACGTTTAATTTTACTTTCTTTTTATTCCCATTGAAAAATTCACTGTTCCATTCTGTAGTTGGGGATCTTATCATTCTAGCAAAGACCATTCCCATTATCATCATCATCATCATCACTACACATTATAGAGTAACGCTGATCAGTTAGACTAACTTTGTATTGGGTCAAATTAAAACTGTGATCCCCTACCTCAGCATAACCCAGATCTACAGTAGATATACAAAGTCAATTCTTCATCTTTTATTTTAATATGTGTATGTGTATATATATATAATGTATAATTTTATTATTATTTTTTTTTTTCCACTTGGGGCAACCTGTAAATATTCTATGTAAAACCCTAAGACAGGTTTTCCCTTTTTATAAAAAAAAAACTGTAGACTTAAGCCGCATTCACACAGGATGCAACAAGCAACAAGCGACCATGCAAAGTTAATGATCGGAGCAGCGAGAGGTGAAAATTTCTCAGGCAATGTGAATTGTGCAGGTACTCAGTTCAATGCCATTTAATTCCGCCAAACACATAGTTCCCCAAAACCTTTTCCTATTCGCTTCCATAGGCTGTGTAAAATGGGCAATTTCACGTGCAGTTCAGTGGCAAAGCTATTCGCTTATTGGTTGTCTTTTCCTGTGTGAATGCGGCTTTAGTAGGAATAGCTGTGAATATCATGTCAGGTGCATTTATGTATCATTTATGCCTATTGGCAGTTTTTTTTAAAATCCGAGAAGAATTGTTCTTGTCATTCCTACTTTTCAAACAGGCTCCAAGTGTTGATGAAAAGGTGGATTTACATTTTATTGCCTTTGTGAATGTTGGAGGACATTTATATGAGCTGGGTAAGTAATCGATTATATGTATGTATATAGGTTAGATCTCATCACCAAACACTCCACAACTGTGTTTTTCCTATTGCATAATTTTACAAATTGTAATTGTGAAGACATTAAGCAATCGCTTGGCTACCTTGCAGATGGCCGGAAACCCTTTCCAATAGTTCATGGGAACACTACAGAGGACAGCTTCCTTGAGGTAAATACGTCTATATATGCTTCCTGTGAAACTCTGATTTTATATCAGAAAGTTATGTAGCTATTCCAATAGCATTCAGATGAGTTGTTCATTTGTTTGTGTTGTTGAGTGAGAATTTTGATAATTATAATGTAGGACTTTGAGGGAAATGATCTGTTTGTTTGCAGGATGCTGCAGAGGTCTGTAAGAAATTCATGGCACGTGATCCCCAAGAACTCCGCTTCACTGTCGTGGCTCTCTCCAAAGCCTAATACACCCGCCTACTTTCTGTTTACTTAAGAAGAAACTGCCAGCCATTCACAAATGTTGGAATGTTTACATTCCTACATGGTGGATTACATCTTTGATCAAATGGTTATTTACTAATATTTTGCTGCAAATATGTTTGATTTGGTTGTGAATGAAACAGAAATTATAACAAATGTGTCCTTGCACGCATTGGTAGGCTTTATTTTATTTTATTTTTATTTTTTTTAAATAAAATCTTCAATTACTACATGAATTATAACTTTTCCGCTCTGTCCTTCATACTGACACATTAAATTTAAATTAGACCACTGGAGTTAAGTAGTGGTTTCTCGAAACAATGCACAACAAAGGAATGAATCCTGTGTTTAAAACATGCTCATGACAGATGGTGTTTCTTCTGATGCACAACATTGTATTAAAGGTTAAGCTCTTTGTAAATGTTGACTTCACAGATCAATTTTTCCTCTATGTTGGTGTTTACTTTTGTAACTAATTGGAAAGGCATTATTCTGAACTTTTTAACAGTCTAAATGTTCAGTTTGTGTTAGCTGGTGTCAACTGTAGCTACAGGAGTGAACCTGATGAGATCTGCTGCTGATGTTGCCCATCTGTCTCAAGTTTTCATGTGTTGTGTATTCTGAGATAAAGTTTCCGGTCACTATGGCGATGAAGAGTAGTAGCTTGAGTTACTGTAGCCTGTCAGTCAATTCCAACCTGTCTGGCCATTCTCATCTCACCTTTCTCTCATCAACCCACAATCAGTATCTTATTTCCACCCACAAAATTGCTGTTCAATGAATGTTTTCTCTCTGCACCATAAAACACCCACAAGATCCCATGTTGGAGTTTCTGAAATGCTCAAGCAAGCAAGTCTGGCAGCAGCAACCATACCACTATTTTTCCTAATTCTGGCAGTTTTTTGGTATGAACATTAACTGAAGGGCAGGGGTGGCCCGGTGGTATGGAGCTGGCTTACTGATCCGAAGGTTGGGGGTTCAAGCCCCACTATCACTAAGTTTTCACTGCTGCCCCCAATGCAGCTATCTGTGTTATCAAAGACCCGCCATGTCTCTCACTCTCTGTGGTGAAGGCATGTAAAAGAACCATTGCTGTCATTCATAAAGAGGCCATTGGATTGGCCTGCGATGGCCTGGCGAGCTGTCCAGGGTGTACTCTGCCCTCACCCAGAGTTGGCTGAGACGGGTGCCAGCCTCCCTGCGACCCTAATTAGGAATAAGCGGTTCAGAAAATGAATGAATGAATGAGTGCATATGCACTGTTTATAGGGGAAGAGGTGGCTCAGTGGTTAAGGTTCTGGCTTAATGATTAAACTGTATGGGGTTCAAGCCCCAGTAGTGCCCTGCTTACACTGTTGGGCCTTTGAGCAAGGCCCTTAACCCTCAACCGCTCAGTTGTATAAATGAGATAAAAAGATATGTGGCTCTGGATAAGGGTGTCTGAAAAATGGCTTAAATGTATGACATCTGGTTCAAAATACGTTTTGTTGGACACATCCTTATTTTCTTTAAGACTGTCAAATAGACAAACATGCTGCTGTTATAAAGTGATTTTTCTTTTATTCCACTAGATGGCGTGCTGGTAATATGATCGACATAGGAAACCTGGGAGAAGAACACTAACTCTTTTTGGAAAACATTATTTCTGCAGTAGCGTCCATATGGTGGAGAACAGGCCTGTTATTCTGTAAAGTTTGTAGGAGCTCTTAGGGTTGTAGAAAAAACATGCTGTTGTGTTTAGTTTAGGAATTAACAGATGTGTTGTGTCGAGTTTGTACGGTTCAGATATGAAAGTGCTTAAAACACTGATCATGTGCAGGACAGTAGGAGGGAGAGTAGATATTTACACAGTACTTTATGAAACTGAAACTTGGTTGGAGGTGACATACTGCCCTACTAAATATTTGTACAAAGCAGCAGTGCTGTTTAGTCCCTTTAACATTTAAAGGAGTGTTTGCTGTTGGATAATGAAGTTTATTTATTCTTGTCTCTTGTCTTGTCTCTATAACCATTAATTACAATTCATTCATTTACAGAACCACTTAATCCTACTAGGCGGTACACTCTGAACAGCTCACTAGTCCAGGGCCAACACGCACATAACCATTTACGCTCACATTCACACCTGGGGCAATTTGGAAAAGTCCATTAGCTTAATGTGGATGTCTTTGGACTGTGGGAGAAAACAAGGGTACCTGGAGGAAACCCAAGCATGCAAACTAAACACAGAATTACCCACATCGAGCCCGGGACTCGAACCATTAACCCATGTGACATGATTAAACCATATGACATTTCTCTATTCAAGTAAAAATTCTGACTTTGACTGGTTGAACACTGGCTTTTTGCTCTTATTTCATGATGGGTGAAACTGAATGCATTTAATGTGACCTCAGGCTTTTGTTTGTACTGTATAGGTTCGTTGTAATGGGCGGTGGTCTCTGGCAGGAGTGTTTTAGAGCAGCCTGGTGTTGTCTCTCTAGAAAGGTTGTGGAGATTGGGCTTCCCTATTGAATGATTAACAGGTTAGATAGGAGGAGCCACCTAACAGAGCTGTTAATGAGTGTGCACATGTATGCAAGTACACGTGTGAAAGGAAAGGGTAGTTTGTCACATGCCTACATTCCTTCAGTAGAGTCATTCTTGTCTTGCCTCAGTGATGGGATCGGTGGTGCACTGTCTTGGAAAAAAAGTCACTGTTTGGCAGGTTTCTCTTCATTCATGTATAATTCTTTCACCTTTTACTAAAGATTTCCATGGAGGGAAACATTGATGAGTTCCGTTGAATTTTGTAGGCTTTGTTAAGGCAAAGAGTGAGGCACCTAACCACCGACTGCTCTCTGGGCGCTGCAGTGTGTGGCAGCCCACTGCTCCGAGTGTGAGTTCTCACTTTGAATGGGTTAAATAATAATTTCCCTTGCACGATTAATACAGTATATCAAAAAAGAAAATACAAAAAATACAAAAAAAAACACCACATGAATAAGGGTTGTAAGAATTGTTGCCAGATGAAACATATTAATCACTGCAGTAATTATCCAATCAAAGAGTCTTTGATTGGATAATTACTGCAGTGATTTATATGTTTCAGCTGGCAACAATTCTTATAACTCTTATTGACGCAGGGAGCAACTTCTCATTTCTTAACAACCATATCAGATGATGTGGTGGTGGAAAAGATGTTACTGTGTTTCAGAAGGGTCAAATTATTCACCTGAATCAAGCAAAAAAAAAAAGGCAAAAACTAACTTGTAATTAGTGGAATTTGGTTAAGAAAAATGCCCAGAGGATTATTAGCGGAGCTCCTGAGCAGAGCCCCACAGGCAAGGAATATGACATTGTTGTCTGTACTCCGGTGCTGACTTGATGCTGATGTATAGGTCGTGCAATAACAAAACTGAAAGCAGTCACAAATCTAAAGGTCACAATGAGTATGGAGCGTCCTCATAAAGTTCCATCCATGTTTAGTGCAAAAACATGCCAAGTTCCTTTCAATGACTTAAAGAACTGTGATGAATGCCGAACCGCTTTATCCTATAGACTCCAGCCCCCCTGCAATGTCATATTTTTAATTAACCATTAAACACTTACAATTGAAATGTTTTAATTTTGGGTCTCAGACTGCACAGGTGCATGCTGGGAGTATAGACATTTGAGAGCTAATGGTGTTCTGGTTGGTTCTCTTTGTGATGATGTAATCAGTCCTTTGTGCTCGTAAGCACCCCCACCCTCCACACATGAGCACAGACAGAATAGTGATAGGATTATGAAAATAAGGCAGTGCCAAATATTTAAGATATAATAATGCTGGTTTAGTATGACTGCACCCTCTCTAGTACATTCTATGAGTATTTAAAATACAGAGGAGATGAATTTATTTATTTCCTCCAAGGCCGAAGTTGACTTAGCCCGTAAAGGAGCTGCAGAACTCTCATAACACCAGCCTTGGACACCTATCAGTAGAGCTATTTATCGGGAGCGTAATTATAAAAAAAGCCCTGAAGGATAGGGTGAACTGTCAACTGCATAGAAGAAATGTGGTGAGAAAATATCCTGACTGACTTTGGATTAACTTAAATGCTTAGTGTAGTCAAATCATAAGACAAAATGACAGTAGGACTCACTATGATAGTAAATGTAAGATTATTTCTACATGCACAGTGTGATGAGAACACAGGATTGGAACTTAAGAGTTGTGTGGCCATAATATTCAGAGAATAAAAGAATAAACAGCATAAAAAGCTTTAATTTGCTTGAAAGTATAAAGATCGTGGGTGGCACGGTGGCGCGGGGTTAGCACATTCGCCTCACTGCAAGAAGGTCACAGTTTCAATTCCCTGGCTTGGGATGTTTCTGTGTGGAGTTTGCATGTTCTCCTCATGCTTGAGAGGGTTTCCTCCAAGTACTCCGGTTTCCTCCCACAGTCCGAAAACATGCACAGTAGGCTGATCGGCTGTTCCAAATCGCCACTAGTTGTGAGTGTAAGTGTGAATGGTTGTGTGTGTCTGCAATGGCCTGGCGAGCTGTTCAGGGTGTACCATGCCTTCGCCCAGAATCGGCTGAGATAGGTGCCAGTCTCCCCGCGACCCTAATGAGGTCTAAGCTGCTTAGAAAATGAATGAGCAAATAAAGATCATACTCTGGAGCAATGGAAAAAGGTCATGTGATGAGTCCAGATTTGTGCAGTTCCAGAGCGATGGGTGTGTAAAGGAAAAAATAAAAGCACATGAAGTGATGCACCCATCATTTATAGTTGCCAATACAACAAACCTCTGTAAGCTGTGTTTTGTTCTGGGGTTGTTTAAATTGGTCAGGTCTAGGCTCAGCAACATTATTTGGCAAAAAAAAGTGAATGAATTCAGCTGACAACCGGAATTTATTGAATGACCTGTTAACTCATCAGTGGGCCTTTCTTCCTTGGTGGTCCAGGCAGTTCAAGTTCATGCTGATTTAGTGAAATAGTGGTTCAGGGTGCAGTGAGGAATCATGAATCAGCCACCACAGATGACCTTAACCCTACTGAAAGTCTTTCGGATATGCTAGAGAAAACTTTATGGAGTGGTACAACTTTCATGTTAGCCATACAAGATCTCAGTGCAAAATGCAATGCAATGTAACTCTGGATCAAAATAAATGTTGTGATATTGCATAATGTTTTTAAAACCATTCCACAGCCAAAGGCCAGGACGTGTAGCTGGGTACACAGTTGGCTGTGTTTCACATAACAAGCAATGATTAGAATCTCTAATTACCAATTATGATAATAACGCAAATGTTTTTGCTTAATCCATTTTACTCTGTGGGATATTTAAGTAAGTCTAGATTCTTTTCTGATTAGACTCACAGTAGTAGTCATTGGATTACATGCCTTAAGAAAAATTCCTGAATAATGACGTGGGGTTTCAAGGAACCTTCTCTCAAACTTCATAGCCTATTTATTAATGCCTTTATTATATACTCAGAATAAATGTTTAGAAGAAATATATTTCAGCAAATGCTCAGCTTTATTCTGATTTGAGTAACTTTTACAATAAACCAAGAGAAGCAGCATTCTTGTTCTTTTCATCCCAGCACACCTGAAGCACACCATTATGACGTACAGTGTTACTTTTCTTTTTCTTTTTTTTTTTTTTTTTCTCCCGAAAATGTGCCATATGTTCTTTGTCGTGGTGGGTGGTTCATAATATCGTTCATAAAGTACCTGTATAGCTGCAGGTTCAATCCAACCATGCAGGGGCCACACCTGCCAAGCAATGGTTTGGAAACAATGATTTGTTCATGCATGGATTGTAAGATAAGATTGGACATCTCTGATCTAATGGATGAGAACAGCAACAGAAAACCAGTCTCTGGATTTTTAGCCAGCACCCGTTGATCCTAGCTTAGCCAGTTTTACTTGTTTCACACACTGAGGTGTCCTGACTCTCATTACCATTTGATTTCATGCGATAGTTAATGGAAGATTTTTAATCAGCATTATAATTTTTATAACAGTTTATGGTCACTTTTTCTATTTTTCTAAATACATATAATTTTCTATTGGTAATGGAAATATATCAAGTTCAAGTCTGAATGTTTTTACATCTTACACTGAGAGTTTCCTGGATTAATTGCACAAGGCAGGCATGCATCCAGGGCGGTACGGTGGCAGAGTGGTTTGAGTCCTGGGCTCAGGCATTTCTGTGTGAATTTGCATGTTCTCCGCGTGCTTGTGTGGATTTTTCCGGGTACTCCAGTTTCCTCCCACAGGTATAAAGATGCAAAATAGACTGCAACAAATTGTCCATAGGTGTGAATGTGAGTGTGCATGGTTGTGTGTGTTGACCCTGCGATGGTCTGGTAAGCTGTTCAGGGTGTACTTCGCTATCACCCAGTGTTGGCTGAGATAGGTGCCAGCCTCCCTGCGACCCTAATAGGATTAAGTGGTTCAGCAACTAATCGTGTGAGGCATTCATTCATTTCATATTTATTCCTATCGACAGTAGTGTGAAAGCATGTCCCATTCCTATTGGATTGAAAGATCATAAAACCTTTGCCTCTAGTAGGAAAGCAAAAACAATCTCCTATCTTCTTGATAAGACAAAACATTCACACGCTCTGTAGTAGAGCTCTAAAACAGTTACTCAGAGAACACACTGTAAAAGTAGGGGTAAAAACAACATAACTATTTCCTCTTGTGTATAAACTACAATAGAGAGTCTGGCTATATCCTGCATCACTTGCTTAAGATCACTGCAAATGCATGAGGCTAGTGCTCTATTTTGTATTGTCACATTCTTTATAAATGTTCTTGTTCTCTGTGGTTTGGCTGCTGGGCTCCTACCGTATTTGCAGTAGGTCTGGCAGAAAAGTGAGGTGAATCAAGTGAGCCAAGCCACTACTCCAGAGACTACATTGTGTTGTTGGGAAGGTCAGTTTAGGATAGCAGCACAAAGTCTGGAAAATCGTTCCTATTGCACATCTTACCTTCTCACCTACTGCAGCTTCCTGTGTTTGTTCTGACTGTACAGGCGGTCACTGAGACGAGGTTTGGGAGCAGAGACTTCCGGATTTCTCTCCAGAATGGACTTCTTTTCTACTTGTAAGTAATACTGTGAGAACTAGTTATTTTAGTGTAATGCATTGAAATTTTTTACAGTTCCTTGTATGAATTAAGTCTCCCTGACAGTATCCTGTTATGTGTCTATCCTCTCAGTTCAAGTCAAGGTTGTATCTCTTGTTTTGCATCAAGTTCAGGAATGACTGAAGATTGCACCAGAGCTGACGTAGACCAAGCTGTTGAGACAATGGTAAAAATGCATGTTTTTACTGGGTGTTGTATTGTTTTTGAGGTGTTGGCTGAATAACTGAATGTTGCTGTTACACTGAAAATAGCTCTACCCATTCCAGTAATTCTAGGTTAGGGCATTAAAAGGAACCAATTTTAGGTCATAGGGATTATACAGAGTTGAGCATAACATTAGGAAATATGCACAGTGTAGATAGTATCAGTGCTGATAGGGAAGTGTGTGAAGGAGAGCTGGTATTTAAGTGTTTCATGGTCATTGCCCTCAGAAATCTGAATGCCATAGAATGTGAGCGAAGCTTAACTGTTAAGTGAAGGTGAGTGCTGTCAGGGCAAGTGCTAGCTCAGGGTTTACGGCTCAGTTTCTGTACGTGACAGAGCGTTTTTGGGATGATGTGTAGGCAGCAGCATTTCTCGATCGACATCCTGGTGTCACGTCTTTGAGTCAGCATCCTGATGAGTGCAGATTTTATATCAGAACTGCTCAGTACTCCCTCCTGGAACCTCTTGTGGCACATGTTCTGCTGCTTGATTATAGTCATGAGTCAGTAACGGCTGTGTTACATAACAGAATATTGATATTCAATTTCAATTCATTTCAATTCATTTCAGTTGTATTTTTATAGCAATTTTTAACAATTGACATCATCACAAACCAGCTTTACATAGTAAACAAATTTTGGTTTAAACTTTCGGTGGCACGGTGGCACAGTGGTTAGCACATCTGCCTCACAGCAAGAAGGTCCTGGGTTCGATATGCAAGCGTTTCTGTGTAGTTTTCATGTTCTCCCCGTGCTTGCATGGGTTTCCTCCAGGTTCTCTGGTTTCCTCCCACAGTCCAAAAGCATGCACAGTAGGCTGATTGGCGGTTCCAAATCGCCCCTAGGTGTAAGTGTGAGTATGAATGGTTGTATGTGTGTTGGCCCTGCAGTGGCCTGGCGAGCTGTCCAGGGTGTACCCCACCTTCGCCCAGAGTCGGCTGAGATAGGCGCCAGCCAACCCTATTAGGATTAAGCGGCTTAGAAAATGAATGAATGAATGAATTAAATCATTCTTTGGTAAATATTTTGGTAAAGATTTTAAACATTTCTCTATAAATCTATATGGCCCTAATGAGCAAGCCTGTGGTGGCAGTGGCATGGAAAAATTCCCTCAGTCGAAATGAGAAAGAAACATTGAGCAGAACCAAACTCAAAAGGAAAACTCATGATCTATATTAAAGTTCTGCATGAATGGTGAAATGTCACATATATTGTGATGTATGAGAATAAAGATATGGTATACTGTATAGTACATACTACATTGAGAACTAAGCATTTAAACTTATATTTAGATCAAGAATGTTGTACTGTTTTTTAGATTCAGATTCATTCATTCAATTAGCCCAATTAGGGTTGTGGGGAGGCGTTCGCCCACTCAGCCGAATATGGGCGAGGGCAGAGTACACCCTGGACAGCTCACCAGGCCATCACAGGGCAGAAACACGCTGACGGCAATGCAGCCTACTCTTGACGAAAGTCAGCTATGGTTCTTTTACATGCCTCTCACTACAGACAGTGAGAGACATGGCTGGCCTTTGATAACCCAGCTGCACTGGGGGCATTAGTGATAAATCGGTGATAGTGCTGCTTGAACCCCCAACCTTCGGATCAGTAATCCAACACCCTACCATCGGGCCACCACTGCCCCTAGATTCAGATGTTTACAGTAAAATATCTTCAAATATCTGTTTAATAGTAACGTGCATAAACATTGGACAAAACTTACAATGAAAGCTCAGCTTGGTTTTTAAATTAGATAGTTTTGTAAGGGAAAGGCAGATGTTAAACATTAAAAGAGGTCATAAACATATTCAGATGCACCTTACAGTACATCAGTATGAGATGTGCTCATTCTTTCCTTCTTTCCAGTCTAGTTAACAAGATCAAGTAAGGCATAATCAAGAGTATTAACAGGCTTTCCACACCTACTGCTGGCCTGGTGAGTTCCTGTTTTTTTATTGCATTTTTTACGTGCAAGCATAATTACACAACCGAACACACCCTGTTCCTTCCATCAGTGCTCTTAAAGTATGTAATTTAACCAGTTTAACACTAAGCTCAAGTGCATAAATATGTACAAATATCACATTCTGTATTATATATCACTATTATATTTCTATCAATTTGATTATTAAGGAAATGTAATAAAAATACTCGAAAGGATGATGTTTGAAGAGCAAAAGCATGTATATATGACTGAGCTGTTTTCCACGGACATTAACTATTGTGTTTATTTAAAATAATAAAATATAAATAAAAAAATAAAATAATAATAAAATAAACAATCGATTATTTGAGTTTTTCTAAAGAATATAAATGGCTCAAGGTCCTGGGTCATGCCCAAATTGTGGCAAAGCATGTAATCTTATTTGGGCTCATTACTCTTTAAAACAGCAGGATATTTACCAAGGTAAACCTGGATAAGCTTCTCCATGGCCAAAAAGCATTTACAGTGGTATTTCCGTGAGATAGTTCCAAACCTGAAATATACTAAGTATAAACTTTCTACTGGGAATTAAAATTTTCTCACACTTGCATGCTAAAGAAAACATTTAAAAACATACCCAACTTAGAGTATATCATGACTGTACTAAACATTTGTTTGAATGGCTCTATGTTGAGATCCGGAACTCAAACAAAAATGTACAGTGAACACAGAGCTCTGTCTTTGTCTGTATTTATGACTGATGAAAAGTATTTTCCCCTGTATTCAGGCCTCTGAAATCATATAATAACCATTACTGTCATATCATTTACTTTCATAAGCTATAAATCTTGAGATTTCTTATGGTAAAAGTGGCATTTTTGCTTATTTTAATTTATCGATTTGACATTCGAGCTGTCACATTATCCATGGGTTTGTTTCGGTCTGTCTGTGGACCAGGTTTCCATGGTAGAGGGTTCTATCTTCCAGCAAATGCCAGAGATGTGGGTTTCCTCTCTGTCCCATCACATAGCTGATCCTCGTTTTAAAAATTCTGGAGAGGAAGCCTACACTTATGTGGTATAGTTTTGGACCACATAAGAAGTGATCCTGCATAGTCTTTACATTGAGGTTGAGCTGAGAGATGATTGCACATGGTTCTGAGCTCTGTAAACAGGCTATAATTGAGCTGGGTGGATATATCTGAATCAAGCCTCGCCACTGGCAAAAGGGATTATTTTAATAGATTTTTCCCCACAGACCACCAGATGTGTTTACCCCATAAAAATACCATCACCCATTTATTATTATTTGAGAGTGGAATTTTATTGTGTTTATAATTACACATGATCACCAAAGTGTTAGATCTTGTGTTAGCATGTTCCTTTTCATTAGCTAGGATAATATAACATGATGACGGAGGATACACATTTACAGTAGTTTCATTGTGGTTTGGCATTCAGGTACGGGTTTTAATGTACTTGGATTTTCAGATCTTGTCATCATCAGGAGGGACATTTGAGCCCCATGAGGCGATTACGAGTCACTTCTGTTAACAATTAAAATTATTTACACTTGACTCAACAAGGTAACCACTTAATTATTACTTTTGAATGGACTACATTCCTGTGTGGATTATAATTGCTTGATGGACTCAGAATTTTTCACAGGATTATATTTTCTGTCTACGAAGTGAGAATGTTTTTTTCCCCATCCAGGATTATTATCTCTGCTTTTTTTTTTTTTAATACAGCTGACTTTTAGTTATTTTCTTAGCAGAACTGTTCAGATGCCAGGCCTGTTTTGTGGGGCAGTGGCGGCTCAGTGGTTAAGGCTCTGGGTTCCTAATCAGAAGGCTAGGGGTTCAAGTCCCAGTACCACCAAGCTGCCACTGCTGGGCTATTGAGCAAGGCCCTTAACCCTCAAATGCCCAGTTGTATATGGAGATAAAAATCTAAGTTGCTGTGGATAAGGGCGTCTGCCAAATGCCACAAATGTAAATAGTCCATCTTATATTAGGGGTTCGAATATGCATATTTGTAACAGTTCCTGTTACACTGTTAATTAGATCCTTTCCTTCTATGTATCCATGACCACTGTCGCAATGTCATGTATAAAATAGGTGCGATTGGGAATTCCCTCATTTTGAGCATAATTTATCATTCATTTGCCGAACTGCAAATCGTACTATTAGGCTCGCAGGGAAACTGGAGCCTATATCAGTTGACACTGGGTGAGGACGGGGTACACCCTGAACAGCTTGCTAGGCCGCCGCAGGGAAAAACACACACAACCATTTACCCTCACACCTAGGGGCAATTTGAAACAGACAATTAGCCTAATCTGCATTTCTTTGGTCTGTGGGAGGAAACCGGAGTACCCAGAGGAAACCCACACAAACTCCACACAGAAATGCCTGAGCCCGAGACTCAAACCAAGGACCTTCTAACTATGAGGCGGACATGCTAATCACTATGGCACTGTGCCGGGGTAAGGGTTGCTGTGGTTTAAATTAATCATTGGTTTATTTTGGGGATAAACCGAACCGGTTTATTAGAAGATATTAAGGACAGATGCAAGCAAAAATAATAACTGATCAATAGGTGCATACCCTCCTTGCTTTTTATAGTTTCTGTGGTTAAGAACAAAAGGTCCACGTGTAATGAGTAGTGAGAGCCCTTGCTTGGGCAGTTGAATGGTTTCTAACTGGACTTTCTCCTTTAACTGCACTTAATGCTTTGTTTTGCTGTGATTGGTCTGATCAGTCTACATGAACTACACATTTCAACTGATTAGTCCTGTGTTGCCTTACCACAAAATGACTATCTGTGTATTAAACTGTAAAAACTTGAAATAAAGTGAAGAACATTGCTGAATATACTCATGTCTGCTTCATTGATGGTTTCCCTGGAAACTGATGAGGCAAAGGTAATCTGTGAGTGTGGGTACAGGGGAAGGAGGGGTGTCTAGTAACGAGGTAAGCTCTTCGTCTGCAGGCAATTATCTTTCTCTTGCCGTACTATGTAGTATTCACTAAATAAAATGAGAAAAAAAAAAAAACAAACAAAAAATCTTACACTCCAGGAGCATGATTGTTCAGGTTTTCAGTAGAAGCAAATGGGATAAGTCAGAACTCTTTAAGGTGTATGCTTTTAAAAAGTATGCTGCAAACTCCTCTAGTTCATACCACCTTCTCACGAGAGGCTTGATCTGAGTTTGACTGAAGAGTCTGATAACACCTAACTGTCTGTGGCAAAACTACTTTACACTTCCATGGTCATGTGACCCTACCATTTCTTCCTGAATCTATGCCAATGAGTTAAAGCACCCTGTAATTATTTTTAATGCCATCCTGACAGACAGACTTGCACAGATAATGTAAAACAAAATCAAAACATAATTAAACACGCAGATCTAATCTTATGTCTATAGCGTGAACGCAATGTACTGCGTTGAGTATACATACATTTCGTGTGTACAGCCAACTGAAACAGGATTTCTAATGCATGCAAACCCTCCCTCTCCCCAATGGAACAATTGCTAGGGGGGAAATAGTTTGCATATCAGTCACCTGTTCACATATCAACGACAGTCACCAAAATAATCCACCCCCTGCTGAGGCTACAGGTATGTCATGGCAATGTGGAATGACAGTTTCTGGGTGTGAAAAAACAGTAAACATGCATGACTATGTCTGTGTGTCTGGAAGGCAGGCTGTTCATGTGAGTTTGAGTGCCTTGCATGACTGTAGGAGGAGACTTGTGATGAGACAACCTCTCAGCTCTGTTGAAAGACCAAGCTCCTCCTCCCACACATCTGTCACAGACAGAGCAAACCCTGCCTTCTTTCTCTAATGTCATTTTATTTGCTACCTGAGGTAGTTCCTCTCCACCCCCAGATGAGCCCACAGAAGCTCTGAACTTTGGATGCAATGATTTCTGAACTGAGTGCTCGCAGAATTCCTGTATGATTGCAGCCTGACTCGGGCGTTTGGCACATATTCCTTGTTGACAGGACAGCGTCAACATCCTTCTTAAGGCTTGTGCCTGGACTAAAAGAAGCCTTGATTTTTTTTCATCCTGAGGACTTGTAGGATATATACACAAGTGCAACTGTCAGGTAAATGTAGTTTTAATGAGTTTCTTTAAAATATCTACTAGTTTTGACCCATTGCTGTGAAAGACACTGTTGTGATATTGTTGAAAATGTTTGGATCCTGCTATGGCTTAGATCATGTTGACTCTGACAGATAGCCAATGTTGTCCACATGCCCATGTAAAATGATCTTGTGCTACTGACCCTCAGTTTAAATTTAACTGAGTCAATAATCGGGTCTACAGCTTGTGTGAGTAGTCTGTAGGCTTTAGGTAAAGGTGTTGCAGTGCTTTTAATTATAACCCAGTCTATATTTAGCTTATAAAATAATAATAATAATAATTGCACCAAAAAGGAAGTGAGTGCCAATCACGGTCACAGATATGAAATATCAGCAGGTTATAGACTGAAGGAGGTTAGAGATTCCCTAAAAAGGTCACATTGTTTTGTTGTCTGTGTTTCATGAAGCTGTTCAGAGTTAGAATAGTTCCTCACCTGAGACCAGAGTGAAACAAACATGGCATGTTGAACAACCTGTTCAGTTTCTTCACAGGTGTGTCTCTGGGTGGTCCCACACTAACATGCTTACCATGACAGTAATGCTGACTTGTTTATGGTAAACAATGCAAGCGCTTCCTGTGAATTAATTCCTGTGACAGATTGACCCTTGCTAATGGCTTTGCAATGACCAACCATGACACAAGCGTCACTGATTTGACTTTGGAACAATGTTAATGTTAAAAATGCTCAGTTCGTAATAAAGAGAATTATTAGATCATTCATCATGTAAGTATTGTAAGCTATACATGTCTGTATTTTCTCACACAAGTGAACATGTGGTCAGTGGCACAACTGTGAGCTGAAGTACAACAGAGTGAGCTTTGCTAATGATGGTAACTATGCCACACCCTCCTGGCCCTAGCAACCACACTGATCAGCTGTGGTTTATCTGCTCCCTTTGGTTTCTGTGTATGTAGTGTTGTGTCTGTCCACTGACAAGTCTGTTTCAGTGTAGGCAGGGTATTGCTTCTATTTATAGAATGAAAAGGTTAATTTTTTTATTTAGTTGGGCTAAGACATGACTATTGGCATGATTAGTATCTTCCTTTTTTTTTTTTTTAGCTTGTCTTGTTTTCCCATCTTCATGCTTTATGTTTGTATTTCTGTTCTTGGAAACAACAGCCTTTTATGTTGGCCACTGGCCTCACTTCAACTGCAGCCTAAAGTATTTGGACAAAAATAGGCTGGGCATGTGACTGCCTGGGAAGCTTATACAAGTTCTTCTGCTTTTCAGATCATCTATTTTTAACAAATAATTACAGGATGATTGTAATAGTAATGAATGAATATGTTGTGTACTATGAATGAATATATTGTGAATTCGTAACCATATAGGCATGTAGCATTCATAAGTGTGCATAATGAATCCATATTGATGGTACTTTTGTTTTTGATTCACTCAGAGGACTAGTACTATGGCATTGATGGCAGTTCTTTGTTAGTTAAATGAAAGATCTTTCTAAACACCCTGGTGGCAATAGAAGGAGAGGTTAATACAAAGAAATGTCCAGATAAGCAAGCAGACAAACACACATTGTTTCATCACTCATTACAGCAATTAAAGCAGTTGTCTCGGCAGAATATGCAGCTCCCAGTCATCAGCATATGGGCCCCCTCCTTGTTTTACGTCACTCCAATGTCAACATACAATATGTTCAGTGTCAACTTGTTCAGTGACTTTATATATGGATTAGAAAAAAATGTTTCTTGATTAGATGGCTAATTTGTGGGGAAATACTTAACCTCTTCAACTCACACAACACCCATCATCAGGTTCAGACTTACATATAAGAATAGCACACTTTGCTGTTCGTTTTTGTGTATTTGCTAAATCATTTATAGTTATTATTGATGAATGTGCTTTAAGGTAAATAGGGTAGCTGAATTATTTCAAGAGGTACATCAAGATAACTCTTTAATGTTTACTACATTTACTTGACATGTAGTTATATTCAGTTAAAAGCCTTAAAATCATTTCAAATATGGTTTAAACGGTGCTTTCAATCAGTATCGTCTGATGGTGATTTTAAGTCATTGGGATTTACTGTACTATGGACTGAACACATCTTGGTGAAATGTCAGATCATATTAATACTGAATAGTAGTTTAGAGGCCTTCATAGCTGTTTCATATAATAACAGTGAACATTTTGCTATCTGATCTTTGTGCTAGGGTAAGTGTTGTGCTGTACACAAAGTGCTTGTTATGTTTTTTCTTTTTAATAAAAATACAGCCATGATGTACAGAATATCAGATATCAGAATATCAAATATATGTTTTTTTTTATATAACTACTAAAATAATTCAAATATTATCAGAACACATTCTGTATTATATCTTATATTTAATATTTATTAGTATTCTATTATATGCATATAAGTATATTAATATTCGTATCCATATTCTTGTTATAATTATAGTTATTAATATTATTACTATTTTGCTTTGGATTTACTTTTATTTTTAAGCTAATTGTTAAATATTTCAGATCATACATCAAGCATTAAATAGTTAGCATATATCTTATGCAATTTAAATATTTCTTATGAAATATTACTAAATGAGTTTGGTATAAAAAATGTAATTATGTAACTGCTCAACTACAATTGAATCTCAGCAGCAGCACATCATCTTTATGAAGCATTATGTCATTTTTATCCACTGTTGCTTCAGGACAGCTTTTATCAGTGCTTTAGTATTTTACGTCTTTTCTGTGACCCGGTTGTCTTCATTTGATTTTCAAATCGTTTTATGTCTGCACTCTCACTTCTGAGGCATTCAAACTATTGAAATTCGATACTTGAGCCAAAAGGAAGGGCAGATGACTTGATGAATGCAGTGTTTGCTCTTTGGGTGTGTAGTTTTGTATGGTCGTCACTATCACAAGGGCACTGATGGAGTTATGCATTTCATAATTTTGAAAGAAGGGAATGTGGTGAATAGGTTGTGCTGTAAATGGGCACACAAGGCGGTGGGGGGTTGAGTTGTGTGTGGGTTAGGTGTTGTGCCACTTGAACAGCAACCTTGAAATAATCATCCTTCAGGGACCTTAGTATCTCACAACTTTTTTTGTCTTTATGCATGGACAAGATGTGAGTGATGAGGTAGAATGAGGTCATTTTGAAAAAGAAGTTTGTAATAAGTGGAAAAGTTTGAGTGCTGTTTTAGTAACTGTAGATAATTATTGACCTAGTGGATGTTAATGAGTAGATAAGTCTTAATAGTTCAGCCAGTGGTGCTAATATACAGTACAGTATATGTGTGCACACATACAGTAGTTGTTGTGAATGTAAGTGTTTCATCTTATTAAATAATGTTACTGCTTATCCACACCTCACATTGCCTGACAGGGCTGGTTGTTATTGATTGGTGTGTAAAAGAATAGCATTCCTTACAAACACTATGTGTGTTTGTGTCACTAGAGTACTAGTAATGACACTACTTCTTAAACCTGAAAACCAGACATTCATATCATTCACAAGTGAATAGTTTGCCTCACCCTTATAAGCTGTCTGTCTGTCTTGTACATAGACAGAGTATTTGCATGGGCTTTTGTGGTTTGGACATCCATCTGTTCTATCTATGACTGCATAGTCAAGAAATTAGACAGAAATGAGTTATATAGCTATTATAAAATACTTGCACCTTTATGAGTCTGAATGTAGGTTTACACCACGGTTTCCCCTTTGTGACTTCTTTTTGCTAATTAAGAATGTTTTAGACAATGGACTGAAACACCCCCCACCCCCCATTGAATATGCTTATATGGTTCAAGGTTCAAGGTTCATTTATTGTCATTACATGTTTCCTCATGAACGAAATCTGTCCTCCTGACCAGCATCTTACAACAGACAATAATCTATACTACAAATATGCAATACACTAATAAAATAAACATATTAATAACTTTAATGACTGTAAATAAACATATAAAGTAATTAATAATTATAAACCAGAGATTAACATAAGTAAACATATATAGTTTATTTAATAGTTAATATTAGTGCAAGTACGTATAATAAATAGCTATAGTGCAGTGAATTAAACCAGAGATTATCGATAGAGCAGCATGTAAAATTGTAAAGTCTGAGAACCATTACAGAATTTCTATGACATCTAGTTATTTATTTATTTTAAATCTAATTATCTCCCTTTTCACCATCAACAAAGCTCATCAGAATTATAAAACAGCTTTTTGTGTATATGACTAAGAAGGAGTACAACACTCTATTTAAGTCCATTTTTATTTGTGTCTTTCTCATGAGCTGATCATGTGAATCCACAGTCAGGCCCATGAGATTCTGGGCAGAAAGCTTTTCTTTATGCTGAATTCATTCCCCAGGGAAGTGTTGAGCTTTTTCCAGAATAAATTTATGCAATCCACGCTGATGTAAATTCTTCCTGAAATTTCGACTCCAAACACCTAGTGAGGACTTTGTTATGAACTATGACATGGAAAGAAATTTCTTTCCTTCTCACCACTTTTATTGGAGCAATAAATCTCTATGATACACCTTGTTTAATTCACTTCAGTGCACCTGTTGTGTTGATTTTACTGCTGAAAACCCAACAGCCACAAAGTTTTATCATGATCTTCATATCTGAGCGGCTGAATTTCTGATAGATATCGTTAGATATTAGGCCAGAGTTTGGGAGTCACTTTGTCATAATGGATTGATGAGTTTCGTTTCTTTCGAAAAGTAATGTTATTAGGTTTCGGAATGCTGCCACTATTGAGTACCTGATTTTTCATTGGCACGGTATGTGAAGTTCATGCTTTTCTAGCAGGTTCATCCAGCTGTACCACTGTTGCCACTTCAAAGGTTCCCTGGCATGTGCTGCTCCTGCTATTGTAGTCCTAACATCTCATAGAGTGTACTCTATGGAGATCACTGGATATTTTCTATGTCCTGGTCGAATCACACCATGTGTAACTTTTGTTTTCAAATATTTATCCCATTACACTTCCACATAACCAGACCCAAACAGATCAATATTGCATTTACATTCTTTAGATTAATTGCAGTCATTGAATAATATGAATAGCTGAATAATAAGCTGAGAAGTTAAATGGTTAAGCTTTGCTGTGTAGCCTGTACCTCACTAAAAACCATAGTGGGAAATGAGGGCCAATGTCGCTAGTGGTCATGTGCAGTGACTGAAAGTACAAGGGTACTTAAAATTCCTAGAATCTTTATCTTTTATTAATGTTATTGCACATATCACTTAGGTCGTTTAGATAGTTTTCAGTCCAACAGAAGCTCCTTGGTTCAACTATTCTATGTTAGGTATGTTTATGGTTGCCCTTTGAAACTTTTGTGGCAAAGAATTTTTATGATGATTTTATTTAGGAGCAACCTTAACCAGCCACACTTGTGAATGTTCAGGTTGGAAGTCTTACTGTTGTTACCATTTTGCTGTTGTAGTTGTGGAAGGCTTATATATAGTCTGGTGGGAGTGACTGTGTTTTTCTGCACTCCTGCACTGACATGGATCCTTTTGTGCAGTGTTGTGAGTGGAGCCTGGCACCATTTAGACTGTGCGCTCTCTTTCCAGCTCTTTCAGTGTGAATCACTGTATTCTTTTATTGTCCTTTTCCTATGCTGAGGACAGTTAATAACATACAGCTCTTATCTTATGCAGGCATCAGAAGATCAGCAGGAGGTTTAAACATGTAAGTGTAAATGTTGCCACATTTCTGTTCATTTAAATACTCATGATCCTTATGTAATATGACAAGGATTTAAGGGATTTTTTAATCTGTAAAAATTTTACCTCTGCTGTTATTAAGCAGTGATTTATGGCCTTCTTGTTACTAGAAATATATAATAAAAGGTTAGAATAACTGGAATGTGCTGGTTTCGGGTTCAACTTGGAAGTATTTAGTGCTTCTGGTGCAGTGGTAATAGTAGTAATCATTTTTTTTTAGTTCTTTATTAACATTTTGCCAAAACTAGACACATAGGGTGGTATGCTGGCTAAGTTGTTAGCACTGTCACCTCACAGCAAGAATATTTTGGGTTCAAATCTTGCAGCCAAAATTGGCCCTTTATGTGGAGCTTTTGTATTGTCCCTGTGCTTGTGTTGGTTTCCTCCAGGTGCTCTAGTACAAGGACCTGCACATTAGGTCAACTGTATAGCCTAAATTGCCCATAAGTGCAAATGTGAGTATGAATGGTTGTTTGTGTTATCCCAGCAATAGAATGGTGACCTGTTTACAGTGTACCCTGCCTCTCAACTAAAGTCAGCTGGTATTAGCTGAAGCTTCATCTTGTTATGTCTACCCACTTGTCTTCATGAACAGTGTAATACACGGATTAATACATTTATACCCCACTTTTCTCCTTCCTGAGAAAAATAAATTATAGGTAGGATTTGTGTCAATGCTACAGCTGGCAATTATGGAATCGTCTAGAGGGTGTTTTACCCAACCAAATAAGCAAATCACAGTTATGACATAAAAAGTGTTTTTGTTTTATTTGGTTAAGAGCTGAGCATTATGGCTTTGTAATGTATGTACCTCAAACAAAACAAATTATAAATTACAATCAATCAATCAATCAATCAATAAATAAATAAATATATCATATGACATCATCCCATAAATCACTTCATTGTCACCAAGCTTGTTATTTATTTATTTATTTTTGTATAAATTAGTAAAAAAGTCAAGGTCAAATTTTAGATGCATGCCTGTGCATTAACTGTTGAGGTAATGAATGTTACCCTGGTCTCTTACCTGACATACAACCCCATATCATAAATGAGTGGGGAAGTTTTCTTCTCTTTAGCATTTGTGCTGGATTTTATTTGACTTTTATAGATGTAAAATCAATGACATTCAGCCAGTTTGCTACTGGTCTATCACAAACATTGAGTCCTGTTTCTCCCCATTTGTTTTTCCTTTGTTTTGTTGTATATTTTCTATTTTCAAGGCATATTGCTTTATTTCTCTCCTGATGCATTGGCTTTCTTGGTCTACTTGCATGATTTTCTCTTATAACATTCATTTCATTTTTCATATTCCAAACCCCTTTATCCTTTATCAGAGTCACAATGAAGCTAGAGCCCAACTCCAGGCGAAGGTGGGTTACACCCTAAACAGCTTGCCAGACCATCACAGGGCCAAAACACACACAGCCATTCATACCTAATGTGCATATCCTTGATCCTGCGGAGCACATGGAGAAAACCAACATAAACACTTGGACAACATGTAAACTCTGCATAGAGACGCCCTCGCCGGGGATGGGGCTCAAACCCCTTCCAGAACCCCTTTGCTGTGAGGCGGACGTGTTTAACACTTTGCCACCATGCTGCCCCCTTTTATAACATTTCAATTTTATTTATATTTGTGCCAAATTCTAGACACAGCTGACTGATAACAACCCACATCTGATCCCACACTCCATGTTGTATTTCCTTCTTTTTCCATTGTTTAACTTGACAAGTCTTTTGCTAAGGCCATGTTTCCTTTCAAATAGCCAAGTCCAGCAGCCAAGTCTGTAAGCACTCCCTTTTTAGACAGCTAATTTGCATTTCTAGGCTTGTGCAGGTATTTGTTTTAAAAATGCAAATTGCAAGTTGATTCCTTAATTTTTCCCTCACCATTGAGCGATTACATTTTTTTGCTTTATTAATGAATGAATTAATTAATTTAATAATTTTACTTTTTGAATTATGCTTTATGAAGCCAGAATGTTCAAAATAATAAAACAAATTATCAATGTCAAATCATATCTTTGATTTGCTTATTTGCACGAAGTAAAAATCTGGGGGAAAATTCTCTAATTGTGGTGATGCCATTATTTGCAACTGCATTTTTCAGGTTCTGACAGTAAATTCAGAAGCCACGATTTGATTCATTGTACAGTTGATCTTATCTAAACCTAAAGGCTTATGAGGGATTAGAAAATACTCATAGAACTTCTAGCCTAGGGAAATCTAAAGAAGACATTGCTTTAAATGTTTTTTGCTCAAAAAAGTCATTTTCGATGCATCCACTCTTTTTTAAACAAATATTGGCAAGAATTAGGTATTTGAAGGGACTAATCTTAAAGCACATCCCCAATATTCTGCATTCATTGTGTTTTCATTGTTCCGTATACACATTGTTATACATATAGAAACGTTGTATAGATGCTCAATGTTACAGAGAAATAATTATTAATTATATTATGTTGGCAGACTCCAAAATATATAATACTGCACATCCACCAGTGAATGCTTTCTACTAGCAAGCCAAAGCATGTGGTGGTGGTCAAATGTCAATGTTCTTTATGCACTGTCTTTCACAGTTTGCACAGTATATAACAAACATGGCTATAATGTGACTATATACAGGTTTTGCCCCATGAGGAATATAAAAAAGAAGCCTCCCCCCCCCCTTTTTTTTTAATCAGTCAGTGTCTTATTCTGAGAATTGGAAAAATACTGAAGAGCTGAGTCAAGTTGTTGAGTGGGTGTGTATCTTTCTTGTACTCGACAGGCACTTGAGGATCACCCTTCTCCACAAGGCAGTGTAAGAGACAGTGGCATTGGGACAGCTGATTTTTTAAAAGACAGGAGCTCTTCCCATTACAGGCTGCAAACAGGAGAAAGGACTTCTTGGACGGCTTGATACCTTGACTCTTAGAACATTACCAAGACACCCCAGGACTCAGCAATAAAGGTAAGACCCCAAGTCTCCCGGCTCATAAGATTTTATTTAGGAAATGTGAACCTTTTGATTGTTTTTTTCTAAAATGCTTATGAATGCTCGTAGTATGTAATGCATTCATGAATAATGAATATTTGTTTGGATAATATCAGGAACTGACAGTATTTGAAATGCACACTTGACACTGCTTGTACATATAGATGATGAATGAAATAAGACACCTATATTTAATCTGTGCATATTAGAAAGATGAACAAGCTTCACATACATAGAGACCACCCAGTTGTTTCCAATCAAATGACCATTCATTGCATAATTATTGATTATTTGTTAACAAACCATAATGATGTGAATATGTACAGTGCACCAATTCCATTTTCTTTCAAATAGTCATGCAGAAATGATTTATGCAAGTCAATTTTAAAGCTCAGAATTACAAATATTTACAAATTTTTAATGAATTTTTTCAAAATCATGATGGGAAACCACCCAATGGTCTTACTGCAATATGCAACGTCTATGAGTTTGAGTATGAGAGTAAAGTGCAAGTGTGCTGTTAAACTGAAAATGTAAATAATTAATGTGGTTAACATGTTCCAATTATTAGCGTTTGCCACCAAATAATTGAAAATGACTGCTGAATTGCCATCTGATAAAAAAAGGTGACCATTTACTTTGTACATACTGAGAAAAATGAGGATATTCTTTTAACCTCAAAATGGGATTTGGCTTCTTAGTTTGCTACTCAAATGCACACTGCCCCCTGCTGTTTTGACTTAAAAAACTGAACACACAAGCACAGTCCTGAAGTTGTTCAGACAGTAACCCAAGTGGGGGGGGGGGGGGGGGGGGGGGGGGGGGGGGGGGGGGGGGGGGGGGGGGGGGGGGGGGGGGGGGGGGGGG
>JBCNYH010000012.1:35555087-35568955 GCA_039654325.1 Tandanus tandanus
CCCCCCCCCCCCCCCCCCCCCCCCCCCCCCCCCCCCCCCCCCCCCCCCCCCCAGCGACAACCCGTTGATAGTGGGGCTTGAACCCCCACTCATCAGTAATCCAGTACCCTACCACCGGGCCACCACTGACATGGGAACATAAGAAAAGCAAAGTAAATCTAGATTTTTATACTTTATTTTTACATATTTTAATTTTAGTTCTGTGACACAATACCTGCTCCATTACAATGCACATGCGCACTTCATGGGCATCTTTTAAAACTCTTAAATAAAGTGCTCAAAGTCTCAAATCTTAAATAAAGTGCTTTCATACCTTGAAAATGTGAGGGCAATATGCATAGCTTTCTTCATATTTTTGAGATTTTGTAAAATTTCTAGGCTTCCAGTATCAGTGATCGTTGCACACCCTGAATGCTTGTCTGCCGTTCTGATTCAAGTATGATCCACTCTGGATTATATCTATTATCCCCCAGATAGCGAACCAGTCAGATTGTGCGATTCCTTTGTAGTACATACTAATTAATAATTAGTCTTTACCAGCAAGCCTATACCATTAGCAATCCTGTTAATTACATTTATTAATATAATATTAATACATCACCCTAGTGTTATAAGGTTCTGTTTCCCATTACTTTGTAAGTTATAACACTTTAAAATACCAATATAACCATTTTTTTTGGTATACACTTATCCTCCCAAGGGGTACAGGTTGGTGTGCTAGTATGTGTATGCTTGTTGGTAATATTGGTGTGTTGTGCTTTTTGTATTGCATGGCAGGAGAAGGTGGTCTGTTTGTCAAACCCCACTTTTAGAAACGTAGACCTTATAGTCAAAGCTTTTTTTTCAGACGCTTGTGTGTAGCCATATGTCTGGTATTATAGTTGCTAATTCTTTGTTTTTAAAATCTATGACTGTGTTAATGCGCAACTATCAGATTGGGGCAAAGACCTACCTTCCCTTCCATTTAAAAGCCATAAGGTCATCAATCTCACCAGTGCGGATCCTCTAGGTTCCCCTGAGCCATATACCCATACGAGCCTTGACTTCACCAAACGCCCAGCCATGGATTCCACTGTGAAAACTCTGAATGTCAGCTCCCTCCCTGTCAATGTGAGCATGCCATACACTGCACATGAGAAATGTGATACTTTATTGCTATGAAGTTTTTTTTGAATGGTTTTATATCACTGTTGTACTATGTTGTAGAATCTGCCTTCCAACGGCATTAATGGTGGAATACGTGAGCCTGTGACTCTGAGAAACAAAGGTAAAGTATATTTCTCCCAGATGTACCTGTTCGAAGACTGGCCTACATTGAACAGAATGTTACATGTGTGTTAATTGTGTTTTATGCTTGGTGTGTAATTTATTTATTTATTTATTTTATTATTTTTGTATATTGTGTTGAATTTTCAGTTTTTTTATTTACTGTCAAATTACTTTTTTCAGTCGAATATTAATAAAATTCTTTTAAATGCAATGTGTTTTAGGCTGTGAACCCATCCGAACATATCTGGATTTCATTTATTTCAGTTGATCCTTGTCCTTTTCTCAATCTGTGTCCTTTCTCCAATCTCTTTATTATCCATTTAGAACCCATTTCTTTAACAAACCTTAAAAGGAGATCAGAGTTTTTTGAACAAGGTAAAAGAGCAGCCCGTGTTATATTTATTTGGTGCTGGGCATTACGAGGCCTTCATGCTGCCATCCTCCTTTTCCTTCTCGCAGCTGAAGCCCTTGTAACTCATGCGCTCTTCCCTCAGGCTCTGCAGTCTGTGTTCTGGCCTATCTCTCTGGTAAACAGCATTGAGTGTGCAGTGTCTTTTCGCATTGGCACACTGGCATGCTGTCTGCAGTAGCCCTAGAAAATATTAATATGAAAAATAGAGGCATAAAGAGAAAAAATATTATATAATTTTTATATTTTAAAGGTTTTCAGTTTCTTGTTAGAAAATAGCATTTATTTCATTTCTTGCATGTTCAAAACTGTAGTATGGGCTCCACAAAACTGCACACCAACATCATACCAACAAGACCGTGTATGCCTCCACTGATCAGTTCTGTATCAGATATTGCATTCATGAATAAATTACTTAGTAAAAATACTTAGATATACTGTTTAGCATGCATTATTCCCCTCTTGGCCTATATGTCTACACCTTTTCTGGTTCTCATCAAATAAGAGATGCCTACAGACCCATTGAATGTTTTTATATTGATTCATGATTTTCAGGTATGTGCAGTTGCTGGTTGAAAAAAGAATGGAAAAGACAAAGGAATACAATGGTGATGTCTAGCCAAAAACCGTCAATGAGCTCAAAACAAATCACAAACTTAAAAGTATAAAGTTGCGTTGGATAGATATCATGATAAAGTGTTTGTTGGCAGAGATAAGCTTCCTGATCCATACAGCAAAACAAAAAAACTAAACAAAACAAAACAACTCTGGCAATCAGAATGTTAACAACTTCCCAGTGTGAATGTTCCAGATATTTACAACTATCTGATAAACTTCCCTGAACTTTACACACCCAAATCACTAAAAGCCTTCAAATCTTTGTACAGATATAATCATCACTCTGGCCACATACAGGAGATTTTATATCATGGAATTTCACCAGAATTTGCAGAATTACTGGTTGCAATATTGGCATGCTAGTACTTGGCTACAAAAGAAACAAACAAACAAATTAACATACCTGTTATGAAATGTTCACTGCATAGTCCGTTATGCTCAGACTGTTCCCACAACTTTTGAGGATCATTTCCGGCTGTCGGTTTGAGAGCCCTTTGCCAGTTTAATTTTCTGTTGCTATCCTTTGGAAATGGGTAAAAATAGATGCCCAGATTCTACCAAAAAGCTTTGTGCACTCTGGGGCACAATAGATAACCAGCATTTTGTTTGGTTTTTGAATATCATTTGGTAATTTAAGTGTGACCTGAATACAATAGTTGATTTTGCCAATTGAAAGAATCTGGTTCGCTGGATCAGCTGTTCGTGACGTCACAGATCAATGGGTTTATTAGCGCCTAAGGCCATTGATGCCAATGTTATAGTAGGATGCAGTGTGGTGAGTGTTGGTATGGTGTTCATGTTGCACATTAGGATCCTCTATCCTTTTGCATGCTATGCTGAGCATGGGTCGCATGTCTTGCATGTAACTATTTATACTTGGGAGTGTACACTTTTTACAAGTGGTAATTTTTGCCAAATATTTGCATGTACTAAATGGCAAGGGAATTGAAAATAATACAGTGATGATATGATAACAAATATTCTACACTGTTTACTTCCATGATGTTACAATTCTTTTAAATTTATTTTTGATGATTCTGTTTTAAAAAGTTCCAATTCGAAAGGAACTTTCTTGAAATCCCATCTAATTTTTATTTTTCTTGTAGGTGGATCTGAAAATCAAATGTCAGATGTAAGTGAAAATGTGTGTTCATAATATTTTGTACATATATATTAAATGAGTATTATTAAATATTAAGTATATTGTTTGTTAAGTATATTAATAGTAAATGTGTAAATCTGAAAAATGTTGTAGTCAGGCTGTCAAAGTATAAAAAGCATCACCAGAATATCTTAACAAGGGAAAAAAACCCCAGAAAAAATAACAAATCAAGATAATTATAAATATTATTTACATTTAAATAGCAAATTGGAATATATTCTACTATTTAAAATGCTTCCAGTGGTTTTGTTTGTTTGTTTGTTTGTTTATTTATTTATTTATTTATATTTCTTTGTCTAATGTAAAACGTGTGTGCTTGCTGGTTAAATAGCTGAAATGTGCATGTGTTCTTTAGATACCGGTTCCTTCTCTCTTATCCTCCACTACTTACTGGGACCACGAGGAAGAGCGCAAGCGACAGGAGAAATGGCAAAAAGAACAGGAGCGGCAGCTCCAGGTAACATCTCAATCAGCTATTTCTATTTGAGTACTGCTTTCAAACCAAAGATAAAGTATAATTTAAAATACTTAAAGGTTTTATTTCTATTACAACTAGCTTGTATGAAAAATGTATTTTCAATTGCTTTTCTGCAGGAAAAGTATCAAAAAGACCAAGAAAAGCTACAGGAGGAGTTCAGAAAAGCCCAACAAGAGGCTGTAACAGAAAGCACAAAACAACATCAGGAGGTATCAAGTGATGCATAAATACCCATGAAGCTTATTTCACTGAAAATTAGATATGTATTACTTTAAAAGTCTATCATGATTTATTAGACAAAACAGTCAATTGAAAATTAAAAAATACATTTAATATGACATGTACTGAAGTATCAAGGTACCTTACCTAAGGTAGCTAATAAGACACAGCTGGCTTGTATGAACCACCAGGTAAAAATAAAATAATGATTCCATAATGAAATATTCCAAAAAGCAAGCATTAATTATGATAATAGTGTGTGGCTTTCAACATTACATGTTTATGTTAATAAGAGCAGTTAACAAGTAAGCTCAAACCACGCCATTGCCCAGAAACGACCAAGATAGACTCCAGCCGCACCACCCTAATAGGTGTTCAGCGGATGAATAAATGACTGTAAGTTAGCTCAAGTTGTGATGTAATTTGTTTGTCTGTAAAACTGTTTGTCCACCTATATTACTAGAAGAGTATCTGATTGAAAGAAAACTTTAAGATGAGAAAGTGAGTTGAGAGTATTTTAGAATAGCTTAACTTGAATTGAAGTAAAAATGATTAGCAAAACATTCTTAATTATAATAACGAGCAGTTTCTACTTTACTGCTTCACCCAAGTGAAAATCATGTTCCTTGACTCTTATTAGACAGTAAAGCATTACAACAACTTTAATATATGATTTGTACTTACAAATCATGACATACATTAATTGTGTACATTTAAAAATGTAAACATAATAAAGAGAGCAATTATTTCCAGTGGAACCTGGAATGTGAAATATTTGTGCTGCCACTAAACAGGAGATGAGAAGGCTTGAGCTTGAGAAGGAAGCCTCGAGACTGGCCCTCAAAGAGGAAGAAGAGAGGAGGAGAGAGGAAGAGAAGAAAAGAAGGGAATACCAGGAACGCTTTGAGGCAGAGAGGAAACGTAAGGAGGAACAGGAGCGCCTGGAGGCTGAGAGGAAAAGAAGGGAGGAACAGGAGCGCATTGAGGCAGAGAGGAAAAGAAGAGAGGAACAGATCCGTCTGGAAGAGAAGAGAAGGAAGGAAGAGGAGTTTAAACAAAGGGAGGAGGAAAAGAGAAGGAGAGAGGAAGAGGCACAGAGACTGCAGAGGAAAAGAGAAGAGGAGGAGGAGGAGAGGAGGCGCCAAGAGGCCCAGCAGAGACTTCAAGCAAAGTAAGTAGCAGTATTCTCACAAAGACTCCTGAGTGTGTGGCTCATGTGGCTACCTTTGCTTGGAAATGTATGGAAAGTATAAATTTAATAATTTAGCAGTTTAGACTAATTGTGGCACTGCATGTTTGGCTGAATTTGCATTTTAGAGGCACCATATTTCATACTCATGTATATAATAAAAACCTTTCTGTCATGTATCTTTGCCATCACTGCATGATTTTGCTGTTGACATATACTCACTGATGTGTATTGTCATGCATTAACAACTAGACCACAAGCCAGACCAGTTTTATCATTTGTGTGCATCTGTGTATGAATGCTATAAACCTCTGCTTCTCTGTGCTGCTTTTGCTGTTTGATCGCAGTGATGTGGAGTATTCTTTCCCTCAGCTATCCTACTCACACAGGTAAATGTAATAATTTATTTATGGACACAGTGCCTGTGACAAACTGCATTTGATTTAATGGGATGATTTAATGAACTAGATATATAATTAGACTATATATAAATGTATACATTTTGTATTCATTTTTTGTTTTGTTTTTACAGGGCAAAGTCCAAATCTACTCCAGAGCTGGATGACAACGAAAGAACAGATATTAAAGGTCAGTATATTTAATTATCAGATACAGAGTATGCCATATCTGAAGTCATATCAAATCCTGCCGCATGAAAGTGACACTGACTTAAGGCAAACACAGAGGAAGTCTGGTCTAATGAGGCTAGTTCACTGAACTTACAGCTAGTCCCAGTTAGTAGAGAGCCATGTCGGTATGTGTTCGGCTGTATGCAGGTGTGTATAGCAAGCACAGGGGCCTGGCGAGTTGGCTTCTGGAGGAAGAGTTACGAAGGAAGAAAGATCCTCATATCCAGCGACAACAGGCTGCATCTGAGCTGGAACTAGAAAGAAGAAACCTCCTTAGTGCTATGAGATATAGTAATCCAGAAAGAGGTGGGCCATGGCTTGTGACCACGTAAAATTATGAAGCCAAGCCAATCACCTGATCATCAAAAATTCTATGATCATCAGTGTGATCAAGTCTGATTGAGAATGTTCTGTATTCGCTATTCAATCACCCAAATGAATGTCCACCCGAACTTGATTCAGGATCTAAATGCCATGCACTTTATACATGCTATACCTGTGATGTGAACTATCTGTTTGCAGCTTCTGCAAGCTTGAAATGAAAGTAATGCTGTGTACATGTATTTCTGTTAATAATACTCTATCTGAGGCCCTGATCAAATAATGCCTTGCTTTCAGCCATAAGCAGTGGCCTGGGTGAGGGCTCTTTGAATAAGGGCAGCCTGTATATGAAAGAGCCAGTATCTCAGGCTGAAGCGGAAAGACAGCAGATTATTCAGGACATGAAGAAAAAGACCTCAGTGCTGACAGACAACAGCTGGATCCGTCAAAATACCATCAACACTATGGACAAACAGCCAGTCAGCCTTCCCATGAGGAGGTCAGTGTGGGTTATCTTTATCCAACATGACAGGATCAAAAACAGTATGAGAACAGATTAAATGATAGAGGTCTGTGTCACTTTGAAATTCATATACATTCTTCCTATAAACTTAATTTCCTTGAGATAAACTGATTTAAAAAAAAACAACGACCAAACAAACAAACAAAAAATTAAGTCAATACAAATATACAATGTAGATGGTGTAGATGGCATTCAATATAATGCCATGACTATAAGAATGTGACTGATCGTGTGATTTGGCTTTTGTGCTGGCTTGGTAGAGGTGAGTCTCTGGACAACCTGGACATGACAACAAACCGGTCCTCCTGGAGGTCATCATGGACTCCAAGCACTACCTCCTCCATCCCAGACTACAGCCGTCCTTATACATCTCTTTCTGGCTCCTCTTCAATCCAAACTGGACGTCCGGGTGTTGCCACACAGCCTTCATCTCAATTTCTGAGCTCCCATAGACCAGTAATGCCCCAGTCTACATCCACCAACACCACAAAACCTGAGAGTCAGAGTTCATCACGAAACAGGTACACTGTCTACATCATTTTCTTGTTTGTGTTAGAGATGATCTGGAACATTATGGGGTCAAGTCCTATAGCTATGAGAGTTTCTGTGTTGAGCTGTTGAGCAACATCCTTAACAACGGGGATGTACTGTATTTCTTAATCATGTTTTTTGAAGCCAAATGAAAAGCCTTATATTTTCAATAGTGATCCTAATTGGATTTACAAAACATTGCCATTAAGGAGAATAAAGTTAGATGCAAAATCAGTGATTAGTGAACATTAGGGCTTCCACATTCCACATTCCATTAATTCCCCGTGTACTGTATAATGTCTAGACTGTCTTAACACATTTGTATTCGAAAGTCATTTGAATCATGTGGAGGTTCATTTTGTTGGTCTCTCAGGTCATGTTTACATTCTATAATTTAGGTCAGTCAGTGGCAAGAAAATATGTACTAACTGTGATTTGCCACTGGGCAAAGGAGCAGCAATGATCATCGAGTCCCTGGGGATCTGTTTTCATTTACATTGCTTTAAGGTGAGAGTTCTGAACTCAAAAGTCTTGGGGTTCAAGTAAACCTGGCTGCTCATTTCTAACCTGCATTACTCAAACCTTATTACTCAAATCCTTCTCACTTAGCATACATGCAACAGAAATAATTAAAGCTAGCATTTTTGTCTCTCTGGCATGGTTACATCTGCATGGGAATGATTTGTAGCGATCTAGCTTCTGAAAAATTAACATTTTTTCCCCACAATTATTTCATTTCTTTCTTCTGTAGCTACATAGCAGCTTAGTTGCATAATCCAAGCTGGGCTCCCTACCATCACAGCTTAACAGAGTTTATATACTTATATCTATTTTTATTTTCTGCTTGTTCCTGGGCCTGTTGGTGAATGGTTTCCTTTCAGGGTATTTTTATTTAAATTTTTTATAATAGAGATAACTTGCTGCCTTGCTGAGTCAGAGATCATCTGTCCATTTAGGTGAGTATGCACTTGGCCTGCACACAGTCTTCTTACTTTGCATCCCTGTGTCTCATATTTCAGTGCATTCAATGCAAAACTGACCTCGGCGGATCACAAAGTGGAGCAGAAGTAAGGATACGAAACAAACAGCTCTTCTGTAACTCCTGCTATATGCGTGTCAAAAGTAAGCCATCATTCACTCTGCACATAAATAGAAATGAGTAACAAATGAAAAGAAAGAAATAAGGTTAAAAAAAGCTGTCTTGGGCTACTGTGAAAAGCTACAGTAGTGCTTTGGCATAGAGCCTACAAGTCCCTGGAACTGTACTGGAGAGATGAACACCATTATTTCAAAAAATTATTTTTCTCAGTCGGTATGATGGTGGTGATGCTTAGCATGTCAGTCCAGAATGAGATCTGGTGTTTTAAAATACCAAAGCATGTGATTTACATAATTTACATACTCAAATAACCATTCTGTGAATTTTTGTTCCCTGTAAATGTAAACAGGGAACAAAAATTCACAGAATGGTTAATTGAGTTGTAATTGAGTTGGTAAGAAGACCAATCTTTATATGAAAGGCCAAATTAATAAATAATAAAAAAATATATATTTCTGGTTATTTTGTCATCAATGGAAAATGCTGTTCCCTTCACAGCAGGCCAGCCCACTGCGATGTGACGTCACTGGATTACAACAGATTGTGGAAGAACCTGGTCCAGATACATAACAATGAACACTACAACCAGAGTTTTGCATAAGGACAACACTATGGGATGACAGTCATAATTACAGAGTAAAACTTATTTGCTTCTTTTTACCCTAAGGTGGAGAGGTAACATTTCCATAAAAGTATTACTGACTATGCTGCACAAAGTACAAGAGACATGCATTTATTTAGAAGCTAGCAATGTGCTTGAAATAATTAAGACTATGTTCATTACAAATGGTAGCTCTGGATGATTTTTCATGATGGACGTTTGTCATGAAGGTCTATTTTGTAGTAATTTTTGGAGTGATAGAATCTGCTGTTTTTCTCAATGCTTTTTAAGTCTGTCATCCATCTAACATCTGTATGTTATGGTGTGTTGTCAAATATCCTGTCAGCGATTCATCATTTTGCCTTTAGATTTGTGATGGGGAAAGATTATTTAGAATAAATATATATTAAGGATATATTTAAAAGTGGCATGGTGTGTAGGAAGAGTTTTATGGAATCCATTTAAGACACTGAAGTAAGAATTTCCACAAACAATCTTATGCATGCAAAAGAAATTGTATTCACCAATATTTGTAAATAAAGTGACCAAACCTCAATGTTGTATAAATCATTTAACTCATACTCATATAACTTTTTAACACACTTAAAATGTCTGAGCTGTACTTACTTCTTTTTGTGTATATCCTAATTTTAATAAACTCAGTATCTGTGCTGTGTGTATTCTGTGCTAAGGTATGCTATACTTTTCAACACATTGGGTTATGTGTGTAGAGCAAACATAGTTTGGATTACATTTGATAAACCTACAGTAGTATTATCCTTTACTGGACATTTACACTTTATAAACAAAGCATTAATCAGTTTGCATTGGAATATTATGTACAACTGAACATGCTATATAATGAGGCCATTCATAATAGCATTACATTTTTCCTTTACTGGAACTAAGGGGCCAGCATGACAATGCTTCGGTGCACAGTGCTACGTCCATTACCACATGATTTGTTAAGACCATGAGTGGCTTGGACAAAGCTCTAACTTCAGCCCCACTAAACACCTTTAGGTAAATTGGAATTGAGAATGTGCCCCGATGCTCATTGCCTGACATCACTAATGCTCTGGTGCTGAATGGTCAAATGATCCAAATCACAGTAACCCACAGTCATGACCAAAATCTACTGGAAACCAGAAGAGTAAACGGTTAGTATTAAAACAAAAGGGATTAACTCTGGGATGGAACATGCAATGATCTGGCAAGGTATTCAGGGTGTACTCCACCTTCACTCAGAGTTGAATGGAATGGGCTCAAGCCTCACCCTTAAAACTAATCGATGATAAAGCATTACAGAAATGAGAAATTTAGTGTAAAACAACAATATAACATCTTGTCTGCAGTGTTTGTAAAATCACTGAGACTGCTGATCTAAAGTCTCAATAAAAACTGATAAAAGCTGTCATGTTCTTTAAGATAGAATGTATTAGAATGAATTTTTAAAAAGAACAGTCTGACTGTGTTTTTAGCTCAGAGTCTATGGATTAATTACTTAGCTGCTGCCTTAAAAATCTTGACTTATCTTTAGTGCTTGTAACAAGAAAAAATCTTAGTACTCAAAATCATGTGAGAAGAGTCACATTAAAGCATTACCTTCTTCTAGATTATTTCTATGCAGGCACAAAAAGACCCTGAATATTGCAGTTTTACTTTCCATTAGTGCTTGAATATTTTTTGTGAAATGAGAATTTCTCTCTTTTCACGCACCCACCATCCTCCTCCCACTACAGGCTGAATTCACTCTAATTATAGTAAGGATGACTGATGGCATTTGAATCTTTTACTGTGATGTGCTTATTTGTGCATGGTGAGTATCATGTGTACAACTTCTGGCTGTCAAGCTAGTATGGCAGATTGGAGAATGTTTTATGTAACGTACAATTTTTATACAGCATGATATAAAGAATAATTAAGAATGGGAAAAAATGTAGCTTTATCAAAAGACTATTATATTTGTCTCAAAATATTGCATCCTTTCAGGTTTTTGTCTTTGAACCATGTAAATTTGTGTCTAAGATATGAAGTAAACATGGAAGCAAATAAAAGCCCTTTATTCCCAAAAGGCTTATATACTGTAACATAATGTGTAAAATGTTGATCTTGCATAGCTTCAGCATAATGTTGAATTTGTTTGATTGCAAGTTTATACACTGACCCTGTATTAGCTACATTCTAGATCTGGGGCTGTTTCTTTTTCATAAGCCATGGAGCATTCTACCTCACAGTAGAAAGAATTCATACATTCATTCATTCATTCTCTGAACCGCTTAATCCTAATTAGGGTTGCAGGGTGGCTGGCGCCCATCTCAGCCAACTCTGGGAGAGGGCAGAGTACACCCTCGACAGCTCGCCAGGCCAGCGCAGGGCAGAAACAGATGCTGACGTGGTTCTTCTACATGCCCCTAGCTTGATAGTGGGGCTTGAACCCCTGACCTTGGGATCAGTAATCCAGCAACCTACCACCAGCCCACCACTGCATCCCCAGTAGAAAGAATTCACAACAGAAAATTTTAAGGCCTCCTAGTGAAACAATGTGAATTAATCAAGACTAAAGCCAAATGCTATTAGTGTTGATTTCTTACTCTATGTGCATTTTAATTATCATTTCTAACTGAATATTTTCTAATAGTTTTATTGGGTTCATAAGCATACCTAAACCAATGGTAAATTAAGTTAATAAAAATGTAATTTATTTTAGTAATATGAATAATGCAGTAAGTTTTACTGGCATCTTCTACTGTGCCATGTTTCAAATCAAGCCTGTAGTTTCTTAAGATCGAATCTCTGTTCATTTGGTCAGTGTAGACAAGTCTATCGGGCTCCGCTGAGGAGAATAATATTCTACAGATTGCTCATTATACAAACACTTTATAAACTAGCTGTCTCATTTTATTGACCTTCAGTTATGTTTTAGGTGATGCTTTGTGTGTGTTCTGTCCTAAAGAACAAAGAGGAGGCACATATGTCTGAATATAAAGTGCCTTATGGTGCTTAGAAGAAAGTTTTTCTAAAGGAAAATCATTTTATATTCAGGTGTGCAAATCAAAAGGGATTTGAAAAAGGTCAAGGCCTCCATTTCACAGTCAAAATGTAAGAGGTGAAGAAAAGCATGCTATTGGCACGTTCTTATTAGATTTCTTATGAGAGAAACTGAGTAGGCATGTTTGATCAGATATTGCTATTCCTTGTGCTGATTTGTAATTTCCCTTGTTGGCATAATTCAGATATTCTAGAAATATACCTTACAGTATCCTACCCAGTCACAGCTGGATGATGTAGATATGCTTCAAATGTTATTATGCCCTTGCCCAGTGTAAACATAGGCAATAATAATGAGCACAGGGAAAATATAGAATCCTTCAGTTAATTGTCTTATCTCCATTTCCACTTTAAATGTGTGTAGTAACTGACATGTTGTTTTTCAAGCATGTAGAAAAAATATTGGGGGGAAAAAAACAACAAAGTGTTTTTACAGCTCTCAGAACAGCTTCAGTGTACCTTGAGATTGATTCTATAAGATAGATAGATCAGGCTATTAATTCCAGGGGGAAATTATAAGACTACAGGGGCAATCAAAATGGAGCATGTACAAACAAGTATTCAGAGTAATAAAAATCAGATAAACATACTAAGTACAAAAATCTACTTAAAGTCTAGTATAATAGTGTGGCTTGGTATTCAGACTCTTCTGAATAAAAGTAAAAGTGTTAGTGCAAGTACTGAAGTATTAACCCCAGGGTAAATGAATGATTAGTGTAATGCATAATACAAGTGTTACAAAGCAGAGTAGCTGTGATAAACAGTTGTACAGTGCAAAAGTACTATGAGTACCATTTGGGGGGTGGGGGGAGGTTGGGGGGATCTATTCTGATTACAAAAAAGTTGGAATGCCATGCAAAATAGATATACGGTCACTCTGAATTTGAAGCCTGCAACACATTGCAAAAATTGGGACAGGAGCGACAAAAGACTGGGGAAGTTTTGGAACACTCCTCAAGTGAACAGGGTAATCGGTTACAGGTGATCATATGCTATTATGACTGGGTGTGAAAGGGGCATACTCAATTATTACAAGGGGCTCAGTTATTCACAAACATCTTCGTACTGTATTCAATTGAATATAGGACGAAAAGGATTTGCAAATCACTGCATTGTGTTTTAATTTACATTTCATATCCTAATTTTTTTTGTAGCATGTTGTATGTCCAATGGGCTTACCCAAGGAGTAGGATCTAATGCATCATAATGTGATGAATCGTTGCAGCTGGGCTGAATATGACTGTTTGACTACTAAAGCATAACCTCAGTAACCTCCAAACTGTCCAGGAGACAGGGCCAGCCTTGTGTTTATTTGGTTTATTCAGCTAACATGATAATTATAAGTCTGTTGTGGTCCTTTTTTACCTGCTGAAATCGACCATCACATACTTGGGCTTGGTCACAATAATTAATTTCTCCTACACCAGGTTTATTATCAGCTCTAACTGCTTTTCCAGTCCATACATGTTACATTCAACCGCCACAGAATTGTCAGAATTTCCGGCACATGAAGGCGACAGTGATCTGACATGTACTGAAAATAAGTGGTGGATCCACACCTACCTGTGGCTGGTAGGCAAACTACAGGGGTAAAGAGGGGCTCACCTGAGTGAGTGTCTAAAACTGTACTGGAGAAATGAGCACTGTTCTAAAAGTTATTCCCTCTCTTGGTGTTGTGATGATAATGGTGGAGGGCACTGTTTAACACGTTGTACTTTCTTTTATTTCTGTGCAATCTAAAGAAAACTTACACACACACACAAGATCGG
>JBCNYH010000012.1:35583000-35599603 GCA_039654325.1 Tandanus tandanus
TCTCGGCAAAGGAGAAGTGCTCACTAACACAGATTTAGACAGATTTGTGAACAATATTTGAGAGAAATAGGCCTTTGTGTACATAGAAAGTTTTAGATCTTTGAGTTCAACTCATCAAAAATGGGAGCAAAAACAAAAGTGATGTGTTTATATTTTTGTTGAGTGTAGTTAACATTTTCACTTGGATAGATTTTTAGTGCGAGAGATTTTTAATGGAAACATGCGAGAGAGTTACCTAGACAACAAAATCTGACAACAATTCAGCAGCAAAGTGACTCTTGAGTCTTGTGACCAAAGTCATGTGTGTAAAGTGCTTGCGAGATGATTTATGTGTCATTCAGTGGTGCTGAAATTGGCTTATTGCTTATACTGTGTGGACGCTGCTTAAGTTCTGCAAAAGTATTTTTCAAGCGCACAGATCAATTAGAGAAAAACTGATTGCTCGCATGCCTAAACAGCTATTCCATAGAGCTCCAGTTTTCAGAACCTTGACTTGCGTCATTGTGAACAAAAATATTAACTGATTCTAAAATCACTAGGGCCAACAACTGTCAAAGAAATTACAGAATATCCCTGCTGGTCCTTACTTTGCAGGATATAATGATATTTGATCCATGAGATTTAGTGAATACACACCAGGCAGACCGTTTGTTTGAAAAGTATTGGTTTTTCTCCCCATTCATCATATTCTTTAGGTTTAAAAGGAGGTTCTTTTTCTGTACTATTGATTAATAATTGTGATGTTTAAAAGGCACAGTCATTTTCTGTGAAGCAAAAGCAGGCTAGTTTGAAAAGTGCTGGATTAAAAGGACAGCCCAGCAAATTGTGGTCAAATTGTTCAGCACTGAAAGGGACAGTCTTGACAGAGCTTGGAAGCCATTGGCTTGCTATCTATTGGAGCAACTGGAACAGCTGCAAGAAATTTTAAAAGTGATTATTGATTTACCTTCACAACACAAAAGAAACGAAATAGAGGATTATACTGGGGGCTTAAAGAGAGCACAAATATCTTACATTTAAAGTAAAATAAATCACCTTCCCATAATCTCTTCTATTTGCTTACGGCAAACAGAAAACAAAATAGTAGCTGTAATAAACTGCTGTATATTTATGGTGGATTTTTAAAAGTATCTTTATTGTATTTCGCAATACACCAAAGATATTGTTAAATATTCACATGTATACTGCATGAAAGTTTTTGGGATAATGCTCACAATATGATTCAGGGTCATAAGGAAGATGAAGTGACCATTCTTGCACCCACAGACCTTATCCACATCTGTCAAAATATGATCTAATCTTATTTTTCAGGTTTTTTTTGGAATAGACCACTGTGGCTCTCAGCCCTCCAATTAACAGTTAGATGCTGTTGGTTAACCAGTAGCAGTATTGCTATAATTTAACAGCATCAAACAGTATATTCTGTCAAGCTGTAGAAATGTACCCTACCATCTCTTCACAAGTCCAGTCACAATCCATCAATATTGTACTGATGAATGTAGGGTACTTTTGACATGTGGATAATGCTTAATCAAAATGATGGACCTTCACAGTATGTCACAGTAATGTCACCATTACACTATTTATTTACTTTTTCATAGATAGAAAGATCAATCCTGGAAGACATTTCAAGGACTCACTCTGTGACTGGACCTGAGTGGTCTCTTGTGGGGCTCAGTAGAATGTCTACTTCTGGTCCACTGCTCATGCCGGGCGAAGGAAGCCTTGTGCTGCTGTTTGCCTTTAGAAAGCATGACATACAGCCACTTCCTGCCCAGCACATTCCCATTCATCTCCCTGATGGCATCCGTGGCTTAATCAGGGGAAAAAATACAGGACCAATTCCCTTCCATGGGAGCTGCCATGCTCCATCACCTGTATGGATCAGCAAAGAAATTCAGAAAAAAATTTTTTTTAAATACACATATATAAAAATATAGAAACAGAACAGTGGTGCTGATTTAGTATCAGGGTACTTGTTTTGCATCTACGAGTAATTGATATGAAACTTTTCTGTGCTAAAAGGTATTTACAGGTAACAAACACCATTCAGGAAAAGAATAAAATGTTAGTAATTATAAACCACCCAGTGTCGGCTGAGATGGGCACCAGCCTCCCCACGAATCCTAATTAGGATTAAGCAGTTCAGAAAATTAATGAATGAATATATAATTATACATCACCTTTGCACTGATGATAATTCCAAATGACTTAAAGTAATCACACAGGCGTCTGTCATCCATGCTGTAGTATAGCAAAAGCAAAAAAGAATCAGTAGTTTTCGCTAATGTGTTAACTGTGACGTAAACTATATTACATTACAGTAAATTGGATGGTTTATGCTTCTTTTTTTTTGTTGTTTTGCTACAAGGTCAGTCTAGCACTGATTTTTTTTTTATTTTTATAGTGAACATAAATTAGCCAGGCAAGAAGTAAGATTTAGATGATGCTAAATATCAGAAATTTATCTAACAGTTATGACTATACATGCCCTCTCCCAGCCATACTGAAACTACAATTACTCAACACATAATTGATAAACAGTCAGAGAGCAGTGACTCATGCAGTAGCTGCAGAATAGTTCTGTCAGCTTTGTGTGAATTAAGTTGCCCTTTGTTTATTAAAACTGTATTAAATGAAATTTCACGTGTGCAAATAATAATTTGATTATCTTTCATTTGAATATCTTTTTTTTTTTTTTATCATTGAAATGTGGGAAGTTTTACTGGGTCACTCTAGTTCAGGAAGTTTCATTGGCCTTCTCCCTTCCTTGACTGATGTTGTTATAGTCAGTTATCCTGACAAATAATATCTACCCAGCCACCTAGTATGGAGCTCCTAAAGGATGTGTGATGTGTACATTTATTTCTTTGGGGGAAACTACAGTACACTGGCAGTATTGTGCTTGTAATTTTACCTTATCAACAAAACTGATCTCAGCATCAACTTCTCAAATTATATTTACCACTAGATCACCATTCTGAAATATGACACTACTTAAAATTGTTACTTGGATGAAAAACTGTTTGAGTTTCTTCTATTTACAATTCAGCAATTAATTGCTTTTATTAAACTTATTTAAATAATCAATTCTTGGTTTCCTCCCACAGTCCATAGACATGCACATTGGGCTAACTGGCTGTTCCAAATTGCCCCTAGGTGTGACTGTGAATGGTTGTGTGTGTGTTGCCCTTTGATGGTCTGACAAGCTGTTCACGGTGCATACTGCCTATACCCAGTGTCGGCGACCTCTCTGTTGATGTCCATGTCACTCGTTCTAAGTTCTAATACCATACTTATCATTTCTAAAACCCAAAAATATTGAAAAAAAATTATAGAACTATCTTCATGTATTTACTCCTGGGCATTGTTTAAGAGATCCAAACAAGAGAGCCATCTGATGTATAATTTGTCATTTACACAGTTTCTATTGTGCTGATCCATTTTTAGTTCTTATTCCACAGAGAAATCATTGTCAAACACTTTTAATGCCACTGAGCATGCAGGGAAAAATGTAGTTTCTCGTAGGCAAACAGAAGGCACCATGCGCACAGTCATGCATGCAGATCCAATAGACACATATTTGCATACAAGCATATGCATATACACAAAGCACTGAGTTGTTTTTGTGCTCTGCAATTTTTTTCACCCCATCTGGGCTCATAACCAGCAGACTGCATGGAAATTACATTACTGAAGACAGCAAGCTATAAAAAAAATTATACCAAATCTGCACACTCTCCGGATTGTATACCATGATTGAGAACATCCATGTGTCAGAATAAAAAAGGTAGATATTCAGAAAGGGATTTTTTCATTATTGATCTATCACACTGTGTCAAACTGATAAATTAAAGTCACTATATCCCTATGGTGACACAGTGGCATAGTGGTTAGCACATCCACCTCACAGCAACAAGGTCCTGGGTCCAGTCTCGGGTGTTGTAGATTTTGCATGTTCTCCCCATGTATGCATGGGTTTTCTCTGGGTAATCCAGTTCCCTTCCACAGTCCAAAGACATGCACATTAGGCTAACTGGCTGCTCCAAATTACCCTTAGGTTTGAGTGTGTGAATGGTTGTGTATGTGTTGACCCTGCGATGGTCTGACTAACTGTTCAGGGTGTACCAAGCCCTTGCCCAGTGTTGGTTAGTTGCCTATTAGACCCTAGTAGGATTAAAAGATTTGGCAAATGAGTGAATGATGAGGGACTATATCCCCATCACTCTTTTTTAAGGTATCCAATTTATCTTTTGAAAATGTACTGAAAATGTCTTAACCTGAAGTGGCATACTGCTAAAACTCTCAGGCTTCTTAAGTAGTAGTTCAAATTAAAAATTTCATTAACTTTTATTGTTTTATTATCCTTGGTAAGTGACCCTACCACCTTATCTCCCTGCCACTTTTAATTAGCAAACTGGCAATATTGTTAGCTAAGGACTAGCAGGCCTACAAGCTTCCAAATTGATTCATTACCTTTATCAGACAGACAGCAACAAGAGATATTAATCTCAAGCAAAGTACAGAGTTGGTGAAAACAAACTATTTCATTCATATCATACCACGCATGTACTTGTGTATTTAATTCAAAAAGAAAATCTTGCTTGTTACATGCTGGTTTTACACTGTGACTGTCAGTAATGTCCTGATTGTGTGAATGATGGACCACACTAATGTGATAAAGACATGCTCACAAGAAAGTAAAAGTTTTGGGTAAACCTGTTGTTGGAACAGAGATGACAGAGTTTTATACTATTTAAAAGTTTAGAGTGGGCAACGCTGGGCAACAAGAAAGATAGCATTGCTCGGGGTGTTGTACACAGAGGAAATATAGTTGTTCAGTTCCCTGATGTCAGTGACACTTGTGTATATCAGAGGCTCACCATTAGGTCAAAGGCCATTTTTCTGGCTTTTCTTCTCATCATTTTACCCTGGGTTTACACTGGGGCACGATCTCCGCAATTCAAAAAAGCATGGAGCTCCACGATTTATGACCACGCTTGGGGCACAGTTGTCATATTAAAGGGAGGCAGGGTACATTCAAGAGATGAAGTTCATCAAGATCCACTACATTGGCAAGGACTGTTACACTCTGTTAAGCTCTACTGAGCTCTACTGCGCTTTCCACGTTCTGTTATGACTGGCATCAAATTGTAATACACATTGACAGTCAAACATTTTGCCATGATCGGTGCAATCATCAAGAATCCACCAAGTTCCCTCAAGATAATCACGATTTAATCCCACGATCATCACGATTATCTCAAATCATGGAGATTACAGACATCATGACACAGTGTAACCCCAGGGTTATTGTATGACTTTAAACAGTGAAAACCTCATTTGATTGGTCAGGTAATAATTTCACAACAAACAAGAGCGTTTCTGTGTGGAGTTTGCGTGTTCTCCCTGTGCTTATGTGGGTTTTCTCTGGGTACTCCAGTTTCCTCCCACAGTCCAAAAAAATGCACAGTAGGCTAATTGGCTGTTCTAAATCGCCCTAAGGTGTGAGTGTGTGTGAATTAGCTAGTGTGTTAGCCCTGTAATGATCTGCCGAGCTGTTCAGGGTGTTCCCCGTCTTCTCCCCCTGAGCCTAATTACAATTAAGTGGCTTAGAAAATGAATAAATGAATGAATATTTGTTTTAGATTAAAATGTTTTTAAAATAAATTGGAAATGAAGAAGAACCAGGTGAAAAAGGAAAGAGTAAGTATAAGTGTCGGTGAAGATTCATCTTTCGAAACATCCAGGTTGCAAAGGAGTTATTAAAACTAGACTTAAAAAAGTAACAAACAAAAAGTTTTGGTGTCAATCCAAACACCATTATCGGTTGTACTTAGGAACAGGTGGGCACTCTGATCAGATGTAGACCCACTGGAACAAACCACCCCCCCCAGAAAAAAAAACATATATGTATTTATGTGTGTGTGTGTATATAAATAAATAACCATGATCAATTAGTCTTTAGAATGTCTTCTAAAAATCCTTTCTTCCTGCAGGTCCAGGTAATACCTTGTCTGCCTGTGAGAAGGAATTATTTCTTTCTTTCATAAACTGCAGAGGCACCGATCTTAACACAGCACTGTACACTGAGGACATTAACTGATGTCTTAAACCACCTCCTCTGTTCAGTGAGGGCAGCCCCACTTCAACATAGATGGCTTCCTTGAAACCTCTTTCAAACCACTTATCTTCCCTCTCTAATATACGCATAATATCATTCAAAAATCTATGTTACTGCTGTAGATGTGTGTATACTGCAGAATATTGGCCAGAGGAGTTCAGTCTTTGATGCTGAGCCATCCGTCTGCTGAGTGGCTGTTTGGTTTCTCTGTATACAGGTCTTTACACTCCTCCATGCATTGACTATAATATATTGATGCATAAATATAAGTATAATACATAAATACATTGCTCTTTAGACCCTTTGGAATCTAGTCCCTAGGATGGACCAAATGCTGTCTCAAGGTATGTAATATGGTTTCTCTGAATGTGGTTAATGTTTTTTCTAGATTAATGAGGGTTCCTGTACTGTTTGGCTGGTGTTCTGATAAAGGTTCTTTAAGGACAACCACACTGGGTTTTTTTTTCAAGCTTGTGTGATAGTGTGTTCACTCTGTATGTAGTTCCATAAATTATAAAAATTAATTTATTGATTTCTCTTAAAAAGAAAAACATTTGAGAAAATCTAGATATTTGCACTAAATCAAATGATTAATGCAGGTAAAAGCTTAATGAATAATAATTAATGACTTAATTGACTCCTTTATATATTGCACTTAAAGAGACTTTGTTACAAGCAAAAGACAAGTGGTATTTCATTATCATGATGTTCGGTTGCCAGACAGCCGTAGGTGCACTTTGTTTGATTCCACCGGTTCTTTCCATGTTCATGTCATCTGCAATTTTCGCAGCATTTCGTCCAAATCGAGATGTCTGATAATCAATAGATTTTCAGTCTTCCCCTTCCTCGTTTTTCCAGGTAGTCTCCCATGTATTATAGTGTTGGCTAAATTCAGCTCAGTGCTATGAGGGGTAACATGTCCAAACCATCTCGTTTTCCTTCCTTTTATGACTCATAAGAGTTTCATGTTTTCGCTCTTTTGTACAATTTCATCTTTCACACTATTGTTAGTTCTATGTGCTGTGTACGGTATCTGTAGCACTTAATTTCAAAAGCATTCACCCTTCTTTTCAACTCTGCATCCAATATCCAGGACACACAACCATACGTCATATGAGTACAACAGCCCTCATAAGTGGTATTTAGCTGCAAATGATTTAGTCCAATCATGTAAAGACACATCCACTACACAAAAATGTTTCTGATAATAAAGAATCAAGTACTATACTGTATCTTGTGCTATGGCCTTAAAAATCATTCACACATTTAAAGCTCTTTTTGTAGAGTGGATATGAAAAACCTTGAAACCATTTCCAACTGGAATATATTCATTTGGAAACTCATTTTTAACACAGAACCTAATCACAACCACCAGATTGCCATTTTGACTTAAACACAGCATTGTTTTCTGCAATTCAGGGGACAAATTAGACAACTATGCAGTAGAATTCTTTTAAATGTTTTTGGGAAACATAGATGAGTCATGAATATTCATAACACCAGAATTCTAAGGAATTAACATACTTCTAGAAAGACAACCTAAATGAATCGTGCCTAATAGCTGCCTACAATAGTAAGAATGCACCCTTAATTCTAACCACAATCAACATCAGATATATTCCTGGTACAGCACCAGTGAATAATGAAGAAACATCGTCTGTCCAGGAGCAAGACTTTTCATTTTGTCCCTCAGGCAATTTGTCCCTCTGTCACCACAGCTGGAACCTTTTGTTATTTACACTTGAAATGATAATGGCATCACAATTTGAGTACAGCTGCGCCATTTGCATTTGAGCATCGCACACAATGGATTTGTGTCACAAAAACAAACAAGATCTACACAGAAAATGAGTAGGAATATTTCTGGAAGCTTGACTCATTAATATTCAGCATAGGAAGCCTTTGTAGTTTCTCTCAGGAGACGTGTGTCTTTACCAACTCTTTGTTTTTTGGTGATTTTTTTTCTCTTTAAAAATCTCAAACCTGCTAAAAATCACACCCCATTCTACATTTATAAATATCTATAAACAGACACAACTCTGTTGTAGCTTTGCATGTTTATATCCCAAAGTTCTCACATAAAGCAGGCGATGCCATCCAGGAGTTAGTAGCATAAACCTTCATTTTGATAAAGTGTATTCATTTTCTGAACCTTAATCCTAATTAGGGTCGCAGGGGAGGCTGGCGCCCATCTCAGCCGACTCTGGGCGAGGGCAGAGTACACCCTGGACAGCTCGCCAGGCCATCGCAGGGCAGAAACACACTGACGGCAATGCAGCCTACTCTTGACGAAAATCAGCAATTGTTATACCACAGACAGTGAGAGACATGGCCGGCATTTGATAACCCAGTTAGCTGCACTGGGGGGGACAGCAGTGACAAACCGTTGATAGTGGGGCTTGAACCCCCGACCTTGGGATGAGTAATCCAGCACCCTACCACCGGTCCACCACTGCCTGTCCCATATCTTATCTTTAATCTGTGTTAAAATATTGCCATCAATAAAAAACAAACAAAACAAACAAAAAACCAAACAAAACAAAAAAAAAACCAAAACACAACCATTTAGTAGTTTGTTAATGGCAGTAAAAGGATTTTATTTAATTTATACAAGCATTTTAAACACACACACACACACACACACACACACACACACAGTTATAAACACAAATCTAGAGCACAAGTCTTCACAATTCACAGACACCTATAACAGTCAAAATCTTACATTAGAAGCAAAACGTGCACATTTTTTAATTAGTGCAACTTTTTCTTTTCTTTTTCCTTTTTTTTAACTGGATCAGAACAACAGTACCAAAGACAGTGGAAACAAAGCAAGCACATTAAGTGAGGATATGGGAAGAGCTGTTAGTCTGATAAAAATGCAATGGACGAAACAGCTGTATTTTCTAAAGGTTCTTGGAACTGCAAGGCTGCTGTCCTATAAAGAGGTGTTCAGAGTTTCAGACTCTAATTCTGGTTATCTAGGGCGTGTAGTATAGCTTCAGTCACTTTACCTACATTTAGCTTTAAAGCTTTTGGGCTTCAACAGTCACCTTATTTCTCTCTCTCTCTCTCTCTCTCTCTCTCTCTCTCTCTCTCTCTTTTTTCTTTCTTCCCCCCCCCCCCTTTTTTTTAAGCACCCCTGTATATCTCACCGTCTGTTATTTATCAGAAAACCCACATGCTTTCATTCTAAGGGATGATCATGCAAAAGATCTTCCACAGATCCTACAAGCCTGCAGGTGGGATTAAACTAATGCTCCATATCACCAAACCGCTCAGGCGATTTACATCATGATAACTGTGATAGCGTTCATCTCTATTAACTTAATACACCGACTGGTTTTCCCTCATCTGTGTTTGCACACTGTGACAGGAATGATAAACCTGGTTTGGGTGTTAATCCCGACAGAACACATACTCTGTGTAGCTCGTCCAGATTTTGTCCTCGCCCGGGTCGTTGCTCGCGTACGCGCACGTGCCCGTGGAGCTGCACGCGACCATTCGGAAGCCGAACTCCGTGAGTCTGTCGAACGCCTGCTCCAGGAAGTTGTATTTTAGGTAATAGCGGGAAGTGTACCTCTCGGGAGGTCTGTCCGGGTCTCTGCTCTCGTTCAGAGTGTCTCCGAACACCTCTTTGGCAAGAGACGTCTTCCCGCACACGGTGATGCGCGCCACGCGCCTAAACTTGGCGTCAGTCTGAATGTCCCTCCCGATGGTGTACGAGCCCCTGTAGCCAATGGTGATGTAGCCCGACTTTCTGGCTTCCGCCGAGGGCGAGTGCGCCATGCTGAGTGCGGAAAACGCGCGCGACGCATCCCACCCGGACAGCGCGGCACCGTGCGCCATCAGCTCATCCGAATCGCTCTGAGAGCAGCTCTCCTCACACACAGAGTCGTCCTTGCTCATTCTAGGACTCAGGCGCTTGCACAGCTCTCGCAGCTGGAAGAACTCGGCCTCCCTTTGCAAACGCTTCTTCTCCGGGAAGTAATCTGGCAGCACCAGGTTGAGGTCCCGGAGGTAATCTAGGATATAACGGAACAGAAAGCCGTCCCGGTCCAGGAAGAAGCGCCCTTTACTATCCCGTGCCAAGTCCTTTGGGGTGTTCTTACTGAACATGCCCCATAAGAGGGAGTCGGGCACTGCGGTTAAAGTTGTGCGCCTTGTCACGTACACTTGGCCGCCGACATTTAGTTCGATAATTTCTGAGAACGCGGATCCGGGATCTGCACCGTTACTTATTCCACGCTGTGGATCCGCCAAGGCCATGGCGTCTAGAGCAAAGATTAAAGCTGGCCGTAAACGTGAAGTGAGAGAGTTTTCTCCTTCCACGAGCCGCTGGAGAAGTGCAGGGGGTTGATTATATAGGGTGCGTGGGAGGAGATGTACAGACTGCTGAGGAGCTCTGATCGATGACAGACGTTAACCCTCTATCGACAAACGGCGGACCTGCAGGTGGCAGGTGTGTGTGTGTGTGTGTGTGTGTCAGTGAAAGGCGGCGCACATTACATTATAAATGTCTCTCTGTTGCGCACACAAGACCTCTGGGCAACACGGTGATGATAAAACATACAGAACATAAACACATAGGAGCAATTTTCTAACTAAATAAAACAGGCTTACAGTTGTTTTTGTTTGTTAGTTTCTAAGAAAATGTTTACGAGCGGTTGTACATCTCCAAAGAATGCACAGAAGGTTGCCATCTGGTGCTGTTTAAACGAATTTCAACATTTCTTAGTTGATTAAGGTTCCTCAGACTTTATCCTGCAGGGTCAGAGTCCCAGCCACAACATACATTCTAATGACTGCAATTAAATGCTATATTAGTTTCAGTGAATATGAACGGGAAACCATCACATCTCTGAGTGTCTAATAATATGGGTAGAAAATGTACAATGGTAAAAATAACATTGGCTGCTGCTGATTGGATAGTATTTTTAGTGGAACCATAGTCATGGAGTATGGCTTGGATGGGTGTCCCGTATGCTGAGCTGATGCTGACTGGCTCTTATATATCATTGGCTTGCATGATGACGGGCAGCAATTTAAAATGTTATTAATGACAAAACTGAAACTTAAAATTACAGGCTCATGCACCACTGCTCAGACCTGCACATAATTGGAAAAAACAAAACAACAACAAAAAAAACCCTAACTCAGGTAGGCAGACAAACTTGCAGGTAAATAAATGTTCGTGAAGCAAAAAATGGTAAAATCAGAAGCTTGTCAGAACTTTAATCCGTTAAACGGATAATCAAACTAAGACAGGTGATAAAGCGGAAATTAGCAAAATGAAAAACAATAGGCACTGAAAAGCAAACCCAGGCTCAGACACCTATAACAGAGACATCTAGTCTGAGCTCTGCTTTTAGACAGTACCTAAATCAATATATTTCCTTGAATGCCCAATCGCATCTGATCTTAGAAGCTAAGCAGGGTCAGGAATGATTAAGACATGGGTAGGAGACAACCTTGGAATTCTAGGTGCTGAGGAGGGATAAAGAAAGACCTGGCAACCTACCCTGTAAGAAATCTGCCAAGATAAATCGACTGAAGGCGCAATAACAACGAATTTATATATTAGTTGGTGAACTGCATGTGGCCAAGCTACAACTTTAAGATGTTGAAAAATCACAAACACCGCTGCTGTCTGTGACACATTCAGATTAAACCCACGCAGAGGCTACTACCAGGGCACTACTATGCCAGTGCCACAGCTTTACTTAAAAAGATCAGCAGCAATAACATCTGGTCAGCAGTAGTCATTTGGTGGTTTCCTGTGATTGTTTGCCTAAAAACTGTGGACCTGAAAAATTGGTGATACAGCAACCAGGGTGGTGTACTTAATAAGCTAGCAACTGGTAAGAAAAGATTAAGTATGATGGAACAAATACATGCAAGAAAGGCATGCACTAATAAACACAATCAATTGTGATTGTCCATATCACATGGCAGGTGTCCATATGTAAATATTAGCAAAGCACATGAGTTATACATTCTCAAAGCTGAATGAGAGGACACACTCACTCACTCGCTAAACCACTTAATCCTACTATTAGGGTTGCGGGGAGGCTGTGCCTATCTCAGCCAACACTGGGTAAAGGTGGGGCACACCCTGAACAGCTCGCCAGACCATCACAGGGCAACACACAACCATTCACACTCACATCCAGGGGCAATTTGGAGAAGCTAGTTAGCCTAACGCGCATGTCTTTGGACTGTGGGAGGAAACCCGCACAAGCACAGATGCAAACTCCACACAAAAACGCCCGAGCCCAGGACTCGAAACCAAGACCTACTTGCTGTGAAGTGGACCTGCCAACCATTACTCCACCAAGAGGAAACAGAAAACAGAAACCTCAAAGCTTATAAGGAAACTCCAGATACAGACAGATAAACCAAAAAATAGTTAACTAACCAGATAGGGTAACAAAAAGTAATGACAACAGGATACTGCAAATCAGATGACATTAAATAAAGAAGGAAAAGGAGAAGTTGGTAGAATACACAAACTGAAGGAGGAACTATAGAGATTGTGGAATGTTTTGAAAATATTTTTGTTGTACTGGTCATAGGAACACATGGTATTAAGATAAATGTCTTCAGCAGATTACTGGAATGACAACATCCATCTCATTTTAAGTTCATGTGCTTTATTTCAAGATGTACTGTTAAAACATTTATCTTTTTGACTATTTTCTCTTCATTTTTAAATAGACTCCTATTGGGCATTGTTAGTATCATCAGATCTACAGGTTTTTTTCATTTATTTTGTTCATTTATAAGTCTCTCATATAATTGCTTCTATTATAAAAGTTGTGAATATTATTAAACTGTTACTGTAAAGGTACAGTGAAATTCCTTAATGTTCAATGATTAATGAGTATCATGAGTTTTTTGATGACATGGCACTTGCCTTTAAAGCATTTTTTTTTTAATGAATCACAATTCTTAGGCAATTCTTGAGATTTCACGTAGTCATATGTTTCCAAAGTATTGTGCATTATACATTTTTCTATAAACTATGTGTAATTCTCAGTTAAATCCAAGGGCGTAGGCATAGTTTAGACATTGGGGGGGGGTTGGTGTCTGTGACTGTGCGCATGCGGGAGGGGCGCATTGATTTACACAAACGTAGTTCGCCTCGGAGGCGGAAGCAGATAGCCTACCTTAGTTTTATTTGCCTATATCTTCACTCTAGCTTTGCTGAGTGAACTGAGTCACAGCAACACGATACATATTTTTACCTTAATTAAAAAAATTGCACACTCACATGGTCAACAACACTATTATTTAGGTATTTAGTTGCTTACTGTCTGAAAAAACAGCTGAGCCTGCTTTTTCCGCATTTTAGTTGCTGACATTACTCCCTCCATGATCTGTATCAGACCTCCCTCTAGCCTGGCTGTGACAGTGTCAGTCAGACCTGGTCAGAGCAGTGTTTCAAAGAAAGCTGTGGGGGGCCGGGCACAACCAAGTGTGCAATTGAGAGAGGGGTGGTCAGACACATTTCTTTTCCTTAACAAACGAATATAGGAAACGGATCCGATCCGTTAACAGTTAAGGCTCATAAAAGTGGGTCATATGAGGCATATTAATGTATATTATGGGGTGATACAGATTTGTATTTTCCCAATATTGGGGGGGGTGCGCGCGTGTTCCCCCCAAAAGAATATGTGGTTACACCCATGGTTAAATCTTTGAATTATATATATATTATGTTATATTATATTATATTATATATGTATTATTCCCAGAAGATCTTTACTGCCATCTATGATTTGAAATCCATAAAGAAATGAAAGAGATTTTAAGAAGTGGATATCCCAAGTGTTCAGTGGAACTCGATAGTATAAAGTCAGTTCAACAATGGTAAGAAATTCCTAAACAGTTGTACTCAGTGTATATAAACCAAGCACAGCCAAGAGATGCCCAATTCAATCTGGGGAATTTGGAAGCCTCTCAAATCCTTGAACTCTGTCCTTTTCCACAAACAATTTCTGATTCATTTTTTTTAAGTAAGAGAGCGTTATCCTGCTGAAAAAAAGCCAGTATTGTTGTCATGATGGGTCTGTAAAAATGTATTAAAAGGTGGTGTCAGAGTACCTTCTACATGAATACTGAGACCAGAGGTTTCCCAGTGCATCATTACCCAGAACATCATGCCTCCACTAGCTTGCCTTTTTCCTGGTGTCATCTCTTCCCCAGGTAGGTACATGCCTATGATTTTGTTTTGGAGATGCACCGACCTAGGCATCTAGTCACCACAATTTGACCCTTGTTGAAGTCACATGCCCACCATCAGGGCAGTTTAGTGGGTAACACGGTCATCTCATGAGAAAATTCAGGGTTTGGATCTGTGTGGAGTTTGCATGCTCTTCACACAGTGCAGTAACTCACTTCCCACACAGACATATGAATTAAGTGGCTACTCTAAATTGTCCATATTTGTGATTTTTAGTATGAATCGTTATTTGTGCCTGTGTTAAACCTATGATGGCTTGGCCAGTTCTTTAGGGTGTACCCTGTCTCTCACACCAAGGTCTGCTGGGATTGACTCCAGCTTCCCCCTCAACCATGATGGATAAACAGTACAGATATTTGAGGGTAGGACGGTAAAAGCTGACAGAAAGGCTACAGTAACTCAGACAACCACTTTGTACAATAATGCTGAGAAGCAAACCATCACAGAAGCCACATGTTGTAATTTGACGTAGATTGTCTATAACGTGGGCCAGGTCAGGTTCTGTTAGCCAGGAAAAAAAAGCTAAGGCTGCACTAGGTGAAGAATGGTCTGATGAATCAAGCACACATGCTAAGGCAGAAGTTGGCAACAACATAAATGAATGTACCAAATCTGACTTGTGTCATCAGTTCATGTTGGTGGAGTTAGTGTTATGGCGAGGGGATATTTTGTTGTTACATTTTGGGCTCATTAATATCAATCAGTCATCACACTGCCTATTTGAGTATTGTTGCTGTTTATGTCCCTTCACGGTCACACTTTAATAATAATAATAATAATAATAGAGCATAAATCACTAGACATTACACAGAAAAGTACACATTGTGAAATAGTAACCGTACGTTATCCAACCACATAAACATTAATGAACTGCAGGAGTTATCGCTAAATTTAATACTTTTCTTTTTTCAACTTTTTAACAACTGTGATTTGGATAGTGCATTCATGACTGTCATTTAAATGTAGCCTGTAATATTCTCATAGCATTGTTCTCTCTTAACCTTGAGCCCATTCAGCAAAAATGAAAGTATTTGAGTTCATTACAACAAAAATGAGGACTATTAATGAAATAATTTATAATGTTTTAATAATTCTGTCAAGCAACATTTACAAAAATGTTATAATGATTATTCCTACATTTCCAAATCTTATGAGGTGCTTTCAAAATACCCAGCTATATTTATATTCACATATGTAAGTGAGTGATTAAGGTATGAGTGATTAGGGCATGAGCTTTCAAATGTGTTGTGAAACCATGTACTTCACTTATGAAATTTGTGTAGTAGTTGTTTCATTCAGGAAACTTGGTGAGCCAGTTCTCATGCAAACTAGCATATAAAAGGAGGGAGTTCCTTTTCATACCTCAGACCACAGCTTGAAAGATGATACGAAAGGTACTGTACTTTTTGCATTATACTTAGCCAATTAAGCGTAACTTCATACATATACAGTAGTTTTATAATAATTATTGTAATATTCACACTGAAATAAATGTATTCATTCATTCTTCATTTATATTTCAGAGCATTACGGAGAGCTTTGGTACAGCCATATCATCTTTGAGTACTACCCATCTTACTGATAAAGTTATCAGAAGAAGCAAGAGAATGATGCTGGACACTCTGGGGGTTGGACTACTTGGAACCAGCACCCCAGTCTTTAATTTGATTTTCCAGTACAGCAAAGTAAATATTACATATTTCAGTATACAAATTACTATTAAATAACAAAATAAGACAAAGAGTAACTTCCATTCCTTCATGCCATTTTTATGCACTTCTGAGTTCATGCACAATTGTAAAATGATTTATTTTATTTAGAGCTACCAAGCGATACAGAACAGCAGAGTGTGGGGAAGACCAGGGTCATTCCTTCCACCTGATTATGCTGCATTTGTCAATGGAGTTGCGGTAGGTTACCAATAATTCTCACATTCTGAAGACGTTAGTTTTACAATATAATTAAAAGTTAACTGTTTTGTAAGGTTCTTTTAGTAAGACAGGAGAGTTTGTTTACCTGCTTATGGGAATACAAACTCTCCTGTCATACTAAAAGAACCTTACAAAACAGTTTAAAAAGACAGTATGAACCTCCACCAAAGAAATTAAAAAGTTTCCATGTGAAAATAAAAGGAGCAAATATTCAGTTGTTGATTCACATATTCAATTCAATTCAGTTTTATTTGTATAGCGCTTTTTACAATTGACATTGTCACAAAGCAGCTTTACATAGTA
>JBCNYH010000012.1:35667007-35678885 GCA_039654325.1 Tandanus tandanus
TATATATATATATTTATATATTTATATAGTTTTATTCAGTAACGCTGCATTCAAATACTGAAGAAAACTGCATAACCATAAGTGTGAATAAGTGTAATAACTAAAGTGTCTCTGCTGGAGCTCATTGGTACTAAAGTATTTTAATAAGGAAAATGTACCTTTCTGTGAGATCATTTCATTATATAGGAGCTACCAATACAACGCATCGGTACCAAATAACAAATCAAGAGATTTCAAAAGCAGATGAGTCCAATTGTTTTAATTATGAGAAAAACAACTTTTTCAGTAGCTTTATTTTAAAGCTACTGAAAAAAGTTTTTGAAAGCTATTGGAAAAAGGTTTTTTTTTTTGTTGTTTGTTTTTTTTAAGCTACTTAAATAGTTTTTCTTATAATTAAAACAATTGGACTTATCTGTATTTGAAAACAAACTCTGCAAATGTCTACAATACAAAAGAATGACAGTCAAACCCAAACATGTAATGAGGTACAATCAAAATGTTCCTGTCTTAAATTAACTGAATGTCTTGTGGTCATGCGCAGGCAGCAAGAGGGAGTAGTAATTGTTATGAATCACTATGCCACCTGATGCTGTTATGTCAAGATTGGGACCTGTGTTATTTGTGTATTTTTGCCAACATATCAACACTGTTGGGCAGAAACCCAAAAATGAATGTTGTGTGTCTTCTCATCGTTTCACACTGCTTCTGTCCCTCACCACCCAATAACTATTAAACTTGATCAATGTCTTCAAACAAGAAGAAGTTTGGGGAAAAAAGTAATACCCAATGGCTCTCATATAAGGATCTTACAAGGACATACATACAATATTGTTGGGGGGAAATATGATGTCCTCATAACAGGACATTGGGGTCTCAAGAGGATATGTAAGAAACCACTACTGTAAATATAACAAAACATTTTTTTTCCCAGTAATTGAACAATGTGTCATTAAAGCTGGCTTGTGTCTTCCTACATGTTTATGTATTTGCAACTGTCATTATCTTATTAACAGAATCAAGATGGAATGGATTTATGAAGTTTTTGTACAGGGATTGTAGATGCGTGATTTATCCATCATTGATTAGAACTGGCCCATTTAATGCATTGGATTACTTGTGATCAATTCATAGACTACAATGTTTATTGTAGCTATGTATGTATTCAGTTTTCTCCTGTTGTTTAATACATCTACCCCACATGTCTTGTTATTAAAGACTAATTGCTATGAACAGAAACTGAAGACAGAAATGCCATGACCTTACTGCAAAAGCTAGACTTCCTAGATTTCCTAGACTTGCTGCTCTGTTCTCTTCTACATCTCGGGCCTCAAGTACAGTTAAAAAAACAAACAAACAAACCCTTATCCTTCATAGACACAGGTCATTTCCAAACAGCGATGATATACATGCGCATTAATGATTTACTCAGTGTGTAAGCATTTGTGATCAGCAAAACATCCCTGAAATGCTTCAACTAGCCTACCGCAAAGAGCCAAGGAGGAATTTTTGAGTGAATCAGAGTCATGGAATGGGGCCACTAAATTATTTTCACTTTCGCTGACACTGTTAAATATTTAGTTTCCCCTGAACATTGCCATGCATCTTAAAATCCATTAAATGTCACTACACTTTCCCAGTAGAATTCTGCAGAGTCTCGCCACAATTCTGGTTGCTGCACACCATTTACAATTTATATCTCTATAAATTAAAAGACCACTTTACTTTTTTCTGACATTCATTTAATTCCAATTTCTGAGGTGGAATTTAAAATGCCTCATTCTCATAAGTTTGATGACAATGAAGCTTGTTATATGTTGGAGGCATGGAGACGAGAGAGAGAGAGAGAGCGAGAGAGAGATACCACTTAATGTGGTACTGATTAGGAGAAAACTTGAACCAAATCTTATTTGATGAGGAAAATTACAAAAATCACAGCTGTGGTCAAACAGTGGAAAAACAGTGTTGGTTGTAACTTAAATTTGATTGGACTACAAAAACATCTATTCATCATGCCAAAAGAGTTTAAAAGAAATGGTTTGAGTCAGAAAAAGATGGTTCACTTCTTGCTTTACTGGCAGAGGGATATAGTGAGTGTCAGGTTGCTACCATCCTTAAAATATTAAAAACAGCAGTTCATAAGAACAAGCTCAAGCTGCAGACATTGGGGACAATGAAGTTACAGATTGGCAGAGGGCAAAAACGACTCTCCCCTGACAAAGATGGTCATCAACTCTTTTGAATGTCACTCAACAACTGTAGGATGACATCAAGTGACCTACAAAATGTTGTGGTTAAATGGACTGCAAGCAAGGTTTGAAACAGGCTAGGTGTGTTGAAGTCACACAAAGCTTAAAATAAAAAAGAAGGGGGAAAAAAGAAAAAAAAAAGCCATTCGTTGATGAGAAGCAAAGCAGAGCCAGGCTAAAGTTTGCTAAAGACCATATGCATCTGACCTTAGATGACTGGAGCAAGGTCATCGTCTCTGAGCCCAATTTTCATCTGGTCATCTAATGGTTAGAGGCCTACAAGCCACAGTGTCTCACACCTATTAAGAAATTCGATGGAAGATGGGTGATGATCTGGTGGTGGAGCAAATTTTTGTTTTTGAAGCGTGCATGGATCAAGCTATGCACAAAGCTATCCACCACTGCCCTCCAAAGTTGAATATGATCTTGATTGCCTGGTTGTCATTTTTTCAAGCTGAATGTTCTCAAAGAATAATTTTTATATTTTTATGTAGAATTTAGGGGTTGCCAGTTTATGAAACACAAAACACATACTTATAAATAGCAAAACCTGAGAAACTAATATTTTTTTTGCATTGGTCTTTATATATGTACAGAGAGAGAAAGAGAGAGAAAGAGTGTGAGAGAGAGAGAGAGAGAGAGAGAGAGAGAGAGAGAGAAAGAGACTTTTTTCTTCAATAGTAAATTTTTCTAAGGATATTAAATCAGTGTGAAGGCATTGTGGCACATCTGTCATTCTTCTTATAATTTTGTTCTTTGGATTTACATGCATCTCCTGTGCTCATCTCCACAGTTCCCTCAGGTCTCCCCCTGGTACAGTCATCTAAGCGCTCTCACATGCATCTGTCCACTTCTGCCCTGAGTAATGCATCAGCCGGATTGCACTACTCCATGCCCCCATGTCCCTATAGCAACCAGCAGACCACCTACGGCATGATGGCAGGTGCGTTATGTTGCCTCACTGTTCGCCTTCGTCAGAGCTCACGTCAGAAGCCTTCATTCAAAGCATGATTCAGTGCTTTGAGTGATAGCAATCAATGTTACTCTTTGAATATGAGTGTGACTGTTTGGTGATAACAGCATAGGTTTTCTGTCCTCAGCACAGGAGATGCTCTCAGCCAGCATCTCTCAGACACGCATCCTGCAGACTTGCAGTGTCCCACACAATATGGTCAATGGAGCCAACTCACTTCAAGGTCAGTCTTCAGAATAGAGCATGAATGAAACCATGGTTTCTGCTTTTGTTTGAGCTGAATAAGACACTGCTACCCACTAATGTCACACTGTCATTGCAAAATAGATCTTTGAGGTGTATCACTTAACTCGAAAACTTTAAATAATTGTTTATTGCGGCTGTAATTGCAGTTTATTTAGAAAGGAAAAACTCTAAGACCCTGGGATGGCCTTGCGAGCTGTCCAGGGTGTACCTCACACTCGCCCAGAGTCAGCTGAGATGGGTGCCAGCCTCCCTGCGGCCCTAATTAGGATTAAGCGGCATAGAAAATGAATGAATAAAAACTCTAAGAGCATATGATCTGGACTTAAAAGTGTGAATAGGGTTCCCCCTAGTGTCTATAGGGAGGATTAATATTATAAAAAGTACATGAATAATATGGGTGATATACAGTATAAAGCAGTAGACCCTGCAAAGGTTGTCAGGCGTTTGTGAAGAGGAAGAATTTATAAATATAATTAATAACATCTTTGACTCATCCTTTTAATTTAGAAATTTAATGTAATTTAATGTAAATCACACTAACTTAAAAACAAATAAGTTTACACATAATGATTGCTGTAGAGGAATAATGTTCTGGAATGTCCAGGAATATCACATTCTACAGCCATAATAATATTACAGATTTTCACATAATCAGTCTAATATTTCAATAGTTGGTTTATGTGGATATTAAATTATTTATTGTTTAATAATTATCTTTATTATTATAATATTATACATAATATTATACAATATATCTGTCAGATTTGTTTTACACATAAAAGGATCCCTGGCTACAAAACGATTGAGAATCTCTGATTTAAGGAAAGCTATATTACGTGCCAAATGTCTCCAACTAATCCTGAAAAGATAAGCACTTTCTAGCTTAAAAGATTTTTAGCGTAAAAGATTTTCCTAAATCTTTTGCAATATCTCTCTTTTGCTATGTGCAAGTCTATCCACAAGAGGGAAGCACAGTCCCTTAAAACAATTTATACCAAATAGTTACTTCTACTATACCAATAACTTAGTTATAGCCAACCTAATTTATTTACCAGCTGTTAATAAACCAACACACCATACAGTAGTACCATCATTAATTTCTCTGACTTTTTCTTAATCCTAAGGAGCCCTGGGTCCATGTCTGTATAAGTTCCCTGAGCACAGTCTAGCTGGAGGTTCGTGCACTCTGTCCCACAGTTTCTCAGCACTGCCACAGGCTCTGTTCACAGATGAGCCCACTCTGGGAGACATCAAACAGGAGCTGAGGAGAAAAAGTCGAGCCCCAGAAGAACCAACAGACATGGACTCACCCCAGATTCGTGAACTCGAGAAGTTTGCCAATGACTTCAAATTACGCAGAATCAAACTTGGTATGTCAGAGTCATACTGTTTTTAATTTACTGCTGTTGGTAATAGTATAGATTTAAATTAAATCAAGTTATAATACAAAAGAGAATCTGTGTTTGCTAGTTTCATACATAGATCTCCCGATGTAGACCTGAAAGTCATCATGTGAATCACATTCATTCATTCATTCATTCATAATCTTACTAAGGTTGTGGGGAGGCTGGAGCACACCCTGGGGTACACCCTGAACAGCTTACCAGTCTATTGCAATGCCAACACACACAACCATTCACACTCACACTCACACTTGGAGCAGTTTGGAATACATGTCTTTGGACTGTGGGAGGAGACCAGAGCACCCGGTGGAAACCCACACAACCACAGGGAGAACATGCAAACCCCACACGGAAATGCTCCTGCCAAGCCTGGGACTTGAACCCAGGACCTTCTTGTTGTAAGGTGGACGTTCTCACCACTATGCCACTGTTCCAAATGTATATAGTATTTAGACACAAAAAGTCATATATGGTGGATATATGGTGGATGTGATTTTTACACACGTTATTCATCGTTGGATAATTCATGTGTGTATATTTTTGTGATCTTACAGGCAGTTTATTTTCACATTAATTAGATCACACCTTGTTAATGTCATGTCACATGTTTACTTGAATTCACAGTGCAAGCACAAAAAATGGTAAAATGCGCCTTCATATATTCACTCGTATGAAAAAATAGTATTCACATAATAAACACCATAAAACTTGTAGTTGCAAAAAATTCAACCTTGTCGCTGTGAAAACTCCAAAATTAATTCAGATGCAACTACAGTAATGTGGTGAGGTTCAGGGGGATGAACATAATTACGCAAAGCCAATATTAATACAAGACAGTATTAAAAACCTTATATCTGATATAGTGATAATGTTTGATAAGTTATAAACCTTGCAGGTTACACTCAAACTAATGTTGGAGAGGCTCTGGCAGCTGTACACGGCTCTGAGTTCAGTCAGACCACCATCTGTCGCTTTGAGAACCTACAGCTCAGTTTCAAAAATGCTTGCAAGCTGAAGTCCATACTTGCCAAATGGTTGGAGGAGGCTGAGCAGGCTGGTGGTGAGTGATCAACAAGAGCAACTTACACTGAAACATGTATTATACTATAATACAGAATTCCACTACTGTATTCTGACTTATTAAAAGTATACCGTGAGTCCATGGAGAGAGTATACAGAGAGAAATAGAGATGGAAATATCCAGGCACATGTAGAAAAAACACTATATTCAAAAGGCAAGTTTGAAAAATCAGGTATCATGCTCAGGTATGCATCCATTTCTTTTCTTTCCACAGCATTATTTAATGACAAAATGGGACTTCAAGAACGCAAACGGAAGCGAAGAACTACAATCAGGTACTGCAGATTCGCGCGTGAATCTCTGACATCTCGCACTTTTCATTATTTTAAAACCATGTTCATCAGAAATGTATTTTTAATTTGCTTTCTAAGTCTGGGGGCAAAGGAGGCACTGGAGAGGAATTTTGTGGAGAAGAATAAGCCATCTTCACAGGAGATTGTACGCATGGCAGAGGGACTCCATTTGGAGAAGGAGGTGGTGCGTGTTTGGTTTTGCAACCGCAGACAACGAGAGAAAAGAGTCAAGACAAGTCTACACCACAGCGCTTTCATGACCAAAGATACTGTTGGTAGACATGACAGATGATGATGATGATAGATGATGATAGTGTGGTATAAAGGCACTCTGCTCAGGCTCACACCCTTTACCTCTCAACTCCTCAAAATAATTTCATGTCATAGAAAATGGAACCATATTGTTTGGAGTATTATACAGTACAATAGTGCATACAGACATTGTACGGTGGAAAACTGTGTGATTAGATAACAGGAGTGAATGTAGTGCCTCTACATATATGTATCTAACCCATAAAAAGGACCAGAGGCATAAAAAATGCTGTAAATCTTTAACATACATTTTGGGTTACAATAATATTTGTACATCATATTGAGTCATTGTGAAAATTTTCTTTATTTTTTTTTACTTGGATGAACAAATGCTTCGTCAAAGTATGTAACAAAGCATTTTAATATAGTAAGTTATTTAAATTAATATATTCAGGTCTGAATTTTGCAGTAATTGCTAACACGATGTAATAAATTAAACTTATTTATAAATGAAAATGAAATATTAATTATGTTATAAAATGCACTGTAACACAAACTGAATGACAATGAAAACACATGTACGAGAGGACTTCATGGTGGGTGCAAAGGTCATGTGGGTGTTTGAAGACTAATTCTAATCACACGATAATGACACCATAAATAATTAAAAGGAGATGGGCCTAACAGTCACTTTCAATAATGTCAGTGTCTTATATAATTGGAAAAAAAAAGTGTAGAAAAAGTGTTCTATAAAATTCACAACAGTCATACTGGCAGAATTAAATTGCATGCACACACACACACACACACACACTCACACACACACACACACACACACACAGAGAGAGAGAGAGAGAGAGAATGCCTCAAGTGTGAGTGTTGGGGGTGTGCTGTTGGGATAATTTACTCCTCCAGGTGTGTAGAGAAGTAGCACTGGTTCTTTCTCTGTCCCTACTGGGTTTTACTGCGGAATATTTATGGTAATGTTCTGAACTCCCAAGGGTATGAACACGTTCATAAGGACTTTCTCACCAATATTCATGAAATATCATGATCTATGCCATCAGCAGCTTCCTGTCCCTACTTGCAATAAACAAAACATTACTTGTGATTTACAGAGTTGAATTTACACTTAAGAATAGTGCTGTGTGTGTGTGTGTGTGTGTGTGTGTGTGTGTTTGGGGGGGTTACATTCATACATTTATTCATAATTCATACTAGGGTCATGGAGAGGCCGGAGCCTAACTCAGCCGACTCTAGGTGAACACACACACACAAAACAATTCACACACACTCTCACACCTTGGGGCAATTTGGAACAACCAATGTGGCCTAATGTGCAAGTCTTTGTGCTGTGCGAGGAAACCAGAGTATAGTGCATGGATGGAGGAAACCCACACAACCACGGGGAGAATATGCAAACTCCACATAGAAACACACTTGGCGAGCCTGGGACTCGAACCCATGACCTTCTTGCTGTAAGGCGGCCGTGCTAACCACTAAGCTACCATGCCACCCAACATTTATACAGTATATCCAAAATAAAAATATATTTTTTTAAATTGCAGTGGTGAATTTTCTTCACATATGTATTCATTGTAAAATGATTAATAAGCCATGATTTCACACTCTGTTAAATTATTTTAAATCTAATGAGTTCCACAGAAATTCAATTAAACAAGGTCATGTTTCAAAAACTCATTAAGGCCTTGTGTACAAATTATATTTGCTAATCATTATGAACAATTAACTGTAATTTAATGCAATTAAAGGCTCTAAAATGACAACCTGCCACTTGTATATTTATGCATTGAAATTTCTCAAAAGCAAACAAACATACAAACCACTAAAAGAAAAACACACAACCTCCATTTTCTGATGCGTTTGTAACTTAGCAATACTGAACAAGGTGATATGATTTCTTTTATTTTATTTATTTATTGTTTCATTACAAACTCAAATGAATACATATAATTGTATTCACATACACTTAACCTAATTCCAATAAAAAAACCCAACAAACTATCTAAATATTAAATTAAAACATACCAATTATCATGATGTTGAAATTAAAGGTGAATACATGTATTGCTTTTCTGACTGGCAGAAAATCTGCACCAGATTTTTTTGACTTTTATATACTTTACATTTCTTGAACTTGTGCAATTCATGAGACACAAGCTGATTTTAATGTAAATGTCCTTCAGCTAATGATGTTTTCTCTCATTAACATGAGAACCATAGTAGAAACACTGACTTTCTTCCTGACAATTTTCACAGCTTCTTTCTCTTATCTGTAGACATGGCTTTAATTTGACCATAACAGGGGAATTATCAGGTCAGAAACAGACATTTTGCATAATTAGCCTGCACAAGTGGACTAAGCTGTGATAATGATGCCTGAAACACTATGTTCTTCAGCAAATACTAGACTACATAATTAACTGGAGCTGACACTACAGTTCTGCGTTTCTTCAACTCCTGAGTGGCTGTATCCAATTAAAGACCTCTGAGTGGAGCTAATATCGAGCTAATTGAGTAATTATTGCTGACAAGATTACTTGTAAATCCTAGTGCACTCATATCTAACATACAGTATGTATTATCTTAATTAGGGCTATGCATCAACTAGTCTTCCAAATTAATTCAGTAATGAAAATCATTTCATCATAATGCCAGTCAATGGATCTTTATGCAAGATGTGTCAATGAACAAGACAAATGCTTACCAAATCATTACCACCTGCATATCATAGCCACTCATTTCACTGTGAAAGCAAAGCCTTAGACTGAACGTACTTTCCATATTCATGAGAACCTACGAAGTTAAAAGGATTGGAAAATGTCTCATATCTTTAAAAGTATAAGACAGTTCAAGTAGAAACACGTTACCAGAAACTTAAAATTATGTACATAAATGCATACTTTTGGGAGAGCAAACCATGCCCTCAGCTAACACATGAAGAGAGATTGAAGAATGGCAAAATAAATAAATAAATGAGTACATTTAAAAAAAAGAAAAAAAGAAGAAGAACTCTGTAAAGTCCTGGGTGACAGCAAAGCCTCCAACTTAGACTGGAGATGTTGAATAGTAAGAAGGTGGGAGATGCTAAAATTGTCACTACTGGAGAAATAAAGATATATATGGTGATTTGTAGGAAGTTACCAATAGGAAAAAGACAGAGCCTATTAAGTGACGGAGCCTATTAAGAATGGAATTATTAAAGGATGTTGTAAGATTACACTGGATTAAAGCCTTAAATAATAGGGCTACATCTGAGTTAGAGAAGGTTGATCATTTCAGATATGAAAAGGCAGGTTCTTTTTTAATCCTATAAAAGACAATGTGTTCTGAGACCTTCACAGCTCCATTTCTTCACCCACCACCACATGTGCTCTTTAGATATGTCCAGCAAATCCTACACAATGCATCATTATCACATTTTTACAACACTGATTTACTATCAAGCCCTTTGGCCCTCTGTATCCACAGTCAGTATAGCTGTGTGTGAGTGTGGGTGTGTGTGCTTGAGTATAAGCCCTTTGCTTTGGCTCTGAGAGCACAGGTGTAGAGTAAAATGAGGTTTAATTCATTCCCAGGGCCTTCAGCTGCCTCTCAATGTCCTCATCAGAAAGGGTAGCGGCTTTGGCCTTTGATGCGCTAGGGAAACTCTTTCCAGCTGAGGGGGCTCTCACCATCTGTACAACACCATTCAGAAAAATTGCATCAGCATAACAACCAAGAACCATACAGCTGCTTGTCTGTGTCAGTCCTTCAGATTAATGTCTGACATAAAATGGGCACTTCAAGGATAAATAATTGCATCTTTTTTTCAAAGAATAACAAAGAGAAAGCTGAAAGAAAGGTGGTAATATATAGATTAGGTTACAGCCCAAGGGAGCACATTATACATCTGTATGAGTTGAAAGAATTAGAGAAGCAACAAACCAAAGGCAAAGCCAAAAGCCACACATCTGCCTAAACTACCTAAAATCTATGTAGAACACCAAATTATTCGAATGAGACAGATGGAAAAGTACTCTGAAATTGAGCTAAATGTGTAAATGAGTCTCTTACCTTTCCAGAAATTTCAATTCCAATTTCATCCAGAGCCTGGTTCACAATGTCCTGAGATTCCTCTTCATCACCCGACTCAGTAAAGATTTCATCCAGTGTGTCATTGACTAAAAATAATCATAAAAAATACATTTAAGTATTTAACGAGTAAGTCTTAATGTTATATACAGTAAATAAATTAATCACAAAAAACAAGAATAATTCAAACCAAATTGCTACAAAGGTATGAATGTATTTATTAGACACATATTTATTTGTTGTTGTGTTTTAGTATTTATTTCTCTGTTCTTCTATGCATTTGTGTTCCATTTTATTTTATTTCTGTATTTCATCTATATGATAATTTGGGGTGCATTTTTCTGGGACCAGCACAGAAAACATCACTACAAATGAGACATGTCCTAAAAAAGATTCATGTGTCATGCAGGGAGAAGATAAATGCACATCTCTGTTAGTTTTAGTGCCACAGTGACCATAATTTCAGATAATTAAGTTCATCAGTGTGAAGTGCTGGCCAAAGGAACATGTTTTGTCATACTACAACCTAAATATCAACCATTTATCAAGCTTTAACTAAAGATTGTGTTTATATTTTATACTTGAACTTATTTCATCATTCATTCACTAATTCATTCAATAATTATTTCATTCATTAATACATCATTCATTTATACTAAAACAAGAAATCAGGTTTGTATAAAATGTTAGCCTAACTCAAACAAAATTACGATTTTTAATAGCATCAGAACAATTCATCTATCATCTGTGTGCAGACATTAGTGGACTGGTTTGAAGCCTCCAATGATTAATGTAACTTTGACAGACTCCTCATTATCATAAGGTTACTGCAGGGATAAAATGGAGATTATTAAAAAAAGGAAGGAAAGTGGAGAAAACAATAATTACAGAAACAAATATACAAGGAAAAAACACGATTATCATAGGGAATGGAAAATGTTAAATGAGCAAATAAATACAAATGTATGTAAGAATTGAAAATATTACAATTTGTGTACTTTTCATTTTTAGAACAACTTTAGATATATAGTGCATAGTTATTCATTCATTCATTCATTTTCTGAACCGCTTTATCCTAATTAGGGTCACGGGGAGGCTGGCTGCCATCTCAACAGACTCTGGGCAAGGGCAAGTACACCCTGGACAGCTCGCCAGGCCATCGCAGGGCCGAAACACACTGATGGCAACCCAATGGCCTACTCTTTTGGAATTACAGCAATGGTTCTTTTACATGCCTCTCACCACAGACAGTGAGAGACATGGCCGGCCTTTGATAACCCAGTTAGCTG
>JBCNYH010000012.1:35699804-35717894 GCA_039654325.1 Tandanus tandanus
TATATAAGCTATCTTTCTTTAGGTGCTCAAAACTAAGCGTTCGCCGATCTGTTTGTCTGAACCTGTTTACGTTTGTTTCTAAAGATCTTGTCGAGCCCTGAACCCGAAGTAGGTGTGTGGCTGCTGTAATCACTTCCTCCAATCAGAGTCCGGCGCGCTAAACTTCCATCCAATCAGCGCAGCTGCTGCAACTTTTACGGACTCTTTAGTTAACAGCGCTCGCGTTCGTTTCTCTAGTTTGATCTCCGAGCTGTAGGTGGTGAATCCTCGGTTTGGGAACACTTTTTGTATGCAAATTTCCCCTTCAACACACTGCAGCGCTTTTGTTGACGTTCAGGTTTATAAAGAGAGCAGTGATGGCACCAGCATTTATTCCTCGTTAAGGGACCAGCCTCGGACGCTTTCCTGAAAACCCAGAGAGATTACTGACAGCCTTCTGCCATGAGCTGCCTGGATGTTATGTATCAGAATTATGGAGCTCATCATTACTTGCCTGCGTCGGCAGCAGCAGCTTATAAAGCGGCATATTATCATCATCACCAGCAGCAGCAGGTAGGGTCGTGTATTTCTGCATCCTTAAGTGCACATTAAGTGTATTTCCTTTAACTGAAACATCCTAGTCCAAGCTTTTACTATTATGTCATGGAACATAATGGTTATGTTCTTCAGTGACCGCTACTTTTATTAGGTTTTAGTCATTTGTGGTAGAAATTAGTGCCAAAAATAACTGTAAATTATGTACCAGCTGTATATATATAAGTGAATAGTTTCAGAGACAGATCATGTCTCTATATTAGATCTATAGTGAAAATCCAAACAATACAGACACAAACATTAACAAGAACAAATTGTAGCTATTACCACAGTCTCTAATAATGCAAAACATTTCAAAGTTCCAAGAGTTTAAGTTCCTTGTTTCTACAAAACATCTTCAAGGAAATTATTCAAATAGTGCAATGTATATTTTGTGTTGCTTTTCAGAAAAAGTTCAGTGCATACAGCAGGATGCAGGACTTTGCTGACTTACCTGCACACTGTGTCCAGAGTAAACAGGCTGAGAAGCCCAGGCCTGAGGCAGAATTGCAGAGAGATGATGAAGAGCAGCATAGTGAGGAGGAGGTGAGATCTAAGGATCCACAACCAGCTGAAACAGAGTACCTGAGCTCTCGGTGTGTGCTCTTCACGTATTTCCGTGGAGACATTGGCGATGTGGTGGATGAGCACTTCTCCCGTGCACTCAGCCAACCTAGTGCCTTCAGTAATGAACCCAAGAGCATTAAGGTGTCATCTGGAGGACTGTGGAAAAGTAAGTTGAACCAAGGTGACATTGATCTCATTAGATTCCATAGACATTTTAATGTTAGGTAGAGAGAGAATATATCAATACATGACTTGTAAATCAGTATTATACTGATGGTTTTCATGGTTTTGTTTGTCATTTTCAGATGGCAGCTCTCTCTGTGAGAGTCAGAGTGGCTCTTTGCCCTCTTCATTATGGAACAGTAGCTATCCGTCTCAGACCAATTCCTGCATCCCCTCTGTTCATAGTGATTTCCCTGCAGCTGCAGCCTTCCACACAGCAGATGCTGGCATTTGGAGTGGTCACAGCCTTACCCAGCCTGGCCTGCCTCCGCATTCACCCCTAACTGACTCATGGCCCTATGGCCTTGGTGGCCAAAGTGGCGCTGGACACCATCATGTCCATGACATTTACCCTCATATGCACCCACGACACCACCCTCATGCCCATCCCATGCTCCATCACAGCCACAACAGTGCTCTGGACCATCGCTTTAGTGCCCTTCTGTTGCCTGGCATGAGGGCATCAACTAGCCCTTCTTCTTCTAATACAGAGGGAATCAAGACAGAGCTGGAGCCTGCTACTTCTAGCTGGCCAGCATCCTTCCATGGCTCTGTAGATATCTATGACACAGGTAGAAAAGAAATTATAATACAATTGATATGGTTTGTGACTATGACTTATTATATCTATTGACAACAAAGAATCCAATCATCCCCTATATTACTATGCAATGTATGGAATATACTGTATGTGGCTATATTAAACTGTATTTTTTTCTTTCCCACAGCACTGGAACAGGACAAAGCAAAAGCAAGTGTCTGGTTCTAAAAGAGAGAAAGCCAGCCAGTGACACAGAGCCTTGGAGCAGAGCAGCGCTGACATGAGCACTGTGAGATGGGCCAGAGTCCCACTGTGGAATCTCTCCCTGGAAACCTTTCAAATTTCCTGGGAGGCGACTCAGGAAAGGAAACTTTGACTCCTTCCATTAGACAAGAATAACAATAAACCTGGAAAATGCAACTTTCTCTTAAAACAAACCATCCTGTCCAAGTTGGTGTATGACGTGAAGAGCAAGGTGTTAATTAATTCAGCCAGAATTCTGTCCCACCTGGACTTTCATAGAGCTCTCTCAGAGGGAATGCAATGAAGGAAGTCACTTAAATGTATTCAAGTCTAAGAGGTATATTTTTCCTACTTTTGTAAACCACGTCTAACATTTCCTGTTTGGTGGTTTGTGATTAGGAACAGGAGTATAAGCACATACCACTGGTTTTGTTGAAAGAACTGCCTGTCTGGTTTTAAATGAAGGCCAGTTTTGTGTTAATGTGGCTTTAAATATGTGAATATTTGAGTAGCAGCCTTGTGCAAATAGAAGTTTTACTTTAATATATTTTGTCTATAGTCTTGTGATCTATAGATTTGATAGTTCTGTAAGAAATTTGTGTAAATTGTTTCTACCAAAGTGTGAACTGGTTTGTTGTATTATTTTGACTTTTAAATAAGAATGTGTTTTTAATGCTAAATAAATTGCTAAGTTCTATTGGCACATATGCTTTTTTGACTGCATGCTATGTTGTACATAATGGCTAAGATTTTTTATGTCAGTGCAATAATAGTTTAAAGATAACCAATGACACATGTTGCTTACAGAAGTGCTTTGAGTTTATAGTAGACCAATGATAGGCTTTTGACCAATTTTGGGAAACCACTGAAAGCACTGAGAATCCCAGAAGGCATTGTGTCATTCCATTCAAATTCAGCAGGACGACCCCACTTTCACCAGGCCACTAACACAGAGAAGCTTTTTCAAATCTACTGTAGTCTTAGTAATGACAATATCATTTACCTAAAATATTACAATTGTTTCAATTGTACAATTATTTCCTGTTTGAACCAAATAAAATGAGCAAATATCAGCTTTAGTGGACACTACGCACCCACTGCAGACACTATGATTTACTGTAGAGTTAGATGCACAAGATAAATGTGGAGAGGAATGACCTTAAATTCAGCCCAAGAATGCAAAGATTGTGCAGTATGTGTTTTGTGTGAAATTGTACATGATTTTGGAGAGCTACAACTTTAAATATTTTTGATGGGAGACTAATACCAGAAAGTGTATTATTTACAGCCAGCTGTTGCATCAGGGCTGGATATGTTGGGAACGAGAACGTCACACATCATCTGGAAGTGAAATTTCTGACCAGGTGTCAAGACCAACCACTAGCTGTATATGACTTTACTGTAACACTTAAGACTCTATTAACCCGTCATTCTGTCTCATCAATTAAAGTAAATATTCTGGATGATAAAACTGAGAATTAGTCAAGCCATTACTAAAATAAAGATTGTGTTAAGGTCAGATATTTATGTTAGGACTGAAATCGTCATTAAAATTTATAGAACAAAAATATGTTATGGAAGTTTTAGACCAGCACAGTGGCGTAGTGGTTAGCATGTCCACCTCACAGCAAGAAGATCCTGGGTTTGAGTCCCACACTGTGTGGAGTGTGCATGTTCTCACCATGGTTTCGTGAGTTTCCTCTGGGTACCCTGGTTTCCTTCCACAGTTTAAAGACATGCACATTGGGCTAACTGCTGTTCCAAATTGCCCCTGTGTGTGAGTGTGAATATCAAAGTTCCTTTCTGCACGATGAGCTACTCAGTAGTGAAAACAAGCTTTTTAATATGCCCCAGTGTATTGCTATTTGCCAGTTGCCAGTTATAGCATTGTAACAGAATACTGGACCAGTCTCAAGCGTATTTGTTCCAAGTAGTTATTTGGAATGAAAGTTATGGGAAAATAGGCCCCAGCTTAAAAATCCTAAAGTCTTGCTTTTAATTTTTGAGGCAGAATATTTTTGAAATAAAATGCTCCAGTAGATGAACCTGCCCACTCAATACAGAGTAATCAGAAGCACTGCTACCTTGCTAATTACCTCTTTCGGTTATCTAAGTCCAGAGAACTGAAGTGCTGTGATCAGGTGCAGGAAGAGAGCTCTTCAAGTGGCCCCAACAGAAATGAAGCTCAAGATAAATAAGGAGTGCAGAGACCTGGCATCTACAATGAACCACTCTCTACACAAACATCCACAACTCTCCTTTACAGTAATACATCATTTTTTCCTGGGTATATAAGGTGTATTAATGCAAATTATTTCATGAGTGTGGTACTGTTGCATGTTTAGCAGGTTACAGTATGACTTGTTTGAGGGCTGACAAAGAATTATTATTTTTAATTATCCCTGGAGCAAACTCCTGATATTCTGGATTACGATGATGTTTTTAACCCAAACCAAGGCTTTAAGTAACTATAAGGAAAATATTTTATTAGATTTTAAATAGAAGATAGATGCATATTAGCTGACCGCAGCAGCTTTTTCAAAACAATATGTTATACTTCTTAATTACGTGAGTTTGCAATCATTGATAACTCAATATACCAGCTTAGTGGATAGACGGCTTCACTTTCTCCAGTGCATTCTTAGTATACAAGGAACCTTGCTTTCTTCCCCAGCCAGCTCTCCAGGTGCAGTCCCTCCCTCAGGAAACCAGCCATTGGAAAAATGCAGCTCCTGCTTGGAGCATAGAAATCAAAGTACTCAGCTTGTAGCCCCTGCATTAACATGTAATGCACTTATATGCTAATTCACTCAGGGCTCCTACCGGTATCCTTTGGACACACCACAGGCACTTCCAAACCAGACAGTTGACAGTGCCTTGGCAGGATGTTGCCTAAAAAAGCTCTATTACTTCCTTCATGGGAAAAAAAAAACAAGGATAAGCATAAAAGTAATTTTGTAAACAACCTTTCCTTGTAATGATAATAAAAAACACTTTAAAAAGGTAATGAAAATTGTTAATGACATCGGCCGGCACTTTGGTGTAGTGGCTAGCATGCCATTTCACAGCAAGAAGTTCCTGGGTTTGAGTCCCAGGTTTGGTGAGGGCATTTCTGATTGGAGTTTGCATGTTTTCTTTGTGCCTGTGTGGGTTTCCTCCAGGTACTCCAGTTTCCTCCCACAGTCCAAAGACATGCACATTAGCTTAATGTCCCTATGTGTGAGGGTGAATGGTTGTGTTTGTGTTGGCCCCGCGATGAACTGGCGAGCAGTTCAGGGTGTTTGCTGCCTTCACCCAGATTTGGCTAAGATAGGATCCAGCCTCCCAGTGACTCTAGTAGGATTAAACAGTCCAGCAAGTGAATGAATGAATTATTTGCATAATTTGATGTAAGACAAATTTTATTTTATGTTCTGAATTGTTTCATCCTTTATTAGGGTCACAGGGAAACTGGTGGCCATCTTGGGTGACTCTCACATTCACGCTTCACAGGGGAGAGCATGCAAACTCCATGCAGAACCCTCGCCGTGCACGGGGCTTAAACCCAAGACCTTCTTGCTGTGAGGCAGAAGAACTAACCACTATGCTAATAATCTGACTAACCATTGCACAAATGCAAATATAATTCTCCACCACAGAGCATACGTGCTGCAGAGTATGAACTGTGAAAATATAACCATCAGCTCAATAAAAGAACGCTACATGTATATTTCACCGAGCATAATTTTAATTGAATATAACGAGAGTAAAACCTGGTGAAAGTACTTTATCTTTTCTTTCCTAGGGGGTGAATTGAAGTGCTGGGAGGGCAGAGTGGAGCCTTCCCTCTTCTCTCAGCACCATTCCTGCGTAATTGAGCAGATGATTAGTGTAGCAATCACCAACACAACACCAGCTGTCTGGATGTGAAACAGCACAAACACAGCCACCCCTATTTCATTACACCCCTTTGGCACACCTCTATTTTCAGGAATGTACAAGACCATATGGCAGTCATAAAGTCAGCCCTCAACCTATAGCTTTATCTGCTTCCTAAAATCCACAGAACAATTTCTCTTCTAATTTGAAGGACTAATTTTGACTAATTTGCTTCCCTCATGCAAGGCACTTGAGAATAAGACACGACACTCCAGTTTTGTTTAGATAATAAAGACATGGCCCATTTTCTTCAGCCAGTACATGTTAACACCCTTGTAACTGGACATGCCATTTGATTGCAGCTGTCACATCTTCATTACTATATAAGTATTATATAAAGTACTCCCTTCGACTGTTTGAATTTTCATGGTTGAAATCTCAACATTGCTTAGATGATTTTTGCAATAACTTACAACATAATTTGATTAAAACACACTTAGCTAAGTCCAAAATTTCTTGGTTTTAGTCTATACACACACTTTGCTTATTGGGCAATTGTATTTGCTTTAAAAATTATTGTAGAGCACTATTACAGTATTGGTAAGAGCAGGTGGTCCATGGAAAAGATGACAAATGAACAAGCTAATAATCAAAGCAAAACAAGACTTAAAAATATATGTTTTGGTCAACATGGGTGAGTGTTTATAGTCTAAAGAATTAGGAGTATCCCATCATGTCTGTTCCCTCCACCTGCAGTGCATTTGCCCACCCACTGAGTAATGAAAGTGCATTCCTCACACTTGCTGACACTTTACTTTCCTTTATTTTATGTTAAGCAATAAAAGCTTTATGATATTATCAAATATTTATTATTGTAAAACAGAGCGTAGCTTCAGTACAATCAGTATGGATGGAGATGATGGAATAACATGTAAAATAATAAAATAATTATCTGTGTAACTGTGTATGTTGCAGTGTCTCTTTCTGAACTGAATTTCTGCAATGTTTATTCTTTTTAATTCAGTTGTATATTGTTTATTAATAATAATATTATATTGAATTTCTGTACTATACTATTCTGCATTATACAGTAAATGTTTTTATATTATATTGTCACTTTTTGCATTTTGCATTACTGCACATATTTCCTTCCAGTTTATTTCCTCACTTTATCTTTATCCGTGTTTGCCTAAATTCTTGTATAAACCTACTTAAATGGTTTTCTGTAATATGAGTGAAGTTCAACCAGAGTTAAATTCCTTGTGTGTGTTCACAGACTTGGCCCATAAAACTGATTCTGATTCTGAATGGAGTATTTTCTACATGAATTCTCCTTCCCTTATCATATTTATATATTTATTCATTTCCTTCAAAGATGCCCTTTGTGTTGCATACTGAGACATACAGAAGAAAATTCCATTTAAATATCATCTAAGTCATCTTCCATCATATCTACAGTAGCTTTAAAAAGATGTTAAATCCTAAGAATTCTGCATTATGTATATGTTAAAAAACATATTAAGGTAGAATTTGTTTTATGATACTAGAAATCAAAACTCTCATTTTCTTTCTGACTCTCATCTCTCATTTATTTTGATGAAACTCACATGTAAAATATAACGAAGAGATTTGTTATGCATTCTCTATGCACACTACCATGTGCTCAGCTTCTTGGTTACACGTCTGAGTTTAAGAGTGTAGTCTGGATATAGTTTGAGCATGCCAAATATTTTCATTAGCGGTGCTAATCGCTGGGCCCCGTGGTCATCTGATGAGAGGAAGAGATTCATTAGAAGGCCTGCACTTCAACTTCCACTAGTCATGTCTAAACAAAGTCTGACCTGTTAATGGATGGACTACAGCAGGAGCAGGTGTTAGCAAGCAGGCGTTCCTCTCACACAGACCAGTAGCACTGAACAGCCCATGTTCTGATTCTAGTATGTCTTGTACCACTTTTTCCTCTCAGAAACCCATGTCTTCCTCCATATTGCACAACACAGAGCATACTTCGTGACAAAAAAGCATTATTTCCTAGTTTATTAAATGTATTTTCTATTACCTCTCCACAAAGAGCCGTCTGTATGACAGTCCCTTAAAAAAATACACAGCTCCTTCAGTGTGCTAGTTCATCATGAATGAGGCGCCAATTTGATATTTTGTTTGATCTTTTTCCCCCAAAAACGAAAAAGCACTTAATAGAATGAGTGTTATGGTAATGAGAGGCAATCCTAAACCAAAGGCTAGAATATCACAACCCAGTGTAGGCATAGCTAAAATACCTCTCCATTTTAATAAGAGATTAGTGGGCACCCTCCACCTGTTTCTGTGGCTCAGGAGCTTGGCAACAATCCATCTTGGTGCGAGACCGTACATCTGTTTGGCATGTTGTGCATTTCAATCCCAGCTCTGCCACAGGCTTCCTGAGCTCACAATGAAATTAGTGTGTTCTGCGTGAGCTAGGCCCTCAACTACACGGCCGTTTGTTTTTCACCACAGCAAAGTCAACAGCTGTAGCTGCATTTGAAGTCCACCTAAAACCGCTAATTAGTCCAGACTGCTCCGTTGCTTCTGATGGGCTATAGAGTTGGCCTTGTAGGAATTTAATGTTATTTCTACACTCAATAGGCCACTGACATATTTTACTCAAGTCAATATTTTGCAGCAACACATTTTAAATCCTCTTGGAATATAGAGTGCTAACTGAGGGCGCATCCTTGGGACCTGTTAGTGCTAGACAGGTATTTACATTGGGACTGTGACTGAGAAGACTCGAGGCATGCCACAGCCAGAGGAATGTCGCACACCTGATTCAGTCTTTTCTCTCATGCCTCAACTTCACACCTCCTGAGCACAGCCAAATTGAGTACAGTCCAAACAAAGCACAGCTCTGCCAAAGCATGCACATGGATCATTCATTACTGCTCTGGTTTTCCCCTGTGAACAATAATCTAAAGCAAATTAATGCTGCCCAGGTTAAAGGTCTTGCAGGATTATGACAGCCTTAAGGCAAATTTTCTGAGATAACTGGCCCTAATGAGATTTATAATCTCTTCAGATATCTATTAAATTCTTTATCCTCCAAGTTGCTGCACCTGTTGTTATAGGCTGCTTTGAGATTTTCAGTGAGTCATTGCTCCTCATATTTCACCATGTTAGCAACAAAACAAAAATAATGATGGCTCAGCTCAGTCCAGGTCATGGAAAGGGGGGCTCCATAGACAACATTCATGTATTCTGTATTACTTTACTTTACTTATTAAGTTATTTAGTTATTTTGTAATTACTTATTAAAAAATAAAAATAAATAAATAAAACACACACACACACACACACACACACACGCACACACACATGCACACACACACACCCTATGGCCTGTAATGACAAGTAAAATAGTAAGACTTATCCACTGACCTGCTGTTTACTGACAGACCCCCGTTGTGATGAATCAGCCTGAACACACAAACAGCAAAGTGACCCACACAATAGCACTACTGAAGGTCCTCTCCCTTCAAATATGGCCATTGTCAACTAATTGAGTTAGAACAGACCCAAGTCTTCATACAGGAAGCGATCCATCAAAATGTTGTCATGTTACCAATGGTACTAATCAGTGAGACCTGCCCTAATTTTCTTTTCTGTCTTTCATCTTTATAATTTGTCCTTATACCTGCATTAAAACATACGTAGGTAGACAGACGTAGATAGATCCCTTATATGAAAATGTAAGGGAAATAAAAATCCACTACAGTTTACCACAATGAAGATTCACTATGAGAATTCATTATGAACTTCCACTGTTTCCCACAAAAAAAACCCTACAAAATACCACAGCAGAGTTTTAGTAAAATTGAATGAAAATGAATTTTGTAGAATTTTTCTATAGATGTTTTATGGGAGTTTGTAATATTCCATACCATTAATGTGATTATACTACAGACACTGAAGTTTACTATATATCTTTGGTGTGGCTTACTACAGAAGCAATTTAGATTACTACAATCCCATAGCAGGACAGTTGAGTATATACTTTGAATATATAGTTTTATAGATAAGTATATATAACAGAATCTACACAGAAATCTGTGTAGAAAACTACACAAAAAATTATAGAAAACAATACAGGCATGTCTAGAAGACTATGCAGCGAAATCTATAGAAAATTATACAGTCTCCCAAGCGGCACATTCAACCTGGAGATTGCAGGTTTGAATCCACGTTGATGCATGCAGCAGGGAGTCCATTGAAGCTAATTGGCCGAGCTTTTATGGGAGGGAGGGAGGGAAGGCATATGTTCAGCTCCCTGTCACTCAAAGCGATCACCAGCCATTCAAAGGTGTCTGTGAGCTTGTGCGTGCAAGGGGGTGGAAAATAATACTGAAATCCACAGAAAACTAAAATGAAATCTATACATTTATACTATAGATTTTTATAACAGATTTTCATTTGGGCATACTCATAATATATTGTACATCATACTGTTTTACACATACACCAAGATACCATGTCAGACACATTTGTGTCTATTGTATTAGACGTGCAACAATATATTAATCTTATATACACGCATTAATTTAAAATTAAAAACCCAGACCTGACCTCCACCAGATGAGTACCTAATAAATAACTTAATACCCATATACCAATAATTGTACTTTGGGATAGAGTAATACAGTTAGGAATTCACCGTTGCCACCTGCTCCACATTCCAAGCCATGCTAGAAATTTAACCCCTACCTACTCCCAAGTGGACAAAATATGTAGGGCTATCTCTGGTGTACTGACCCATGACCATCCAATAGGCCAGAGGTTACCAACCCTGGTCCTGGAGGACCTCCTGTCCTGCACACTGTAGTGTTTTCCCTTCTCCAAACATGCCTGACTCAATTAAAAGTTACAGCCCTTCCTGAGTTGAAGTGGTTGTATCAGAGAAGGGAAAACACTAAAATGTGCAGGACATCAGGTGCTCCATGAGCAGGGTTGGGAATATCTGCTTTAGGTGTTAGGTGAATGGCTGAGTATCTGAACTGCTACCGCAACAAAATACTGTGCTGCCACCCTGTCCCATTTCAAACACTGAGTAAACGAATGAATCATATCTTATAGATTTTTATTCTTTATCCATTCTCTATGCACAAGTAATACGCCTATCCGAGGCACAGACATAGATCCACTGTTATTTTCCTATCTAACTTTATCACATTCTAGCAAAAAAAAAAAAAAAAGTGTTAAGAAAATTAAGTAGCCTCACTTCATTACTGACAAGAACATACACCATTCATCACACTGATTAGCAGAGGAGGGAAGACATGATGAGGGGAGGCACTTCACATATGTAAAATGTCTCTCTGATGTCAGCTCCCTGAAACACCTGTCAATCAGTCCAGAGGAAGTTGGGTACGTGCAGCAAAAGGAACAGGGCCAAGGCTCTTTTCGCTTAGCCTGAGCCATACCCAGCAGGAGAGCTGATCTAGACCCTGCCCAAGCCCAGCAGGTCTAGGCCAGCCCATGTGAGCCTATCCACAGGCAGGCCAAGTCCTAAACAAGCAAGCCTGCTGAGCATAAGACAGAACAAGCCTGCCGCTGTCGAAGACTATAAATGGATGGCAGGACAATGGTTGTGCAGTGGCAGGACAATAGAATTAGTTGCCAATTTGTATCACTTCCCCTCAGGTCCCAGAGCCATCTTATCCTGTTAAGGAGCTGCTCTCAGCTGGGGCTACACAGCACTACTTTGTGGCCGAATCAGGATAAGTGAGATAAAGCCCTTGTTATCCCACTTTTCCCTCAAAGAGATTACAATCTTTGCTGCGGTGCAGCTTTTTGGGTGGTGTCCTCATGTCGACTAGTGCTTCCCACGCTTGACTGACACCGAGCCCCAGGAGGTGTCATTCCTTCAGGACACATCAAGTGTCACATCACTGTAAGAGCTCAGCATCCTCATCAGGTGCTGAGGGCCAATCACTGCATGTGACATACCAGACTCTTTCTAGCATCTTCTGCACCAGCTGGGGGTAGGAGCACCAAACAGGCAGAAGTAAGAGGGGAGTGGAAGAGGGACAGAGCTTGAATGGAGGAAAGCGTGCTGCCGTTTGCGTCAGGGGGCAGCATGAGTGGAATGTACGAGTGATAATGGGTTGTGGCGGGTTGGTTCTGTTCGCCTGATGCCACAATGGCGGCTTTGACAGCTGATAGAACGGTGCTTTTGTGCGGGCCTGCCAGTGACACTACACATTGTTGTGAATGCTCCACATAGCTGGCATTCTGCCTCGTGCCTTCCCCTGTGTTCTCGGCTTATCAAAAATTCCTTCTTCTTTCTCTATTGCACTTCTTTTTCTGGGGCTGTACATTGTGGTTGCAGCTACTGCTGAGGCCAAAGGACCATTACAGAAGGTTTTATTTAAATACCAGCATCTACTGGGAATTGCTTCATACAAATAACTTAATCTTTGGAATGGTAAAATACAAATGTTTTTATAATTTTCTTACCGACATAATGATCTTTTTTGGTCTTGTCTTTCTGTCAATCTACTCCATCTATTATAAATATTAATTAAACAACAATCATGAAAGCTATTCATGTTGTCATTATAAACAATTTTAAATACTTACAAACACAATTTTATGTAGACCTTTCAGCAATGAATGGTTTTATTTTTTATTATTTATTATTAAAGAATTATTATTAAAAAGTTTATTATTATACACTTTCTGTGTTTATCTGTGATCCTCAGATGGCAGACAAGAGAAAGTAGATGAGTAATAAACTGAAGTAGAAAGGACGCTTCCAAAGGTTCAATAGAAAGCATAGCTTTGAGCATGTAGAGGAACATACTTGTTCTCATTTCACTTTAACAATGTCTGAGTACATCTTTTATTTGAAGAGGAGCCCTCATGTCCTAATAAAGAGGATACACTAATTGAGTTTCCATCTCATGTCTTTTACTTATTACTGCCCAAGGATGGAACACTGAAAAACCATTGTAGTTTAGTGGTTCAGTTCTCATGAGTTTCCTTAACACTATGGATAACACCACAAAGGGTCTTAAAAGAGCTGCTGCTCAGCTAACTTGGTAATTTATATAAAAAAAAATTTGTATTTTCTTAGGGTCAGACTGACAAATTATAAGGAAAATTGTGGTTCTGTTATGCTGCATGGATCATTTTGCTTACAGAGCTTGTGTCCATTTGTCCCTTTAAAAGGAAGAATCACTGCAAATCATTCATTCATTTATTCATACATTCATGTGCCAAACTGCTTAATCCTACTATGGTTGCAGAGAGGGTATCTCAGCTGACACTGGGCGAAGGCGGGTGTTGAACCTTGAACAGCTTGCCAGTCCATTGCAGAGCCAACATACACACAGCCATTCACACCTACATTCAAACCTAGAGGCAATTTAGCTAACAGCCAATTAGCCTTACGTGCATGTCTTAGGAATGTGAGAGGAAACCGGAGTACCCAGAGGAAAAACATACAATGCCCCTGCCGTGCCAGGAACGTGAACCCAGGACCTTCTTGCTGTAAGGTTGACAGGCTAACCATGATGCCACTGTGCCATCCCACTGGAAATCAGTATAAAGTTACTTTAATACCATGATGGGAATGGTCTCCTGGTGGGAATGGATGACCACACTGCCATACACATAGCCTCAATCATATGTTATATGTATATTACATATGATTTACAATCAAATCAAGTGATTTACAATCATATGTAATGGCCTTTACAGTCACCAAATCTGCACTGTGGGTTTTAAACGTGTTAGACAGCATCACCAAAATCATAAAATCTGGCTGAGGTGTGGCATTAGAGCTCTGGAGACTCATGGCAAGGTACGCTTAAGCTGTTCTGGGAGATTGTAGCTTCCCAACAACTTAATACAGCATTTTCTGTTGGTTTTCATTTATCAGCCATCTGTTTAATGTAGATTTGTAATGTAATGCCAGACATGACTTGAATGGGTAAACAGACTTGTACACAGCCTGAGGATTATTCGAACACTTGAGTACTATTTGGACAGGTTACAATGTATGAACTATAATAAATAATGTTGCCAGGAAATGTTTTTAATAATTATTATTATTGTTTGCCAGAGATAAGCAATCTCTGTATAAATTCTATAAATGTAAGTATAGTTACATTCAGTATAGGTTATTATTTTGACCTATATTATAATCACTTGTTGCTGGGCTTGTGTTAGCACAAACAGTGATCATTATTAAGCTATATTCCCATGCCTTCCATACAATGAATATTGCTGTCTGTATGTCATGTAGTATATCGCTGACATACAAAACAGAGATAAACTACATGACATATAAACTTGAGGCCTAACCCAAACATGTTTGAGAATGACTATGCACAAACTATAAAAACACGGTGCGTCACAGCTAGTGTGGAAGAACTCAGATGGCCTGTGCAGTGCCCTGACTTCAACCTTACAGAGCACCTTGGGATTAAATGGAATGTTGAGTGCACCTCAGACCTCCTTGCCCAAAAACAATACCTCTTACTCATTCACTCACTCATTCATTTGCCAAACTGCTTAATCCTACTTGGGTCGTGGGGAGGCTGGTGTCTCACCAGAGCACTGCAGGGCCAACACACACAATCGTTCACACTCACACTCACACCAAGAGGCAATTTGGAACAGCCTTAATACCTTATTACCTTAGTGTGCATGTCTTTACACTGTGGAACGAAACTGGAGTACCCACAGAAAACCCACACAAACATGGGGAGAACATGCAAACTCCACACACAAACGCCCAAGCCTGGAAATCGAACCCAGGACCTTATCCCTGTGAGGCAGACATGCTAATAACTATGCCACCGTGCTGGCCACAACAACATCACTAATGCTTTTGTGTCCAAACAGGAAAATCCTTTTAGCCATGCTCTAAAATCTAGAAGAAAGCCTTTCCAGGACAGTGGAGGTTAATATAGATTAAGGTACTGCTTAAAAGTGGAGATTCCCATAATAGAGTTTCTTTTTGCTTCAACATTTTAAAGGTTTAAGTTCTCACTGTTCTCTGGAAAAATCAGCAAACCCCTTTTGTTTGCCAAAGATACACTATGGCAAAAGTACTCCATAGGCAGACACTGGACCGAATCCAGACTCAGAAATAATTTTATCCAGCCCAAACTCTAAATCTGCATGCTAATTTAATTGTCATCACGGTGGGTTTCTAACATCACATACAGTGCTTGCAAACGTATTCATACTGTTTTAACTTTTTCCACATTTTGTCACGTTATAATCACAAACATAAAAGTCAATACTTTGTAGAATCACCTTTCACTGCAATTATAGCTGCAAGTCTTTTGGGGTATGTTAGTACCAGCTGTGTACATCAAGAGACTGAAATTATTGCCTATTCTTCTTTGCAAAATAGCTCAAGCTCAGTCAGATTGGATGGAGAGCATCTGTGAACAGCAATCTTCAAGTCTTTCCACATATTCTCATTTGGATTTAAATTTGGATTTTGACTGGGCCATTCTAACATATTAATATGCTTTAATCTAAACCATTCCATTGAAGCTCTGGCTATATGTTTAGGAATGTTGTCATGCTGGAAGGTAAACTTCCGCCCCAGTCTTAGGTGCTTTGCAGGCTCTAACAGGTTTTCTTCCAAGATTGCCCTGTATTTGGCCATTCACCTTCCCATCTACTTTGACCAGCTTCCCTGTCCCTACTGAAGAAAAGCATCCCCACAGCATGATGCTGCCACCACCATGTTTTGATGCAGGCCAAACTTTCCAGTTTTTTATTTATAAAAAAATTTGAAAATCATGTATCATTTTCCTTCCACTTCACACTTATGCACCACTTTGTGTTGGTCTATAAAATAAAATCCCAATAAAATACATTGCAGGGAAGCACAAAAAGAATATATATTTTGTACAAAGACAGTGGGCATTGTGAATAGTGGCAACATACAGTAGTTCTATACTTCGTGGGACCTGCCTTTCTCAGGACCTTTGTCTCTGTAGAAAGAAGTGGACTTCTAAGACTTATATTTAATTTCTCCTGCTCTATGCTGCTGATATAAGCAATCTGTAATCCGCATTTTCAGCTTTGCAAGGTTATTTTTTTTTGCAAGCATGTTTCTTTTCTGGTGGAAAAAAATGCCTCAGTGATTTAGGAAGAAATAGGGATTTATCCTAAAATATATTAAATGACTAGAACAAACTATATTTACGAAGCAACAGTTCACATTTGGAGCAGTTTAAAAATTTTTAAACAGCATTTTCTGGTTAGCTGGCACCCTGCCGGAGGTGGTACTTATGGACGGTCATAGCAGCCATGAAAGATCAGGTAGACAATATTCTCTAAAGAATGGCTATTATAATATGGGGTGGGTGTAAATCTGCAATTGGATGTTTAACGAGCACATGCAGGTGTGATTATCAACTGTAAAAAGGTGGATAGCGCATCATCTCAAAACAAAGAAGTCACTACAGGTCTAGCATCCCTGGTGGCCGACTGCAGAACAATTTTTATCACATCTAATTTTTACCTAAAAATTAATTACCATGTGTTTTAGTGACAACAAGCTTATTTTCCATGATTTGATTTAAACAGTTTTTTTTTCTATGCAGATATCTGCAGATATTTTTATTTCCAAGATAAATTTGTTTTCTTATATTTCTTATAAATTTGTTTTCTTATACATGTATTCTGCTATAATGTAAGAAGGTGTGAGTACATTGGACTGACAGATTCCCCAAAAGATATCGTCTGCAGCTCCTGCATCTCGCTTTGTCTGTTCATTACATCTAATGACTTATTTAAATTTTTTTCAACTTCATCACAGAATTGACAGTTATATACACACTTCTAGATACATGCTCTAATACAAACTGTTAGCTATTTCTATCATAAACATTTGAAACATCACGAGGTTTCATTGGAAAATTACACTAACTTCCTAGCCATGTAGCAACCTTTATTTCAGTATTAACTACATCAAGTCATCCAATAACTGAAATTTGTGCAAAAGCTATTTGTTTCCATTTAATAAGTAGGTGTCCCAAATGCTACAAACCGTGCACTACCGACTGCCATGAAATCAAGTGATACTCTTGAAACCATACTTCATTTATTAGCAAATTTCAGTTCATGTCCAAGTGATAACATACAAAGGAATAAAATCTCAAACTAAAACTGTAAAGACTCTCAGGGTAGACGCACCATTTTAATATTAGACCGATGTGTTTTCTACCTGAGAAGAGTAAGGAAAGAAGACTTTGCTTCACATGTCTACTCCACACACTCAAGAAGGAGAAAATCTTGCATTGTGCAAATGCAGGCTGAAAATTGAAGGTATTTTGGATTCATTTTTATAGAATAGAAGTAAACTGAGCCATGTTGGTCATTGGTCAGGTGTCCAGCATCTTTTGGCTATTCTGTGGTCTGGCTTCACATTTGTGAAGTTTGAAGTGTGTGATCGTTATGTATCCTAAACAGGGGTGCTGTATGACAGTTCAGAACACTACAACACATATAATCTACTATAACTAATAGGAAGAAGTGGAGCAAACAGCTACTTTGCAATTAGGTTTACAGCTTTACAGCTTATGATAAATATACTTCACACTCAGTGTCCTATATGCTTTTAGATTTGGTGATGAATTGGATGATAATAAAATTGCTGCAGAGATTCTTGGAAAGAAAGGGGGAAGCTAAACGCTGTATGCAGTGAGCTGCAGCCAACAGAGCCATCATTATGGCAAGCTGAGCCCTATCCAAGAGGTCAGGGTAATGAGGCTGGAATTGAGCCGGTTTCCTGTCCTTTCACTATTCAATGAAAAACAAGGGATTTTATTAAGAAAAAACATCATTCCTTGCCATACTCTAGGGCTCCTCCCTTTGTCACGCAACTGCCATGCTGGGAGACAGCCCAATCTGAGCCAGGCCGGTGCTCATATATGGTACCCACATGTGCATTTTCACTCTCTCTCTCTCTCTCTCTCTCTCTCTCTCTCTCTCTCTCTCTCTCTCTCTCTCTCTCTCTCTCCCTCTCTATCTTTCTATCTCTCTTGCTCAAGCTTTTTGTCTCTCTCTCTCTCCCTCTCTCT
>JBCNYH010000012.1:35747427-35760656 GCA_039654325.1 Tandanus tandanus
ACACACACACACACACACACACACACACACACACACACACACACACACACACACACACACACACACACTGCAGAAACACCAGAAAAAACTAACTAAAACAAGATTTTTATGAGGGTTTTTAAAAACTGGTTTACATCTTTAAAGCGTGACAGTGATGATGCAGCCTGCTTCAAATGACCGTGACAGACTGTGAGTGTCCATCATTTTGATTCAAGCACTATCCACTTGGTATAATGGTTTTACACCAGAGGTATCCAGTGTCAAGCTCTGATGGTATGGAGCTTTGTTCCACACTCTTTTTGCATCTGAAGCTCTGCTATTGTGCTTGATAAGAAACTGAAGAAAAAAATGTAATCACCTTCTAGGCAAATCTAGCGGTTTGTGGGTGGATGCGGGTATTTATAAATAAATAAATAAATAAACAAACAAACCAATAAACAAACAAATAAATAAATAATTTGACCCACACATCATTCGCATGCAGGAAACTGGATATTACAACTCACTTGCTTACTGCAAATCCTCAGGACAATTACCTGTTCTACCTTCTCACTTGGACTCACTCAGATATTACACATAATTTGTACAAGAGAACTGGCAAGATAAAGTTCTCTTAACAGTTGAGCTTTGTGTATGTGTTTAGACACAGATCTCCAAGTAATGTGTAGAAAAGTTCAAGATTTCAGTGTTAAAAACAGCTATAAAGTAAACGCATGACTAATGGAGTATCAGTGACACCATTAAAACGTTGGTGTTAATAATGTTAAACTCTTCTGTTTTTTAACACACTATAAAATACTTACACTCTCAGTATCAGTCAGATTTTATTTATTATCCAGTATCTCTACCAAGTCTCTTTTTCAATACTTTACTGAAACAGTTTTCCTGTTAGATTTAAAAGTCTCCTTTGAAAAACATCATTTTAATGTATGTAAATATATTTACAAATAAAAGATTAGAAAAGTGTTGTGAAGATGTTTAAAGCAGGGTTAGGTTATACAAAAAAATCCCAAGCTTTGAACATTTAAAGGAGCACTGTTCAATCAATCATTCGAAAATGGAAAAAGTATGGCACAACTACAAACCTGCCAAGACATGGCCATCCACCTAAACTGACAGGCCGGGCAAGGAGAGCATTGATAAGATAAGCAGCAAACGGTCCCATGGTAACTCTGAAGGAGCTTCAGAGATCCACAGCTCAGGGGGGAGAATCTGTCCACAGGACAACAGTTAGTCGTGCACTCCACAAATCTGGCTTGATGTAAGTGGCAAGAATATAGCCATTGGTGAAAGTCATAAGTAGTTCCGTTTGAAGTTTGCCACAAGCTAGCTGGGGGACACAGCAAACGTGTGGAAGAAGGTGATCTGGTCAGATGAGGCCAAACTTGAACTTTTTGGCCTAAACGCAAAACGCAATGTGTGGTAGAAAACTAACACAATACCCACAGTAGAACATGGTGGTGGCAGCATCATGTTGTGGGGATGTTTTCTTCAGCACAGACAGGGATGCTGGTCAGAGTTGATGGGAAGATGGATGGAGCCAAATACAGGGCTATCTTGGAAGAAAACCTGTTAGAGTCTGCAAAAGACTTGAGATTGGGGCAGATGTTTACCTTCCAGCAAGACAATGACCCTAAACATATAGCCAGAGCTACAATGAAATGGTTTACATCAAACAATATTCATGTGTTAGATAGGACCAGTTAAAGTCCAGCCCTAAACCCAATTTAGAATCTGTAGCAAGAGTTCAAAATTGTTGTTCACAGATGCTCTTTATCCTGAGCTTGAGCTATTTTGTGAAGAATGGGCAAAAAAATTCAGTCTCTAGATGTGTAAAGTTGGTGGACACGTACCCCAAAAGACAAAGGTGTAGATTTTTATTTGTAAATAATTTGTGGGGGGAAAAAATGTCATTTTCTTCGACTTCACAACTGTGCGTCACTTTATTCTGGTGTATCACATAAAATTCCAATAAAATACATTTACGTTTGTGGTTGTAACATCTCAAGGGGTATGAATACTTTTGCAAGCCACTGTAAATCTTTGTGAACCTAAACCTCAATCTGATTTGCAGAGAAACATTAACATTTTGACAATGATTACCAATCCCTTCTAAAAGCTATATCTTCCTTCAAATATCACAGCCTGTGGGAAATAAACTAGGAATTTACAGAGAATAATCTGTTAGCAAATGTCAAGTCTACAAACATTTAGGACTTTCAAGGTGGTGCTATATTTAGTAATCCATAATCAAAATATGAAAGATTATTTTCTCATCTGAAAAACCATAAAAACTACATTTGGGGTCACAAGATACAAGATTCATACAAAAAAATTTAAATGTGTTTTTCATCTGCCATTTGCTGCTGCTTGCCAAAATACATTCTTTTTTTAATGCATTCTGGAAATCCTTGGTATTCAATCTTTACTTGGCTAAGTGCAAACTTTTGTATTAGAACAGTACTGGAGCTCTGACTGATGACATTTCATAATAAAAGCATTGGTCTCACATAGCCGGAATGACTTCATGGTAGGCCACAGGAGATTATTTTTTAGCTTTCCAGGGGCCAACCAGCATTATACTGTAAATGCTCCAAGCACTTTTGTCAGAGTATGTGAGAGCTGGGAAGCTACCTTTTTTTCCAGGAGGGCATGGCTTCCATTGACAAAAAGATTGGTCATGTTGAAATTAAACATGGGTCAAGCATCAGTTTAACCGCTGCAACCATGAATGCTTCCGAGAGGCATACATGGCTTATGGGATGTTACCGTAGATTTCCCTGGGGGTAAAAATGTACATGGAACAACAACTGCCAGATATGCATGATGGCTGTGATGTGTGCAGAGCAGATGCTCAGGTTTCTCAGACAAATGCAAATTCCCACCCATATTGTTGAGTAAGACTGCATCCAAAATCCACCTGAATGAATCAAAATCACAGAATGGCCACGGCAGTCCCTGCCACAGTGCTCACATATCAATCATCTATGTGAGACTTATGCTTAAGTATATGAGAAAACAAGTACAGAGAATAATGCATGTTTTGTTGCTGCTACTCAAACATCACACTGCTGTTATATTGCCACCAAAGAGCTCATCTCTCCTGACCGAGGGCAAAACAAATCATTTAAACTGACTGACAACTTGGCATTGTTGACAGACAGAGCTGACAAAAATGCTTCAATGGCCAAGTACAGAGAATGACGCCAGAGACATATTAACACAACGGTTTGTATAAAGACATGTCTCCTTAGCGACAAGCAGACGTTGCTTAGTCTGTCTATTATTGTCAGCCCACATTCTTATGGTAAGATTACAAAAATATTGAGTCCAAACAGAGTGCTTTTATAGGCTAATGACACAGTGTAGTATCTGTTTTATGACATATTTCAAGGCAGCTTGTGGTTAATTACGTGCCAGCCACTTCCTCAGCTGGTGTAGAGTTATGATTCAAAGCCTCTACCTTGACTGATTATCTAAATGCTAGTAATTAAATTTCTCACCAGGATGTATACAATCATAAAGAAGATACAGCAGAGACTGTTGCATTGGATACACTTATGCCTTCTGAAAGATGAGAAACAAGTCATTTACATAAACATGCCAAAGCACTGTTCACGATCTGGCAGTGTTTATTTATAAAGCTGCCAATAGACGATACAAGTACACAATAAGAACAGATGGCCCTCCAAAGCAAAGACTCGGACAGCAGATGAGTAAAATGTGTGTGAACGTTACCATCAATATACCCCTCATTACCAGTGGCACAATTTAAGCCCAATGTATTAATATAAGTCTATGCTGTTTGGCCAAATCCCTGGAGTTTATGAGCTGCTGCCCAGATTATGATCTCTTTCATCAGAGCGGAACGAGTGCTAATTGCTGAACCAGAGCGGAGGAGCACACTGGAGAAGAGAGGTGATTAAATCCAGTCTTTAAAGTGTACAGGAGGCAGGGCTTCTCTCTCGCTCTCTCTATCTCCCCCTCCCTCCCTCGCTCCCTCTCCACTGACACATTCAAGCCCACCCTTAACAGCCCTCCTCCTCCTGTGAATGTGTAAGCGTTTGTGACCGTGCATGCATGCTCTTGTATGTGTGTTTGTGTGGCTGCGAAAGGCTCCGGCACTTGCTGGCAGTTCTCAGTGCTCAGTGCTCAATGCCAGCGCCACTGCTATTTGCTTGCTCACCCGCACGCACGCAAGTACACTCCTCCCCCCCCCACACACACACTCTCAGGCTGGGCTCGGGAAACGGCATGGAATGGAACCTCAGAAGGATGGAAAGCGAGCTAAGGCAGATCAATCCGGACTTGCTGCAGCCCAGCAAGAGCTTTAAGAAGCCCTCCTCGGGCACCATCACCCTCAATGTGGGGGGTTATTTGTATGCGGCACAGCGACAAACTCTAGCCAAACACCCTGGCTCTCTACTTGAAGAGCTTGTCAGTGGTAAGAAAGCCGTGCAGCATGTAGACTCAATGGGCAATACATTTATTGATCGTGATGGGCCAGTCTTCCGTCACATTTTGAATTTCCTGAGGACCGGAGAGCTGATCCTGCCTGATGACTTCAAGGAACTGGCACTTCTACAGCGTGAGGCAGACTTCTACCGGCTGACCGAGCTGGCCCAGGCACTACAAGAGTGGGAGCAGCAACGGGCAGGTCAGCGCGAACCTGCCTTCCTAGAGGTGACAGATAGCCACGAGCGCTCACATGGCCTTAAAGTCTACTGCAGCGATGCAACCTTCATTGAGAAAGTCAAAGCACGCCTGGTGCAGATCTCCAAGAGTCGTCTGGATGGCTTTCCTGAGGAGTTTGTGGTCTCATCTAATATCATCCAGTTCCGGCACTTCATCAAGTCCGAGCAGGGTTCACGTCTGGTCCTCAAGGAGGACAGCACCTTCCTGTGCACGCTGGAGACGCTCAAGCTTGAAACGGTCATGATGGCTCTTAGAGCAGGCTTTCATCTGCTCACCTGCCTGGACAGCAGCCGGGGATCGGTAGTGCAATGCGAGGCTCTGCATTTTGTCAAGTGACCCAAACCAGCACAAAAGTACCCATCAACCCACAGTGATGTTTCCAGCCATCAGCACAGGACCTGCAGTGTATTTACAAAAGAACATTCTGCGACTTATGCTGCTTCTGCATTCCTTCAGCTCCTTCTAACCAGCTTTGAGACGTAAAAAGAGATGATATGTATTGTGTTTGCTTCTGGCATACTCTATATAATCTTTCATTTGACACAAACTAGTTTTTTAAGAAAGACAAAGAGTATATGGATAATATGGTTTTTGAATTGCAATGTATTATAGAAAACCTTTTGACTTCTTTCTAGAATCTTTTCAGATTTTCAGGATTCAGGAATTGGTTCAGGTTCAGAACAGGTTGCATATGTACAAGTACAGTGATGTCTGATCAACAGGTTGAAATACATAATGCATGTGCAAATATTATTCCCCGTTGGGAACAAATGTTGTAATTGCTGGTGTTGTGAAAATGTAAAATTGACAGCAAAATCTTATTCAGAACCTGTGAATGTTTTGCAAAATAAAGATTATAAATAGTAAAGTGTACTCCATGCTTAATTTGATATTGATTCATCAATTATTTGATTTGTTTGTTTTTAAAGAAGTCAGCACTTTTTGTTACTAATATAAAAGTAATAAAATGACCAGCTGATTAATGGTAATCGAGAGGCTGTGTACACTCTTGTATACAGAGTTGCATGGGCTCAATATAGACATAGGAAAAATTCATTTCTTGAGTAAGACTGAAGACAAAGACTACACTGTGCCCTAAATAAGCCTGCAATATTCTGTATGACCTAAAAACAGAAGACCATTTTTAAACAATTATTAAATTTATCCTCAAGCATTTAGCTTAATTTATGTCAGCCAAGCTTATACTGAGGATAAAACATACAAGATACCATACACAAGCCATTATTATGAATTTAGATGTACATCACCCTATACAAAGCTACCTAATACAATGAGAGTTTTCAATGTGCTTGTGATATCTGACATATCCTATATATTATTACTTTATCAATGATACATTTATTTTTATAAAATGACTGGTACATACACATTGTATCATAAGCGTTTTCCTACTGCCAACATAAAATTCAAATAGAAAAGCAATGGTATAGTGCTATTGGCATTAATGAAACCTATTTATATCAGTAGAGCTATGAATACGAAGAACATGAAGATACTGGTGAATGTTGAATATGTTTGTTTGACGCCAGCATAAACTTGGTTACAGCCCAAAGCCAGTCATTTTCAAATGAAGTAATTTTGGACATATGGCAACACCCACAACAAGGCAGACTGAATCTCCACACGCAAAAATACATCTGTTTCCATAGAATCAGTCCTGCTCCCATCTCCTGCTAATGAGTCACAATGAATAGTTGACACTTGAGAAGACAGAATCATACCCATCCCCACAGTTTGTTGTGAGAACATCAAACTGGGTTTCATTTTTAATTGCAGATAAGGGTCATTCATTTTTGATGAGAGACTGTGGGGCGTATTAGCCCTTATCCATGGCTGATGATGCATTTCTAACCCACAGGCATCAGGGCAACTAACACCTTGCAGTGTGGGCGAGGGTGGGGGGTTTGAGCGCATTTATTTCAGATGTAAGAGCCATTAACTGCTCAAATATTCATGGATTTGTCTCGCATCTATTTGCTGCCAGGCAAGACCTCCTACATTACAACAAAAGCCCGCTGATTCTTATCAAGTGCTCCGGGGTGACGTGACTAATATTGTTATAATAATTAATTGGTCAAGCTTCCATGAATTCAAGGTGGTACATACCCATGAGGGATCCCAAACACATTAAGTGTGTTATTGTATGCATTTGCATATCGGTAAGATAATTACCATCTAGAGGTAAAAAAATAAATAAATAAATAAAAAATACTTTACACACAGATTTATCACACAGGTACACTAAGCATGCAGAAAATCAGACAACATATAGTGGTGCTTGAAAGTGTATGAAACCTTGAGAATGTTTTATATTAAACATTTATATAAACTTCATCAGATTTACAATGCTCCTTATCTCTGAGTGGTAAAATTTTAGGGGTGAAATTGGAGTGAGGTGTTTTCAAATCAATTGGATGACAATCAGGTGTGAGTGAGCACCCTGTTTTATTTACAGAACAAGGGTCTGTCAAAATCTGACCATCATAACATATGTTTGTGGACATATATATTGGCATGAACAGAGGAAACTTGTGAGGACCTCAGAAAAAGAAATGTTGACAGAGATTGGATTCCACCAACTCACCGTCAGGCAGATGAAGGCAATATAAGACCATAGTTACCCTCTCCAGGAGTGGTCAGCCAACAAGGATCAGTTCAAGAGAAAGATTTATAATAGTCCAGGAGGTTTAAATTTGGTTTTAAACCCTTCTGGTTTTAAATTAAAAGTTTTTTTGTATGGAGAAGGAAAACACTATTCCAGCATAAGCAAAAGCAGCCTTATTCCGTTTGTGAACCATATTGATGGTATAATGGTTTGGGCCTGTTTTGCTGCATTTGGGCCAGGACAGTTTGTTATTGAAGGATGAATGAATTCTAAACTCTACCGGGAAATTCTAAAGGAAAATCTGTCTGTGAGCTGAAATTCAAGAAAAAGTGAGTCATGCAGCAAGACAATGCCCATAAAAACATAAGTCGTTCTACCAAAGAATGATTAAAGCAGAATAAATGTAAAGTTTTGGAATGTCCATATCAAAGTCCTGAACTTAATCCAATAGAAATGTTTTGTGAGCAGCTCATGTGAGAAAACCCAAAAACTACCCAAATTTGAATCTTTTCTGTATGGAGGAATCGACAAAAACATCCAATTCGATGTGCAGAACTTATCAACAGTTACCACAGATGTTTAGTTACAGTTATTAATGCTGAAGTAAGTCTGAAAGCAAAGGTTCACAAATATGAAATATTGGATCATTTTCCTCAATAAATAAATGACCAAGTGTAATATTTTGTCTCAGTAAAACAAATAAGTTCTCTTTATCTACTTTTAGGACTTTTGTGAAAATGTGATGTATTTAAATCATATTAATACAAAAAACTAGAAAAAGGGTTAAAGGGTTCACAAACATTCAGGCACCACTAAAATATATTCTAATAAAACCCTTGCACATATCACACAGGAATTTAAAAAACACTTTTGACTGGCACCATGCCAGTGTGTGTTTTTGTGCTTTTACCAAGCTTATGAAAAGCAAAAAGCCTGCCCACTCAGTAGTGAGGTCTTGTAAAGACACACCAACTTATGCGGAGGCATAATGATAAACTGTGCATTTCTCAATTAGCCAGGGATGAAGACCAGTGTATCAAACTGCACACCAATTTAGTCAGTAAAACTCATGGGTAAATGAGTAATCCCAGTAATTACACTAGTTGAACACCATGTACCTCCTTTATGATAAAGAATATAGCTTTCTGGATTTTTGGAGGAAATCATGAACATGACTCCTAACAAACATACCATGTAGAACAAGAAAATGGCTCAAAGCAGAATTGTGAAATAATTGCTTATTTCTTCAGATGGTCTGCTTCTCCTATTGCTTTCATTCGAAAAATTAGGCTGCTGAAAGGAAGAAGAAATTTGGCCCTCACATCTAAAACCAGTGAGTCCGGAATCTTAAATAGAGTCTTAAACAAATCACAAACAGTGTTTTGCCTTAGTAATAGAAAAAACTTAATATTTATTAATTAATATTAAACTTTCTCTCCTTATTTTAAAATACTAATTTTGTGCAAAAAAAAAAAAAAGGTTTCACACAGATTATTTTAGCAACTCCTAGATGAAAACATGTGTATCCTGCACAGCTGAAATTCTGTATTCCTGACCACATAATGATCATCTTACACAATGATACTGAAAAGCACTACTGTAATGATTAAGATACATCACCCTCAGAAACCAACCACACACTGACACATTAGATAATTTAATAACCAACAAGCTGAATATATTGCACCACTTTTTGCCTATAATTAAAAACTACATAATAATCAGTAGTTGAAACCCCAACACATGTGGACAGTAACAATGCTTACCCTGAGGCTCAATACATGCTAATAAAGTCTCTAATTAGCTACTACATCTCATATTTACCTCTTAAAAACATGCCTGAGGCTAATGCTGTTCTCCAAACTCAGGAAAAACTGAGAAAATGACTGTGGAAAAAAGCCAACTGAAGCCCTACCTTCTGCACTAATTATCTCTGTCATCTGACTCCTCTATATTCTATTCCTTTCTATTTCAGGTTATGGGGGGTGGGGGGTTCTGTCTTACTGTGTGCAGCATCATTTATGACATTTTAGAGACCCATATCTTAATACCTGCTGTTTTAAATAAGTACTGTAATTGTGAAACACCTTTTGATGCATGTGTATGCTTCAGCATTCTGCTCTAGCCTGACCTGGCAACCGACTATATGTGCCTACGCAAGTTGAAGAAAGTTGACTTCCCAGTCTGTCATTGGGTGAGCGGCAGCTCTGTTAACAAGCAAAATCTCACATTTAACTGTGACACCTTATTAAAGCCACTGAGGCACATCCATTCACTACACACATGCACGCACAGAGACACGCACACACCCCTAACAAATCACACAGTTCGTTCATTTCAGTAAGAAACCCTCTGTTGAACAGAGCTTCGTCTCTTTCTCAAATGCCTACCAAAACACATATCTGCGCTTCAAAATTCAAACCTCTTATGCTGTCTGAATTAATCTCTGTGTTGAGCACTGGATAAATCTGTGTGGAAGAACCAGCAGACAGGGTCCATTCAAGCCAACCATTTTGCATTGAGGACCATAAGAGGTTAACCATACAGTGAATAATACACTGAGAACACAACAAAAAACTAATAACATCTGACAGGGGTGTCAATATGTATGTGTGTATGTATGCATATAAAACTACTAAAATATATATTAGAATATCTTTATGACATATGCAATAAATTTACTGGTTACTAGTAGACCTACTACTCGCAAACATACACCGGTAATGATAGTAAGAACAGTTTTGAATATAGAATCATTCAGTCTTACTACAGTCTAAAGGAGGCTTTTGCATTCTACAGTTATTGCTATGGACTGTTTACTGCAGTTTGTTGTTTATGAAAAAAGATTTGTAAAAATGTAAATTAATAAAAAATGAATTGAAGAGCCATATGTCTGTAGATTCACTGAGAAATTCTTAGAGTGTTTGGCAGCATTGAACGTTTATACTCAGTAGCATTTGATGAAGCATTTTTCACCCTGAACTACTTCAATTCATAACTTGCCTGGAAAAATATTCCCCCTCCCTTACCACCCCCATAGGCCAGAGAAAGCTTTTAACTGAAGCAAGAGCCTCTATTCATTGCCAACTTCGGCGGCTAACCTGTTGCTAAGCAACCACTTAATCAATACCTGCGGCTTGCAAGAGCTAGGCAGACGGCTGCAAAAAATATTCATAACCAACGAGAACAAAAGAGAACTACAGCCTAAATTCCACATTTTGTTCTATTTGCTATTTATGATTAAATAGCCTCCTAATGCTAAATCACATATCGATGTATTAGAATTTCTGGACATTGGTATCAAAGCACAGTAACAAAAATGTTTGTGGTGTTGTAATAATAACCCTCAAATAAGACATGGTTGAACTAAAGACTAAAGGTTGGACACAACCTTAAACTTTGGTGTAAGGTCTGCAAGATTTGTAGGATTGTTTGTATCTAAAGCTTCTGTTATATGATTCGGTACAATACATAGTACTATAAATTAACAGATATATTTGTGGGCTTTTGGAGGCATTTTAAAGACACTGTGCAGAGTTTCAACCAAATGGCAGACATGATTTCAATGGCAACAGTGAAGATTTCAATTTCAATCCTGAAACACTAAATATGACTGCATCAAATGATTTGTGATATGTAGTGTGCTTAGAAATCTAGTGCTTAGCTGAGGGTAGATGCAGGACAATATTGCGAGCATAATGTTGATTAGCAGGGGGAAAATTCCACTGAGCTCAAACATAACATGATGATCAGCTTTTACTTTCTGCTCCTTTTCTCACTCACAGTTTTTAGTTTTAGCAACATTCAGTATCGACCTGATGAAGCAATACAGAAGTAAACCAAAAAGAAAGAAAACAAAAACTGGACTCCAGGCTCCAGAAGGAAAAGCAGCTACACAAGTAATTTGCACAAAGCTGGGGGCATGGTGGGCAACCAAAGCTGTCTGAGATATCAAACGTAATTGCTTTAACGGAGGACAGCAGAAGCATAGAAGTTGAAGCTTCATAATTTGACCTGTTTGAACACTGTACACAAAGGTAAGATCTAAAAGATTAAAGTACTGCTGCACTGCCGCTTTAGGGAAAGGTATTTCCCTACTGGCAACACTATCAACAGATTGCTGAATGGCACTGTAGGCAATACAAAAAATGTTAACCAATGTAAAAATAGATGAAATCAATAAAAATTTTAATTAAGAATATCAGAATCCTGACACTGTTTAATATAACAGCATAAATATTGATGTGAAAGTCTTGCTGGGTGGATCTTACACTACTATACACCAATACTGTAGATTTTATTGAGAATCAGTAAAGAAATGTCAAATTTCTTCTAGACAGCATCTTTCAAAGTGTTTGATTCAAAGCTCACCTGAGGAGTTCTCTGTAAAGACGGCCAGAGTCTGGCCCCCCACTGTCTGCATAGTAAAAGGATGCTCTCTGGGTGCTCGTACCGACATGGTCTTTCCCCCGGTACGTTCAACCACACTCAGCTCTTCATTCAGATTAAATGACACCTTAGACACAACAAATCACACAAACTCTGCCGTATTCTGTCATTTAGAAAAATGCTGCTTCTCATATCGGATGGCAAACTCAAATAATTTAAGTCACACTCAAAAAACTCAAATAATTTAAGTCTCTTTTTTTCTGAAGCCAGGTAGTTTACATCATTTCTTTAAATTTGTACATGTGGACAAACAATATAGATAGCAATATAGCCAACAAAATTAAAATGCAAGATTTATGGGTCAGTCATTTCATTTGTTTTTATAATTAGTATATAGTTTATAATTGTATTTGAAAATATTAACCACTGAATACATGTTGATGAAAAACTTACCACTGTTTTTCCTTGCTGTCTTGTAGAGGTGAAAAAAAGTTTGGAAAGGAAGTCAGAGATACTCTGATAAAAACACAGGACTGAATATGTTTATATAGAGGGGAACTGTTGCTTACTTAGCTATTTTAAGTTTGCCAACTTCTCCTCTTCCTGATGCTTTTCCCCACTGCTGTGCCAGATACTTGGGAATCTATTCAAGGGGGAAAACACCATGCTACAGTGGTATTTAAATCATTTCTTTCATGCATTCACTAGAAAAATAATCTAACAAATTGCATTTTGGAAACAAAAGAGAGCAAACCTTCACCAGCCAAACACCTGTGTTTTGTTTGGCTCTTGTTAAATCAACATCATGGCCTTTATCAGACATGACTACAACCTCTCAGCTCAGTTCCACACTAAACAGAAAATGTAAACCGCCTGTGATCACTTGAGTTTAGTAAGATACTAGGCTTGTGTTTGAGACGTGGGCCAAAGAGTGTGGTGTATATATATATATACACACTGACACCTAGTGGTCATTCTAGGGACATGTTGAAAACTGAACCCAATACTGTTAAACAGTCACAAGTTCAAAATGTAGCCTTGCTTCATGATGCCTGCACCGTTGTGTAAATACAGTCTTATCCTAAAACACAGCTGGATGTGAAAGCTGTATGAGCCTTAAGTGAAGACGCAACAGGAAAACGCATCCATTTTATTTATTTATTTTAAATTTTGGATAAATTGCCTCTAGCATCAGAATACTTTACTGAGTTCACACAGTTGCTCCATACCAAGTAAAGAAAAGATAAAATAAAGATAAAAGTCTCAATAAGAAAAAAGTACAAATATCTATATATACACACACAAGAACATCTACATACAAATATGTAAGTCAAAAATTGGAAGTTATTAATATCTATATAAACAGATAAAGAATGAATCCAGTCAGTGAGTAATATGTACAGTATTATCAATATGATAAACAGTAGAATATACACTGCTCAAAAAAAAAATAAAGGGAACACTAAAATAACACATCCTAGATCTGAATGAATGAAATATTCTTATTAAATACTTTGTT
>JBCNYH010000012.1:35773260-35790784 GCA_039654325.1 Tandanus tandanus
TCAGAGTTGGTTGGGAGTTTAGTGAAGCTGCTGCTCTGTTTCTTTTAGCTCCGGGTGATGGCGTAAGATGTGGGCTCTGGGATTTGAAGTGTTCCCGAAATACTTGGCTTTTATTTTGCACACACATTTTTTTCAAGCTCCTTCTTACCCGGAAAATTGTAAAATCCGAAGTGCACCCAAACATTTGCCTTCAGCGAAGACGACGCTGGCTATATTTCTTTTTCCTCATCCATGTCAAACCTAGGCTAAAAGCTAGTTCTGAAGCTGGCACTCACTGGAACAATTCACGACGGAGGCCGTGTCTGGACAAACGGTTCGCGCTGTGAGTAAGGTTGGAAATGTTCAAAAAAACCGTGTTCTTAAACATCGATTCTTGAAAATTTGGATCGATTCAGAATGCTAATAAATAAGAGTCACGATTCAGACGTGAATCGATTTTTTTTTTCGGCACCCCTACCTTGCCCTATTGTCTACTTTAAAATTTTGAAGAATAATAAAACAATTATGAAGTTTTGCTTTCATATCATATAGAGAATTATGTCTTGTAGGGTCTTAGCCTTTGGCCTTGGCAAAAAACAACCCCTCGACCGAATAATTTTCAATATCCTGGCTCGTCTGATTTTATAATTGCTTCTTAATCCACAGATAGGGCCAATCAGATTGTCTCGTTCCTGTGTATTATGTATTAATTTAACGTGGCCGCAGATTGTTTCATGGAGGTTTTTTCTGCATATTGTAAAATGCTGTCCATTATATCAACAGGTGCACATTATATGACTAATGACATTGGTCTTAAATCAAACCTGTATGGTGACTGTTTCATCTCTTGTTGAATGACAATTACACAACAAGGACCATGCTTGTCTATTTCCCTTCCACATGCCTGTGCAGACTTCCACAGCCTTATTGCTGTTTATGTGAGAGCTTTCTGCATTTCTCCTCAATGGTTCTCATGATCTGAGTCAGCACTAATAATGTTTTGTAATTTTCTTAGGTCATGATGTCGACTGACCTATTAGAAAGATGAGTTTCATTTTTTCCCCCCCATAATCTACCCTTGGCAGATATTCAAGCTCTGGCTGAGAGTCTCAATGAATCACACATTGTGTGAAGATCAAGCAGATTATCTCTCCAATTAATGGGCCCTGTGCAATGGCACACGAGAGGAAATGCAGTCTGCCAATGCAGCCCAGAACATGCATGTGCATGTAGGGCTGTTCAATATCCAGATGATATAAAAAGTCAGTCGTTTCATATTGTGTGCTATCGTTTATTTCATTGTGGTGTAAATCACACTCTATTTTCTATTATGTAGATGGTTTATTTCGGATGACACTTTTTCCCCCAGTTTTTTTCCCTAAATGACGACTTTCCCAGGGTGTACCCTGCCACTCCCTATCCCAAATTCTTATCTTCACTGGTAACCTTTGCCTCACTTAAACCAATCTATGTATACTTGTACATCAAGGGAACGGGGAGTGTCTCATGCCAACATTAGGTCACTGTGACCTTGATCTTGACTTCTGACCCTACCTACAAGAAAAAGTTTGTCCGGGCCATATTTTCTATATGCTTATCCATACACATATACCAAACTTGGTAAACTTCTGCAATTTGGGAAGGGGCGTGTTGCATAAGAACATTGTCACTGTGACCTAGACCTTTGACCCCACTTAAAAGAAAAGCCTGTTCGTATTTCTTAGCCATATTTCCTATATGCTTAACCTCACACATGCAACATTAGGTATGGCCGGGTTACTAGCTTTAAGGTCACAGCTCGCAATCAAATGTCAACTTACCTTCGGTGACTTGAAAGATGGAGCCCGACCAGGGTAAATTCAACCTTTCACCTTTATCCCACTTTGACCTTGAAGCAAATGACCACACCGATAGAAAGACAGAGTGAGTAGTTCATACAGTCTTTGTCTTTGATATGGTTTACATATTTTGAGTGTCTGTCAGTCAGAGCAGAGACCTCAGTGACGGTTGCCACAGTGGTATCTAGTTGTGAATTCTAGTCTGTCACAGTGATGCAGTGGACAGAGATAGTTCTTAGAATTAAACACTGGCGCTGGGTTAGTAACCTAAAAACCTTTGAGTGGGCGGTGCTCGAAACCCCGTCTTTAGCGATTGCGCAACGCAAGTGAAATTCACCAAACGCAAGTCAAAGTTGCCGCGAGATTGCGCCTGGCGCAAGTGCCAAAATCAACAGTGTTCCAGCTAGGTTGTTTAAGCATGCCTTTTTTTCATGCGCCATGCCCTTTTTACACAATCGCCATGCAGCTGTGTTATTTATATGCTATTTTTCTGCAAGTGACTCCACGACCCCGGCAACTAGGAACGTTTAGTCAGCGGCATTTAGTTCATTCGTTTTTTCTTAACTGAACGTCCATGTTCAGTGCGTGCATCAGCTCGCTTCTAGATGCTTTTTCCTGCCTCCATGATCCCCGCTTGACTCCAGCAACTAGATCCGCCACTTCAGCGGGAATTTTTTTTTTCTTAACTGAACGTCCATGCGCAGTGTGCATTAGCTCGGCTTGTATTCTGTGATATTAACGTTCAGCTAGCATCCCATTTGTAATGTAATTTATGCAAAACGATAAATATTAGACATAATTTGTCAGAGACAGATCTATATATCTACTTAAGATATATTTAAGTCACATCTGTGTAAAAGTGCCAAAAAGATGGCTGAAGGAGTTGGCCATATCAAAGGGAACTGTTCCCTTGCAAAGATTCCTCAGCAAATTGACTGATGACCGTAACGTGTAAGTTTTTATGAAAGCATTTAATTTTAATTAGAGAATTTAAGACTAAGAACATGTGTATATGTATATTTTATGCCAATGAATCGATGTGTTTAATGCACTGAATGATTACTGTTTATAAAGATATTGCTTTTAATGTTTATGTATTTTTTACTTTTTTTTTTTTTTTTAGCTTAACTGTATGCAACTTTTTGTGTGAATGAATTCCCCCACCCCCACCATCCCGTGGTATGCTTTAATTACACTGTGCAGTGCGCCATACACTTACAAAATCCTAGCTGGAACACTGATCAACCAGGACATGGTTAACTTCCCATTAGTACATCTACTCCAAACAAACCCGTTTTATTTCCTGCACCACACGTGAATCGCAACATTAAGTGAACGTTAGTACACTCACATCACGTTCAGCAGGAGACTTCCGTATTGCTAACCTCTTGCCATAACACAGTTAAAGCACGTGGTTCTGTCACTGTCAGTCAGTATGATTTTTTTACTTTTTTCTATTCACAGCTGTAGTCTACACAAATTCCAAATTTGAAGACCCTCATTTCAGATTCTGCATTATGGCCTAGTTCAAGTTTTTTAGCATTTTGAGTGAAGCCTGCAGTCATTAGAACAGCAAAAGGAAACTAATACAGGTAATATTTTTTTTTTTACCTTTTATTTCAATAAAGCTATGCAAACTAACAAGTTTAAAATTTCAGGTAAATTTTTTGGATAGTTTTCAAGATAGAGCTGGTATTTCTGGAACAAGTGCCATAAATCTGCTGCATTTTGGTGTGACATGCATATAATTTATAACACATAACTGTACAAAAATATTAATTATCAGTTAGTAAATTGTAAAAATGCTATTTTAAATGCTTGTGTGCACGTGTTATTTAAAAATTATTTGTATTTGATCTGAAAAAAAATTAAATACAATATTCAAAAATGCAAATGTAGCCAAAAATGTGATTCTTGCTAAGAAGTTGCTAACTAGTCATGTAACCCTATCTGTATGTTCATTGATATCCTTATAACGTCTTTAATGTAGAGTATCGCTTCTGTGGTTATATAGAATTAAGTTAGTTTGCCTCTAATCCTGCGTGTCACAGTTTCCTTATGTATCCTTTTGTGCTTGTTTTGCATGTACCAACCATAATGCTTGTTTTTATGACTTCTATTAGATGCATTTGGTGGTAGGTACTTGCAGTAACCTATGTAAGAGTTTTGCTTAACTAGCTGTCAACTTGTTTCAGTTGCAGGGAATAATGAAGTCAGCACCATGAACAAACAAGAAGAACATTTCACCCATGTCCCAACCATAACACATATGTCCCAAACATGACAGCTTTTATCAGAGAGCATTAAATTATTATAACTAGAAGTTCTCATAGAGAAGTGGAGTGCTGTGAGGGGCAGTTAATCCAAGTCTATATAGTCCGCTTGTACGCGTTTTTATCTCTCCAGGTCCGTATATTCCTGCATGGAAGGTGGTGGCAACGATTGCAAAAACTCTAGAAACTACTGTGTATGCGCTACCATATAAATCGAGTAGCCCATGGAATTCTGGGAGGGCCACCGAGCCCAACCAAAGTATCGAGTCGCCCATGAAATTCTGGGATGGCCTCCGAGTCCAACCAAAGTAGCTGTCTCAACAGCTCACCCTTCCTATAATCGTGCCGGCGCATGCGCCCACCACATAAATTTAGTCAGGCGGGAAAGCACAATTAGTGTTGCTGTTCCGCTCGCTTACAGCAATAATGCTTCAGTACACTAGTTTATATATAACTACTTTTCGTTGATAAAATATAATATTTTTTCTGAAAATATAAAGTTTAGACTGCATATTAAGTCCAAAAACCAAATGTCACACTAAAATCTGAATCAGGCCTCATGTGATCATGTACTGTTAGTGTGTGTTGGTTAACCTGCTTACTGACTGTTTCAACTTGTTTGCTAATCAAGAAGCTGAATATCAGCAAGGATATAACAAAGGTACGGCGCAAGCTATTTTGTTGCTGGCACCTTGCATCACGTGCAAGCTATTTTTTCAAAGAATTTCAAACCCTGGTGGGATAATCTTATTCAGCTCAAGAGTTAACACTACTTGAAAGTAATATTATTGATTTTAAAAGGGTTCAGATTAATACAGTTCACTGGTGGTAAAGAGGAGTAAAGTTAGCAAACAGAAACAAGGTGCCCTCGAAAGTACTCGGCTTTTTCCTCGCACCATAACACCAGAGGCTCTGCACAGCAAATGTACACAAATGTGCAGGCTTACTTCATCTTGTAGAATACACACACAATTCACCACAAACCCCCTTTACCAGCAGTTCAACTTGTTATAAAAAGAAATTCCCAAGGTTATTTTATTTATCCTAGCGATTAATCCCCTGTTAATAGACAGCAAAGATGGCGCCTGTGTCCAAATCAAACTTCCAGTTCAAGTAAGCATGCCACGCAGAAGCACTCAGACTACAACTCTTCAGAAATATTTTACAATTTTAAGACACTTGCATTGTCGACAGTTTACTTAGCAACATGTTAAAAATCTATTTTAACTTACCTTTAATCTTACAGGTATCAAAATCACCGCCACCAGCAGGAAGTGGAGTCAAACACCCACTGACTCAAAGTCCCACTGACTCATTCGCGGTCTGACACCTGCGCGCATTGCTGTGCAGGCCTAATGATGGGTAGCTTTTATGATATATATTTTTTTTAAGTAGCAGTTTTCACTAATAAAACGTGTAGGAATAATTTACCTGTTATTTTGCATTTTACTTGCTGACTAATATAATAAGGAAAATTTGAAGCAGTTTGCTTGGATTGTAGTTAACACTTTCCAAAAACAGTTTTTACAGTGTAAGAAGGTGTTTTATAGAAGTAGCACAGCAGTTGCTCACATGTTTGTAATTGGGATCAGAATATCCTCAAAAACAGGAAATGAAAGCTCACACTGGCTTGGAAGATCACAAGAATTAAAAAGGAAATTTTCTGCAAGAGCATGTTTTGACTGCTTGCAGTGATGGGTTGTTTGTTTATTTATTTTTTGTCTGATCAGAATTTTGAACAAACACATTTTATGCTGTAGCTGTTATAACAAACTAAGGTCATGTGACATGAATAAATCATTTGTGTATGGGGGGGGGTTTAACGCCTGTGTGTGTTTGATCTGCTGTTACTGGGCTTTTCTCATTTACTTGCGTTCCTCAGTGGTTGCTGTAGAGCGTATCCGTAGTGTCTGCTAGTTAATAGAGAAGAAATAGCTAAAAAGAGCTAGAAATAGCGTACCATTCTGGGTGTTAGGGCTGATTTACATTTTACTATCTGAAAACTTATCAGCGTCATGTGCAAACATTCACATGGGTGCCTTCAACATAGTCATTGTGTGCACAGTATGCTTGTTTCAAATTTAACAAATAGCAACAATGCAAAATTTTGTTAACAGCGTTGAATCTTGAGTTGGGAGTAACGTTTGATTTATTCAGTTTTATGCAGCCAAACAATGCACATTCATTTGAATCTTTGTTTCAGAAATTTGAGAAGTCGTTTCAGTCACTTTTTCTCTGTTAAAATGAAACTAAATCAAGTAGTAAAGCCTGTATCATGAATCAAATCGTATCGTGACTGCAGTGTATCGCTACACCTCTGTTTCACACTTAATTGTTCAGGTTCATTCCCTTTTTTACTTTTGCAAACCGTGAACATGTTTATGCATGTCTGGGATATTTGCATGATCAGGGAGCTGCTATGTAGCACAGTATCATTTTCTAATTTCATTGTGAAGCCCTGTGTCTGCACTAGAGGTGGACGACAGTATTGGTATCCGGACAGAAAAAGCTGGCTCTGATGTTACAGAAAATAAAGAACACATTTGATCAGATTCTGCAAATGTAGCTTGTATCATTCTCCGATTCTTGTTTCCTATAACATAGTGCATCATCAATGTTAAGTATGTCACAAATACGTCATCAATGTTAAGTATGCCATATAATTATACCAGTAGATAGCAACCCAAGTTGCCATGACAACGAATATTTAGATATTTAGCAAACCACGTGTACGTGTTACAGACTTGTAGGCTGTGTAGAACAACAGGCTAAATGTATGGCAATCTAGTCATGCTAATGGCTGTTTATTTCTTCCTTTAGGGTAGTAGTGTTTAATCAGACTATAATCGTCTTGAGTGAAGATGGCTGTCCAAGGCTGTTTTCCACATCGCATAATTTTTTAGAACAGGCCACAGAATTGTTGTGTAAGTGGTTCAGTTCATCACTTAAACGGGTATGTGTCTGGCTGAGGATATGAATGCTGTAAACAAAATCCCAAATGCAAGAAATATTTTCAGGTAAACATTTTCTTTATTTGCTCATCATGGTAGAGTGCTTGAACTTACCTTTACACAAATCATCAATATATTATGCCTCAAGTTTTTTCTTGTGGGTTTCTTTGGGGTTTTGATTTATCATTTAGATATTCAGCCTCATTTTGTCTCCATCTAACCATCTTGACCTGCTGAGGAAATGGGAATTGTTCACGAGGATCAGTGGCATTTGGTGTTGGATGTATGAACTATGCACTAGTTAGGACATGAGATTTAAACCCTTGATAGGGTAAAACTACCAAGTGTAGCAGTGTTGCTGTCTTTCTGCACACAGGGTCCAAAATGAACTTTTTAGGTTATCTGTTGATGACTGCTAAACTGTAAAAAAATTTACCGGCCAAAAATTATTTTCAACTGGTCATAGAGGTACTTAAAAAGTAGTTAATGCACTGAGGTAGCGGCTCATGCTGCACCATGCTTGGAAATATGAAAGCAAACATGAAGCAGCGTTCGTTTTTGTTTTAAAGGAACTCACCAGTCGTGACTGACCTCATTTCTTTTATTCCCCAAAATGCATTCTTATTTGCATTTGGTGAGTGACAGATGCTAATTTTGGAGCATGGTTGCTACTATGGTAAATTCATTCAGCACTCATAGCACTTTTTAATGTGCAACACTCTGCATATGCTGTGAAAATTTTCCATTTAATACTGCTCAATTTTTAAGCTTGGTAGCTAAAATATCAAATAGGAATTTTGGAATGTAGTTGGATGATGATCATGTTTTCAGAAAAGAAAGAGTGATATTGCCTGGTATGTACAGAAGGCATGCTGGAAAGTTCTTAAGATCAGAAACATGACTAATACCATGCAGCAGGTTCTAATGTGGCTTATTTCACCAATTTATTTTAAGTGTAGTCTGAACCCTTAAAATAACTAGAACAAACTCGCTCGCACTTTGTAGAGCTGACTGCAGTGTTCCCAGAAGTTAATCAGATAAGTTTTATCTTGATGATCACTTATGTGCTTCAGCATCTGTTAAACAGATCAAAGCACATATTTATCTTATTGGCATATGTGATTTTTATTTTTTCCCCTTCTACAGCAGATTGCAATTTGCTGCATGTATTAGTGAATGATAAATGGCCATTGTGTCATTTAATTAGATAGAGCTGTAGTACATCTGCAATTCAATTAGCTGGACAATAGTCTAACAGACCTCTACCAGATTGTACTGAATTGTTTGTATTACTTGCTATTTGGTCTGTCCATGAAAAGAAGTAATTTTAAGCAGGGATGTGCAATATGAAAATATGTGCAGCAGGATGAGAGGGAAAAACGTCTGTTGTTGGATAGAAATTAGAAATCGTATATCGGAAATGTTGTAGAAGCCATTTGGACAGCGATTTGTCACTAAACCCAGAGCTAGCGCCGAGCTACTAGTGGAGTGCTGTAATGAGAAAAAAAATGCATGGAGGAGAATGATGGAGCAAAATCCCTTGCAACACTGGGACTCAGAACAGACGACATCTAAACTAAATGATGAGGAACTTGTATTTCTGTCATATGATTAAGGTTTAAATATAAGAAATCAGACACTGCCCAGAGAACAGTTATTTGTAAGGTATGATGCAGACCAGGAATAATGCATTCAGCTATTTTGTAATCACTTTGTTCATCAGTTCAATACACTGTGTAGTATATCGTGATATTTCATTACAAGATATGAACATATCCGTATCATGATACTTTTTGACCATATCACCCAACCTTAAGCCCCAGAAAAAAAAAGTCAAATGTCCATTATGGTGGGCTGAGGTCTCAAACCCAATTTCTTTTTATTATGATTTTTTTTTTGGTTATACAGGGATCTCACTGCATATTAAAGTGTGCCTCAAAACAAGGATTACTGTTTTTAGATCAAAAGGATGGAAGCAAAAGTGTGCTGGCGAAAGAGAAAACCACTGTGAAGAATTGTCTTTTAAAAGGCAGAGTGAGGCTGTTTTTACCAAGTTTTTTTTTTGCATGCTTCAGAAACTTTTTGGGTTTTTTTCTGTTTTTATTTATTTATTTATTTTAAAGGTTTTTTTGCATGATCAGGAGACATGGATGCTCTTAAAGAGAATTTGCAATGCTGTATACTGAGAAGTGAAATCAGAACATGCTATAAGTTGGTACTAAACAGTCATGCACGTCAAAAAAAAACATTCACTGGGTTCGCAAAATTCTGGAGTGTAAGCGTTTCATATTTGATTATAGTGGTGTTCGTTTCTTTAGGTACATACATTCCTGTGTACATATTGGCAGTTTTCCAAGCTGTGTCTTGCCTTGAGCTTCTGGGTGCATGTTGAGAGATGAATTGCACAGCTCTAAATATAATGTGACAAATGTGATTCATTTCTCTTCCATAAATCGCTGAAGCACCACCCCAGAATTTCGCACACTGGACACTTGTTTGCTATGTCAGTACATTCTGACAAACGTTCACTCGATTGCCATGTGTTAACATGTCCTCATTGAAATCAATGGTAAGAGGTGCTGTGTTAGAATTATTAATTAAATTATTTGACTAGAGATGTGGTTAGCTGTGGTTTTTATAGTATGTATGCATTGAATTAATGTGTCCGCATTTTTATTAGTAGATTATAACACTATTGCTATCAGCTGAAGCATTGTGCCTTTTATTCTTGTCTTTCTTTCGGCTGGTTTCCATGTGAGTCAGCAGAATGTTGTCTTGCTGTGGTTGTGGATAGAGCAGGAAATCTTTGGCTGAAATGTACAACCTTGACCATGTGCCCATGTGCTTCTCATGCATTGAGGTTTCCCTTCCTTGTCTATCAGGCTGAGCTGTGTGAAATGAGAATACAGTGGTGGTTGCAGCACAAAACAAATGCCTCCACCTCAGCAAGTTTAATTTTAAAGTTAAATTATTTGGCTTTCCTCAATTTTACCATTGTTTTCTACTTATGTTAATATTTAGAGGCTGCCTCTGCCACTTCCCAAACAAAATAAAAAACTGACTGCTGTCAAGTTAACAAAGGTCAACCACCATTGGCCAATTGCTGAAATAAGCCTACTTCACTACTAGAGGTGGGAATCACAGAGTAACTCGTTTCCCACAATAACTAAGGTATCATTAGTTATTTAGTTTGCACAACCACTTAATACTGTTAGGGTTGCCGGAAGGTTAGAGCCTATCTCCTCTGACTGAGCCAAAGATGGGGTACATCCTGAACAGCTCGCCAATCCATTGCAGGGTGAACACACACACGCACAACTATTCACACTAGGGGTAATTTGGAACTGCCAGTTAGCCTAATGTGCATGGCTTTGGACTGTGGGAGGAAAACAGACTACCCGAAGGAAACCCATGCAAGCATTGGGAGAACATGCAACACAGAAACACCCTCGCTATGCTGGGACTTAAACCTTCTTGCTGTGAGGCGGGCGTCCTCTCAACATTCACTGTGTCAAAAATTGCCCACTACTTACTATGTAGTGCACTAACTGAATATATAGTGGACTGAATGTATCCCATAATGCATTGTGATAAGTAGTGGCTGATCTTATCTTCATTTGTTGATGAGTGCCAGGTTGAAGAATCATAAAGTAGTGAGGCTGGTACGACAGATGGGCAGGGGGAATTGATTTAGTGTGCCTGCATGCTTTAATAAAATTATTCCTGTATCAATATTCTGGCTAACCTCTACTCACTAAAAGCTTTCATCACTACATAAATTGATTGACTACGTTTTTGACCCTTGGTGTCCACCGTCACTATAGCTCAAAGGAAGAGAGACATGATCACACGTGCCAGGGACACTGCTTCATGTTCAATATAACTATGAACTGTAACCGATAAGAGTCTGCATGTATGTGGTGGCACGTTGCTGGAGTAGAGCTACCAAAAAGGAAAACTGAAGAGAATGGTGGGAGTACGGTTAAAAAGGAATTTAATGAGAAGTGATGGATTACCGATTATGGTGTGAGGACAATATATGTATGACATGTGTCATCAATTAACATTTTAAAATAAAAGTAGAGCATCTGAACCTAAGAACAGCATCTGAAATGTTAACTATTCTAGTTACCTTTAATATAAGGTATCTTTAAATCACTTTATCCAAAATAAACCCTCTCTCTCTGTGAGAGACTAAATAATAGTTGGTCCCTGCATTGAGCTTACAGCATGCCACTGTGTGAACTATTAGTACAGAGTCATTGTTTCAGCAGAACTGGCTGCCAGCCATGTTGATGCCCTCCATCCCTGCCCCACATGCTAGTCAGCCCAATCCTTTATACCAGTCTGCCCGCTTGTCTGAGCCACCACCAAGCTGCTATAGCAACAAGCAGCATAAAACCCAGTGGTACAGTCAATCCCCAGCCAACATGTTTCTTGCCCTGATTCTCGAGGAGCTAGAGTGTATTCAGTATAGTATGTGCCTTTGTGGCAGGGACTTTATTCTAAATAATTTATAAATTGGCGTTTTTGACGTAGAAACACTGAAATATGATGTTGCGTTCTTCAGAGTGATGCTGCATTTCAGTGCTCACATCGCTATAACATTGCATCATTTAGCAGACACTCTTATCCAAAATCAAACCTGTAGGTAGGTGAAGATATGGTGAAGCAAAGCATCTAGTGTGTGTGATCGAGTGGTCAAGGTGGTAACAAAAGGAGTTTCACACCTAAAGGCATACACTGTTCAAAAGGCAGTCAGTGATGAAATGAGTAAATAATACTATTTAAAACAGTGCTCTGCCAAAGGTAGTTAAAGCGTGATGTGTGTAAAAATGTATCAGGGGCTAGATTTTAGATTAAGACTAAGTCAGAGCAAGTTATTCATGTTACACACCAACACAAATGCTTAATAGAGGCCTTTTTAAATTCAGCCGAATTTCAGAGCTTGACTCGGTTTAAGTCTGTGTTCTGATGCATGGATTTTTGTTAGCCCTTGCTAATAGTGCTGAAGGTGACAGACCGTGATGGAGCTTCTGCCTACTGCAGTAGTGGCCGTGTTTCTGTTTGGGTCAGTGGCTGATGGCCAGTGTTCCCAAATAACCTCATTCTCTTGCTCTGCCACTGGTGCATTCACTGACTGTTTGAAAGCAAGGCTGGTGTAGTTTTACCAGAAATGCAGGTAGATGTGTCACATACAGTAATGAGTAGAGTATTTCACTGAAATCTTTTAAATGACGGTGCTGTTGAAACTTTAAAGACACCCTTGATCAATCAGTTGATGGTTGAATTGCTGACAGTAGATACTTTTATTCTCAGTTAGGGGCCTCTGAAGCCTGAATTTAATGGAGGCTCCTGTCTGAGCTTGTTGGGAGTGTGCTGTGCCTGAAGCTCCTCCACCAAGCACGGTTTAGCTCTGTAAATCCTAGTCATGTCCCTCTAGGCTGTTTACACACATGCTCTCTCTCTCACACACACACTCACACACACACTCACACACTCACTCACACACTCACTCACACACACACACACACACACACACACAGACAGACAGAGGGAGAGAGAGAGGAGGTGTGTTCTCCTACCTTTTTTAAAAGCTATGAGCTTCTCATCAGGAGAATCAGCTCACACGTTTCTTCGAATGTTCAGTTCTTTCTGATAGTCTCCAGTATATGTTGGCTGTATCTCTGACAGCTGCCATTTAATGTGCAGTCTCAGCTGGGCACTGCTCCAGATGTTGTGGGAAATAATATAGTAATTTTACTTTGTGTGTGTACTTCTGACTGATTCCAAGGTTTCTGTGAGTGTGCAGCAAGTGGGAGTGTGACAGGTTACGGAGTTACTGAAAAATGAAGGTTAATTAAGTTTTATAATACTTTTATTTCATATAGGAATAGGCTAGTGTATGCTAAGCCAAGAACCTGGTAACTATTAAAGTTTGGGTGTGGGCAGCCTGGGAAAGCCTTTCACGTGGCCATTTTTAAATTTGTTAGTTGTCATCTGTAGAGAATAACCACTGTTTTCTGTTTTGTGTTGATTTAATGGTGTCTCAGACGTTCTGACATCTTGTATCTGCCTGCAAACAGCACTGATTAGGCTTATGTCCATTTCTCTATGGTGTATTTATCCAAAAGAAAATTAGATATCTCAATAATAGCATTTAATTTTTTCTAGTCACATGTTATCTCTTAAGGGATACAGCCAAGGCAGTTTTAGAGGGTAGCATGAATAACACTTCCACATTATTTTGTGTCATGTTTTCGTAAAGGAGAAGATAGCACTTGTTATTCTTATCCAAATTTCTTTAGATAGCCTCTGTTTTGAATGATTTTATGGGCAGATATTTGAAGACTGAGTCTCAGAATTATGTCATCATGATGTCAGATGCCAAATGGTTTAGATTAAAACAATTGCTGTGCACTGAGAAACTATATACCAGAATTAATATATTTAAGCACAAACACCTGAAATGCATAAAGTTGTTTAAAGCCATACCCCTGCATGTTAACTTGGGTATTGATGTCATCATTCTAAGAGTCATTTTTCACATTAGCAACCATAAAATTGTTAAAATAGCAGCTACTGGTATAAGATTCTGCACATACACAGATATTAATATAGAGTTTCCTTTGAGATTCACTTTCAACAAGTGCTGTCTTCTTCATTTTAAAATAAAGTTGTCAGTATATCATTGGCAGAAAAGATGCTTTCTGTCAGAGACCGTAGTGATGTCCGACAGGTTTTTCTTGGAAAATCTCACCTGTTGGTCCAAATTGAGAGTATGATGAGTTGAGTTTGAATTCTGGTTCTAATATTTTCTGTAGTTGCACATTATTGGATTTTGAAAATAATAATAAAAGAATCTCTAGGACTGTAGGGGATTTTTGTTTGAAGGTGACATGGTTAAAATATGCTCGCTGAAGCATCACAAAAACAAACACATACACCGTGGGTTACTGGGCGCTATAGTATGGGGCAGCAAGCATAGATCCAGTGACATTCATGAAGTATTGATAGAGAACTTTCCTCTCTGCTGTCTCAGTCAATTCATTCACCCACTCTGGGTAGAGGTAATATGAGAGTCAGACAGACATGAACGCACTAGTGCTGTCCGTCTCTCACTTCATTCATGTGGGAATGGCCTTATCCCACTCACACACAGAACTGTTAACTCAATACATAGTTATATAGAACTAGCAAATTAGCTCATACAAACTAGTTCCAGATACCATTTTATGAATTGCTGACAAATCTAACATTTTATAGAGTTTTTTGTTATATTAAGGAAACCTAAAATGTGAATTCCTTTGAAGTAGTCACTGAAATGAGAGACGTACTGCTTTTGTTGCAAAGAGAATTGTAGAATTGCTCAATGGATTCTTGTGTGACATGCTGCATAGTTTTCATATGACAAAACAGAACAACTCCTATTATCTACTGAAATTATGAAACACCCTTTAGTGTAGTGCTGGAGGCAAGGTTCATGATCATTCTTGTGGTAGCATTCTCTCAAATGGAGGTGGTACTGGTGATGGATGTTTGAATTAGTTAAGCCTTCTGATAGGTCAGGTTCTCAGTTGTTAAAGCTGTACTAATATAACCTGTTATTGTAACCTCCCTACAGGAGGAAAATGATTTCACTTTCCAATAACCACCAGTTGGGTACTTGTTACAGTTTTAAAAAATTAATAGAGTGATGTAGAATTAGTATAAAATTCCTGGTTTGGGATTGTGAAAGGTGCTACATAAATATAGCTTCTTATTGTTTATATTATTAATGTGATTTAAAAGCATCAATGGGCATCTTCACAGTCTCTTAGCACAATCAGTCACAAAGGGATCAAAATAAAGGTTTTTAATTTGCTAGTTTTTTTTAAGTAGTAATTTTCTTAAATGTTGAAGGTTATAAAAACTTTTAAAATTTTGGCTGGAAGGTTATTTTCTTGGAAGTTATGGCCGTTGAAAGTATGCATGTCCAAAACAATAAAATTTCTTTAAAAACTATCATTATCAATAGTAGTAAGATTTCAAAGTTAAAACTAGTTCAATTTTTTTTAAATTAAATTTTAGTCACATTGTTCATTTAGTTTACTGGAGGACTTATTACAATTTAGAAACAAATATGTTCACAAAACATTTCATTATTAATGGATTTTGGAGTGGACACTTTTGAACGGACACATATTCACATGCTTGTGTAATCAACATTTCAACATGTTGTTCAGATATAAGTTACATACCTAGATGTACTTTATAAAAAGTGCATCTGATTGACTGTTCTTATCACAAGGGAGAGAAAAGTCGGAGTGGACATTTTGGACGGACACTTCCTCGCATGTATTCAGATCTGCCCTGTGCAGAACAAATCGGGGATATTGCCACCAATGCATGATTTAGTTAAATGACCTATGCTTATCCAATTTCATCATCATCTCCCGTTCTCCCGTTTAATCTGGGGTCGGGCCGCGGGGGCAGCAGCCTAAGCAGTGAGGACGAGACGTCCTTCTCCCCAGCCACTTCCTCCAGCTCTTCTGGGGGGGACACCGAGTCGTTCCCAGACCAGCCGAGAGTCATAGTCCCTCCAGTATTATATATATATATATATATATAAAATGTGTATAAGAGAAAGAAAACATGGCTTTATGACTCCCTCTGCTGTCTGGCATTTTCGACACACTTTAGATTACTTGCATTAAGTAAATAAACAATTATATTTGTTTTTTCAACAGCTGAAACATTTATATTTGTTCAGCAGCTGAAAAATCTTAACACAAATGAATATCAGAGTTTTATTAAACTTGAGAAATTTTATATTGTTAAATCAAAATAATTATTATACAATAATATATTTTAGTCTATTTCTAGTCTATTTCTTTTTTTTTAATTAGTGTAAACTGTATAAATAAAATAACGAAAGAAATAAATTGTAATTGAAAATAATTGTATCTTTGTCCACAATCGCTGAAGAGATTTTTTATTCATACAGTGCCCACTAGTGGTGCATAATCTGTTGTTGATTCTCATCAACATTTAGTGGCATGTTCTCAGCCATTATGCAGCAGCCTTACTTGATGTGTAAAACACCAATCAGGCAAATCATATATTATTTTAAAGCTTAAAAAATAGGATTTGCTGCTGCAGATGTCAGGCTTACCTGTATCAGTTGTTCAACACAGGAGGTTTCAGTGTGTAGGGTCTTTGCCAATAAGCATTACAATACAATATTAAAATGAAATGAAAGGCAAGGCTTCCAAACTCTCCTGTTATATATGACCGTTTGTATATTTTCATTATCAGGTGTTTTATTTTATTTTTTTTCTTCTCCCCCCAGGTGGTAATTAAAGCAATCTGCTAAAATCCATTTCATAGCTTGCATTAGCCAATTTGAAAAGATGGCTATTTCACTCTCGTAAGTGTGCGAAATCACGAGAATAGAAGGTGAATTCATTAGTTCATATAAACCAAGATAATTGCAAAAATAATAGTATACAAATAATAAACTAACATATCAGATTTAAACCAGTAAACTTCTGAAAATAAAACTAGGCACATTTACACATAATTCAAGTAACCATTTACATACATCAGAAAATCGTCTCATTTACATGAATGGTATAACGCGTTATTCATATGCAAATTACTTCTGTATTTACTGTTGGATATAATTCAATCACGTGTGACGTTTCACAGTACAATGTCGCCCCCTTGTGTGCAAATGTATTTCTTGTTTTCTTTTCTTGTAATAACAGCTGTGTGTTTTAATGTTGAAAGACGTACATGATGTATGCCAATTTTTAAGTCCTTTTTCAAAAAAAACTAGGACTGTAGGGTAAATTCACTGATCTAAAAATAACTGGATATCAGACTGGGCTGCTGAGGCTGAAGTCTCCGGATATGCTCGTGCAGCCCTTTGCTAGACCAAAACATTCCCTGCAGTTGTCTTAAAAGCCTGATTCCAGTGGAAGCATCTCCTGTTTTCTACTTCAGTTTTTTATTGTTTTATAGTCTACTATTACTTTTTAATTATGCCTTCGTGTGCAGCGTTAAACTGTACACACAGAAAGAAACCAGGATGCAGGAAATCATTCCATTTGTAAGTAGCTTTTTAAGTATCTTTGTAGAATTTATACACTCTTGTATTACATGTACACGGGAAAAAAACATTCCAAATACCGATGTAATGCTATGTATTAGAACAAATACAGTAATTAGACCCACATATCTAACAGTTACAGGTCTAAATGCAGGTGTATAATTTTTTTTATATATATAACTGTAATAGCTATAACTATCTGGATATAATATAGGCTTAAACTATAATTTTTTACTTAAGAAGTTAAGACTTAACTTTTAATACAGTGCTATATATGTGACATTTTGTCCCTCACTGTGTGTGTGTGTGTATATGTGTGTGTGTGTGTGTGTGTGTGTGTGTGTGTATATACATATATATATATATATATATATATATATATATATATAT
>JBCNYH010000012.1:35796218-35810815 GCA_039654325.1 Tandanus tandanus
GTTGCTTCCTAAGTGGACAGTTTGATTTCACAGAAGTGTAATTGACTTGGAGTTACATTGTGTTGTTTAAGTGTTCCTTTTATTGTATAATGTGATTAAGATTTAATTTAAAAAATGAACTTTTTAACTTTGAAATCTTACTATCTGAAATTACTATTGACAATGATAGTTTTTAAAGAAATTTTATCATTTTGGACATCCATAACTTCTACGCCACGCCATAACGTTCCAGCTAATATGTAAAAAGTTTTTGCGACCTTCGACATTTTAGAAAATTACTACTTAAAACTTTAAAAAACTACATGTTGAAAGCATTTTCAATAGGGTTGGATAAATGTACGATGATAGCGCCATCGGCAAAGAGAATGATCTGTAGTAGATCATCCCTGTTGATGTCATTTAATGTATAGAAGACAAAGCACGAGACCAAGAATAGAACCCTGTGGAACACCACGAGTAATATTTGCTGCTGTAGTGAGTGTCGTCATAAGAGAGACATTGACATCTAACTGAGAGATAACTCCTCAGCCATTTGTTGGATATATGGCGAGAAACATAATGTAATTTAGATAGTAGAATAGAATTGTTGACTGTATCAAAAATCCGTGGACAGGTTTAAGAATGTAATAACACTAATTTTTAGATTTTCCTGCAGAGACTAATATCATATAGTGTGGTTTCTGCAAGAGAAGTGGAATGATTCAGCATAAACCTGAACTGGTTTTTAGAGATTACATAATTAGTTTCTAAGAAATCTGTCATGTTGATGTCAATTTTCTCTAGGATCTTACTAAAAGAGGGAAGTACTGAAATAGGTCTGTCATTTTTGTAAATCGGGGTAACTTTGGCAATTTTGAATAAGTCGGCTATAGTACCCTTGTTGAAGGATAGACTTATGATATAGGCCAGAGGTGCCGCTATATGTCTGCTTCTGGTTTGATAAGAGAAATAGATATCCCATCATGTCCTGATGCAGTTGTCTTCAGGGAACGGGTAATGTCAAGGACCTGAACATGTGTAACATAGAGTGAAATAAAAATTTGAGTTTACAGAAGGACCTAGATATTCACTGAAGTCTGGAGTAACATTTGGAATCTGAGAAACGAGTATCGAGGCTGTTGTGCTGAAATATTCATTGAATTTATTAGCTATTGTTTGTTTCTCATCAACTTCATGTCCGTCTGTTGTAAATTATTCGGCTAGGCTTTTACTCCCGATTCAGCAGTTGGTTAAAAATTTTCCATGTTCCTTTGCTGTCTTGGTGAGTCTCAATAAATATTTGTTCAAAATAATTCTTTTTGGAGAGACGGAGGGTGTGATTTAATGTTTCTATACACTCGATAAGGCCTCATATGACGCCATGTTTTGGTTAATTAAATATTGTGCATAACGTTGGTTCTTTTCGCAAATTGAAGGGCTTAGTGCCATAACCTGCTGTCACAAATTTGTGATTTAAAAAAAAAACCAACAAATAAAACAATTAAGTCATATTTATCACATAATTTAGGATTTTAGCTGCAAAGAAGCTACAGTTGTCCACTTTGGAATGACTTTCAGCATATGGGGAGAGACCTCTATTGTCAGAATCTGATATTACCTCATTTTCATCTTGTATGGACCTAGCAGGTTATGGCACTGAGCCCTTCAATTGATGTCAAAATACCAGGTATTGTCCGAGGTTTGATTATACCGTGAGTTGAACTAAGTATAGTATATAACCGGAGTTTTCCTTTAGTTACTTCACTAAGTTTGTTAGAAAAGCGTTCAAGAGCGGAATTATGGCCATCTTCATTTAGAACTTCATTCCAGTTGACATCTTTCAGTAGGCTATTAAATTTCTCTTTGTTTCCAGCAGTTACTTGTGTATTAGTTCTAGTTTGTCTCTTTTAATAACTGTTGTGACAACAGATATACTCAGAAAACGGTCCGTAATGTCAGATAGGAAAATACCAGATAACAGGTTGTCTTCGCGGAAGTTAAGGTAAATATTATCTGTGAAGGAAGGAAAATTACTTCTATCCCTAGTGGGCTTAGTTATTCTTGGGAAGAAGTAATGTGAGTTTAAAATGTAAAAAAAAAAAATCTTTGGACGGACTATGAGCATCGGTTTTAAAGAGGTTGATGTGAAAATCTCCCATTAGTATACATTTGTTTTTGTCAATTTCAGTAGAGAGTAGAAGAGTATGGCTTGTATCTTAACAATGGTTCTTATTAGTAAGGTCATATTAATGTTTTTCTGATTTTTAGCCTTTTCCTTTTCCCTCTCATACTTGGGCATTTTTTAGGTTTGCATTCCTGCTGTTCTCTCCAACAGCACACCTCTGTTCTCTTGCCAGGCGCGCAGAACGTAGCAGTGTGCCCGCTCTCTCAGGGCTCACAACCCTTTCCTGACCCTGACAATGGACAAAAACAGAGGGGTTAATGAGAGGAGTGTGTCTAACCATGTTTTATGGTCCTGTGCTTGGAGAGATTAGTACACACACAGTCCAAACATAATTAATAGCTTTTATCTGGCTTCACTTGTAGAGACTGTGCCTCTTGTGGGTTTATGATATTTGTGACCCATCACAGCAAAGTGGGTATTAAGTCGGAAATTATTAAATACTTTGTTGATTTTCTCCAAAGTTGCAGGTTTTGGTTCATTACTCCAATACTAGACAATTATGTTAGAAAATTTGGTATAATTTTAAAGCTTAGGATATCAGCTACAAAATGGTACCAATAACTCAAAATAAATAATTTCCGACTTAATAACTGGCCCCTAACTGTTTGGGATACGATGAGCAGAACTATAAATTGTTAGGATTTTTCAAGAGCTCTCCATCAAAGGTGAGGAGCAGTAATCTTTTGAACCGTGAGATTTACTGAGAGAATGATCCTCCTAAGTGACCTTGGATCCTGTGTTTCATTCCATCGGCCCTTGAATTAAATGTTTTATGGAGTTGTTTGATTGGGATTTATAAATATTTCCCTGGTTTTCTTTCTGTAGTATGAATAATGTCCTTTTCTTCCAATGCTTTAAACAGACTGTATTTAGGAACCTATTTATTCTCTCATTAGAAGGTAAGCACATTATCACATTGCATTCTTGCTGGCAGGTTTGGCATGTGGCTTAAGAGTCTGCAGGTGTGCTTTTCATGTACAGGCCAGCACAACAATAAGATGCCCATGCAATGCACAGATGCTTTCAACAGAGGGATTGTTGCTCGTAAACTGGATCCTGCCGGTTGTTGTCTGTGAATGTTCCTCTTGGAATTAGGGCAAACCAATAGGAAGAGGAGCAGTCATCACGATCTGACCTGACAGATGGAGACAGAGAGAAAAAGGGCGGGGAAATGAGCTCAGTGAATGTAGGAAAATAGGCAGCTTGTGCTCTCTTGATAATAAGATACCAGAGAGAGATGGGGAGCAGCATAAAAAAGCATGCAGATTGTTAAATTGGGACAGCTACTAAGGTTTTTTTTTTTTTTGCGTGTTGAAATCGTAGTTACAGATAATTAAATCAGTGTTTCATCTCAGGATGAAAAAGAGCCAGTTCTCAGTCACTACTGTGTTCCCAGTGGTCACCATCCAATCCACAGCAGATGAGTCGCAGGTCTTTTGGGATTAGAAAACTGCTCTCTGTCTCTCGTAATATGGCTGTTAGTTTTATGTGATGACACTGGGGGCAAGTAAATCTCCTCCACACATGCATGGCTTTTGATCATCTGAATGTTTGCTGTTGGGAGCTTTGGGTCAGCTGCTGCATTCATCCAGCACAATAAATAGCTATCTTAGGGAACGCACAATTTGAAACAAGCAAATCATGACATGGAGGATGCCTTTAAACTCTGTAAAACAATGTTTTCACTCCGTTTAGAGGTTAAGCCTTCAATGTATTTTATTGTGGGACTTGTCTGTAACATCCGGATATTGAGCTCTCTGTTATAATCTAATACCATGAAGTCAGCTTTTTAAAGCAATGTAAGATTTAATAAAATATGTTTGGATGGAATTTCCTTACTTGCTTTGTGGGGTGCTGTCTGTTTTAATAGGCTGTAAAATAGGGTCTCATTTCCCCCTCTAAGAAAAGGTAGCGCAATAGCAGTATGTTAAGTGCTATACTTTCACATTTTTGGTTGAGATGGTTGACAGTTTTTCCAGGATATGGTTGTCATGATCATATTTGAACACAACACACATTTGAACACAACAGTTCAAGTGGAAGTAATGTTTTCGCTTGACTGGCCACCTGCGTCAAGAACATTATGTACAGTGCAAATGACCTCCATCATAGTTAGCCAAAATAGTGACATCCCTACTATTGTGTCACTTCATCAGTTAACTGGAGCTTGTCTTCACCGTACTGGTCTGCTTCACTGGTAAGCCTTTACTGTACTCCCCTATGCTTAAGAACAGTACATATTTATAAAGTTCCAGACTCATTAATGCCGTGTGCCCACTTTGTACATCACTAATGGCCTTAACTGTCCGTTGATGTACAGACTGTAGTGGTTTTAGCTATAGGGATGGAATGTGTGCGTTTGTATGGATTTGGTAGCTACTGCAGTTCCAAAAAAAATGTTATGTTTTAAACGCAGACACTTTATTCATCATTTTCCTTTGAGTTCACTTCAGTGGTTTCTCCCAGGTCTTCTTTACTGGTTGTTTTGCCTTCGAGCAAATCCTGTACATACCAGGTTTCACTTCACATTACTTATACTTGCTGCCTCTGTATACAGATGATCAACAGTTATATAACGGCTACCGTGAGATGCTTTTCACACTTCCACAAACACTTGGCCACAACAAAGTTAAAGAAGATTTCTAATATGTTGCCTGTGGTTTGGTCTTTTTGTCCAGAAATTATCAGCTTCTCATATACACAACAAGGAGGACAGAATGAATCCTGAATTTCACTGATTGGAAGCAATGAAGAATTTATCGTATTTATCTGCTGAATTTAAAAATCATAACCTAGGATAAAAATGTAATACTCCTTATTTTTACCAGTGCTGTTAGAAACACACTGAGCCCAGACATTAGTCTTTAGTCATTCGTGTTTATTTCATATGCGCATTGAAGCAGTGCACTTTGCTCGTTTTCTTGCTCATGGAGTGAAACTTGCTGAGGTCGTTCAGGCTTTTCTGTGTGTGCTGCACTGAGAGAGCGGGAACTGGAGAATACAGGATGAAGCTCTGTTGTGCAACCTGCTGCTGTCAGCCCAAATGGCAAAATGACGTACTCTCATGCTGAGTAGCAATGTGGCCCTCATTTCTCTTTGTTACAAATAAGCATGTGCTGATGATCATTTATTCGGTATATCATTTTGTCGATATCCAGCACTCGTTATTGTATTCAAGACCGATTTTATTTTGGCCAGATGTGAAGGCAGCAGTGCATGTATCCTTGTTTGTAAATGGTCTCATCTGTTTTGTTCATGCCAACTGCTGTGATTGTTAAACATGTTTGCCAGTGTCGATATAACATTTCATAACACTTCATTACACTTTTGATTAAAAGTGATATTTGTAAATATAAATGTAGCCTTTTTTATATATTGATTGCACACATATGTACATATAAACATTCCATAACACAACCTAACAGGCAGCTTATAAAACTTTTTACCCATGTTGATGAGATTGTTTTTGGCTATAAAGTACCAACCTTATTTTGGAAGTGTTTTTATTGCTGAGATTGCAGATGTCTTAAGTAGAAGCTAATTGTGATTCCTACCAAATGTTGGTTCTCTAGTTAAACAGTCCATGAAATAAGGCTATTTTATTTTTAAGTACAGTGTCACATTAAAGTGGTGAAATCTAAAACATCAGAATCCAAGTATGATTTCTTACGTAGAAGAGTGTGTGTTCTGTATTTTCCTCTGACTGACTCAGGAACCTGCAGTGTTTGTTGTGTGAGCCTGCAGCAGAGCCTGTGTGTTGATGCTGATGATATGCTTGAATGTGTTAGTGCCTCAACTAAACCCACTCTTATCACACCACCATCCAAAAACACCCTCTCAGTATTCTTTGGACAGGTACAGTCCCTTCTATTGTTGGGTTCTTCTGTTATTTCTGTGTGAGCTGCGTAAGCCTGTGAGACATTTGCATGCTTTAGCAGTTGTGGTCCCTTTAAGCCATTGCTGGCTTACAATGTTGATGAGAAGTGACAAGATAAGTCCAGGCTGAAGTGCAGGGGCCCATGTCTCAACAAAGCTGGATTTGGAGAAGGGAGATGTAAGTTACATTGGCGGGAAATGAGGAGGAGGTGAGAGTGGGTTGGGCGATGTGAGATTTGGGTGGCTGCTGGTGTGGTGTAGGCAGCAGCCTCCAGAGCATCAGTTTATAAAAACACGGATCGTTGGGAAGGTCTTAATCTCTGCTGATGGTTTATGTAACAAGGAGTCACATGACGTGACATCACGACTTGTCCCGCTCTTGTTTTCTATCAATTGCTCGCAACTCTGCTTGTTAGACGTACAAAGGCAGCACAGTGAAGACAATTGAAAAGAGGCACATTCAACCCTTGGACTGCTTTTTGCCTTTTTGTGCCAGATACACAGTGTATCGTACTGCTCATTGTCCTCATGTGTATGTGTTTGAGCCGTGTGGAGTATAGTGGATTGAATTTTGCTATTGAAGCATTGCTGATTGACGGATCAATGAGAGAAACGGATCTCCAGGTGCAGGGCCAGGAGAGGATGGCTGTAAAGCTTTTGTTCTGGGAGTTGGAAAAGCATCTGAAGAGGTAAAGTCCACAACTTAAAAGAGCAAATTCCTCGTGTAACACTGTTTGTTTTTTTTAGGCCTTTCTGTAGACACATCTATTCATAGTTGTGTGCTGCAGTATGTCTTTGTATTTCATTTAGAAAAGTAGCTATAGAAATCGTTTCACAGCGGAAATTTGCAGCAAAAATACAGGATACATAATGTGGTTGTATTCTGAAGCATGTATAGTTTGTAATGTTCTGCACAGTCATTAGCATCAAGATGATATTTCACTGTTGGCAAGATGAAGAAATTAGGTCGTCATGTTTTTTAATTAATTTATTAATTTATGCAGTATTGAATTGTGGTGTGTTCAAGAATTTTTGAGACAGCATTCTAATGAAAAGAAGAGCTTTTGGATTTTTGCTTGTTTGTTTAAGTGGCAGCTACTTGACATTTTGCACAAGTTCATACAAACATAGTAAATAAGCATACACAGTTGGTAAGTATGAAAGTTGTATATTAATGAGTAATTGTTTTTAAGTTTATTTTTAAAGTGAAAAATTCACAATTTTTTGTTTTAGATATAAAATGTATTATGTTGGTATTAATTTTTTGCTTTAAAAAAAACAGCACATAAACATCCATGTATGTTCAGCAAAACAATAAATTCAGAGGAATTGAATATCAATAATAAGTCTCAGCATCATCCAGCTATCTATATCATTTTCTTCACAGCCTCATTTTTTTCAATAAGTGCACTTGCATAAATCTGTGCAGTTTAAATTAGGCTGTCGACAAGAGCAGTGACTATTTCCTTTTCTTTTGGGTTCTTTCTCCACCTTCAAATGAAATTCCAATATCCTTTCTATGATGGCCTCAGGCTCCGAAACTACGAAGTACAGCCCCTGGAAAAAATTATGGAATCACCTCAATTAAATATGTTCACCCTGATTTTTTTTTTGTATGTTTGTTTATTAAACTTCATATCAAATAGTATGACACAAAACTACTTTTGTTCATTAGCTGAATATTTTGACTTCATAAAATACCCCAAACATGTTAACTTTTTAATTAACGTAATATATTTATTCCCGGATTAATAGAGGAAAACTGGCCAAAAAAAATTTAATTTTTACTATACTGTATTTAAAAGAGAGTGCTTACAGACCTTAACAAGCTGTTACACTTGGTTAATTGCATGGAAACTCGTCCCCAACAAGAGAGCTGTCAATTGAAACAGTGGAAAGGACGAGTCTCCTTCAAGAGGGAAATCCAGCAAAGGGTATGACAAAAGATATTGTTGATTACCAGTCAGCTATGTCTAAAATTTGGTGCAAGTAAAAGCAGGTAATAAAAGGTTTAAATTCAGGTAGACGAAGGAAGAGACGTCAAGGTGCCTTGAAAAAAAGGCTTTGTGTCACATTGTAATAAATTGGCTGAAATTAATTTGCATTTCCATATAGGCAGTCCAAAAAAAAAAAAAACTAGCACTAACACCTAAACAAAAATCTAAAGGTTACAGTGGACTAAAGACAGGCAGTCATGGAGGATGGATAGCGATCAGATGAAAGTGATGTTCTAATCAAACATATAAAGATATCTGCCTGAAGAAAACATTTAGAATATGGGGTTGTATGTCAGGTAAGGGATCAGGGGAGATGACAGTCACTAAAAAGCGTTTCAAATTCTGCAGCTTTTCTCATTCCATCAATAGAAAATAGGTGGTTCGTGTCACAAAGCAAAAATGTAAAATATTTTCTACAGGAAATGCAGATCAACTCAATGAAATGGCCGGCAAAAAATCCAGATCATAATCCAGTCAAAATTTTTGGTGAAAATTTAAAAATTGGTCCATGTACAAGGTTCCATCCTGAAAATCAGTTCTGTTGATTTTCGAGACTGTTGAAACCACGGGCAATATTGTTTTTTTTTTTTTTTTTTATTAGAGTAGTCATTGCGTCAAAGAATTCAGGCCCGAGGTGATGCAATGAAGTAGTAATCAGGGTTTTTTTGTTGTTGATTCCACAATTCTTTACTTAGCATTAAGTAATTCTGTTCAAATCATCTGACATTAAATCATCTGTTAATCTGGAAAAATATGTATTTAATTAAAATAATTCAGTTTCTTTTAGGTATGTTTTATGAAGCTAAATGTTTAGCTGCTAAGCAAAAATTTTGTCATCTGTTATTATTAATAATAAAATTTTGTATCCGTTTAAAAGAACAAGGTGAATGTCCTTGGAAGTGTGGTGATTCCTTAATTTTTGCTAGGGTTGTAGTTAGTGGAAGAACACTAACATGAAAACAGTCGGCTAAAACACAGTATTGGTGCTGAAAAGTGTCTCACTTAGGTGAAAAAAATTAATTTTCAGATTGAATTATATGATAAGGCTTTGTTTCTGCAGCCTAATAAACAATGCAACATTACATCATCCAAGCTTGAACCAACTGTAGAGAATCACTCAGTAATTTCAGTGATCACTCGCCCTTGAAATTTTTTTAGGGAAGTAAGATTGTCATCCTCCACATAGGAAAAACTTTTTATTAATTCTCTTTATTAGGAGCATAACATGAAAAAAAATTAAAACCAGCACCAATACTGTTTTGCCCCAGTGTAAGTCTTTACAAGGTGCCGCCAAATTTTTTCTGGAATGTGCCAAATGCTCTTACATCATATAGGTTGCCCAACTTTAAGGGTTCAGAGACACAGAAAATGCATGAAAATAGAATTTGCTTACATCCAATATAGTTTTACTCTTACTTATTTGTCGAACCACCTAATCGTATTAGAGTCGTAGGGAGGATGAATCTTATTTCAGCTATATCTGGGCAAAGGTGGGGTACACCCATGCCAGATGTAATTTTAGACCATGGTTATTAACATTTTGGTTTTTCATTATTCTAAATGTGAGAGATGTTAGAAGTAATATAATTGTCCAGTTTATTTCCTTAAAGAAGCATCCCTCTGAAACTGATGTGTGCTAATGCTAGGAATTGCTGCATCAATTATAAGCATTCTGCACAAAAATATTTTATTTTCTGATTGGAGTACAAAAAGCTACTCGCTGAAACTGTTGTTTTTTTAAATCAGGCAAACTGAACAATAAGGAGCGAAATGCTGTCCTCCACAGGTCAAAGATGAAGCTTACTCTGTACTACATCTTGACCAACCCATAAAGAAAACAAGAGGAGCAATGTTGCCCTTCAGCTCCACCATGTACACATACACGCCTATGTATGAAAGAAGCTTCCTTCTGGCTATGACATAAAGCAGTCACGACTCTCAAAACTTAAAGCAATTTACAGGTGGAGCGTAGCGAGTTATAAAGCAAGGGAAAATTATTGTTCAAAAATGTATTTCTTAAATAAGCAAAATGTAAAAACAACAAAGAAAAATGAAAATTACAATTTATCAGTGTGCTCAAAGGTACACATAAGCAAATATGGTTGATTTCTCTTTGTTTCAGCACCTTCAGCATACAAGAGTAGAGCTGTTTCTTGGTCAGGGTTGTCTTTTTAAAATTATACAAGGGACCCCTTTAAGTAGGCACTTGCATACTTTATGACTGTCTCTTTTTTATTGTTGTATAGAGGAAGAGTAGTCCCAGCTACACTAGTGAAATCTTTTCTTAATTCTGATAGTGTTATCAGAGTAACATATTGCTCAACTTTTGACCAAGTACCGAATTAATTTCTCTCCACTGTAATAAAAATAGTAGCTTTTACCTGATAAAATTCTGAATTACACTCCTAATTACTAACTAACTTTAACTTTTGGAGGGGTATTTTCATACAATCTAGAAAAATGTTCGGCTGCTTGTAAGTTCTATTTATAACCTAAGTGGCTTTGTCGGGATCCTTTGTCCGTCAAAAATGTCTTCTCCGGAAAGGAGACATTACATGTGGAGGACAGAAGTGCTTTTTTCAGATATGAATTGCTTTTTCTAAAGCATCATAGTACTGTAGAGCTTGCTGAAAAATATAACGGATTGGATGTGAAATACTTTCTGTACAGAGTTCCACATCAGCTTGATAAGCATGTCCGTCAACAAGTGTCTTCTCCGCAAAACCACAACGATTGTCACTGATTCTGTTTTTACTGCAGATAATATATGCAACTAATGTCGCATGAATTCTGCTCAGATAATGTGTTTAGTGAGCTTTAATTCTTAATTCTGTGAATTCTTCACAAGTGGTGCTGGATTCTAAATTCTAGTAACAATACCTTCACCCAGAGTAATTTAGACACCATTAGACCTGTAGCTCTGATACTTCACACAAAATATTCTAATCTCACTGGTAGCCTCACTGACTGGTAACAAGAAACCACAAAAACTAGGAGTTTTATTTTTGAGCTACTGTGAACCCAAAAAGTCTACCCTGATTGTGAAACAGGCCAGTACTCCTTATGTTTTGCACAATTCTGAAATCTGATTTTATACGCTTAGCATTTAAATTTGGCTGTGTGTTTAAGAACGTTTTTCTTTAGTACATTCATTTCCCACAATGCATTATTGGTACTGTGAATGCATTACCTGTAAATATTACCTTTTCCAGTCATATATGCTGATGTCGCTCCTTTGACTCACCGATTTAGTTTACTGTTAGCAAGTAGATGGATGTAGTTTAAAAAAAGCTAATTCACAAATAAATAAACTACAAAATACTGCACAACTCTGCACTGTTTTTACATGGTGACGCTAGTGTGTATCTTGATAGTAATATAATGAGTAATGGAAATATGAGGTTCAGACTTGCGAAGGAGTCCAGGGCACGGTTGGTATCGTTAGTGAAGTGATCTTGGATCAGGATCACCAACTGTTCTGAAACTTGTTGCTGTTCACTTGGTACTTGATTGAAAACACATTTATTAACCAAGCTGCTATGATACAAGGCCTGGCAAAAATTATGGAATCACTGGGATTTTTTTTTTAAATTTTCTGTAGCAAATAAACATATTGCAGATTATTTGTTTGTTTGCTTTTGAAGTTTCCATATATTTTAAGTCAGATTGAGATTCAGACTGCCCATGTTATTCAACTTATATTTATTTGCTCAAGAAAAGCTCAAACACTTGGGATTCATCGTATACTTTATTTAACGACAAAAATATATTAGAATAAAACATATACAAAGAATAATATGTTACCCAAAACAAAGGGATTAATCTGCGTATACTATTTCTGCACTATGCTTTTTTTTGTACAAAATGTGTATAATGTAATTGCATTATGGTCTATCACTAGATACTGAGTAACAACCAAGTGGCTCTTTCTTAAGGAGCATTTAACCGGGTTTGTCTTACTTTTCATCACATGACTGTGTTTTGCTTTCTGCCTAAAGCATCTAATTTTTCATAAGTGTCAATGCCTGTTGGTTCTGACCTGGCAGACTCTTTGCATGGGGTTGTTAATGAAACAGTTATTTGTGGCCAGGATGGGCTTGGATATTATACTTCATACTCCTGAGTTACTGCACAGCTTGCACAAACTGTAACTTTACACTGTTCTCAGGTTTCCTCTACAACGTGTCCTTGTTCATTTATTTTAGTTTTTTACTTCATACGAAATGTTGGCTTTGGAAAAAAAAAAAATGAGTTATTTATTTTGTAAATATTTCCTCCACCTGTTGGAAATTATTTTATGACAGTCTGTCCTTCCATTAAACAAGGCTCAGCATGTACATGATACATATGTATATGTACTGTATATTTTAAATCAGATAAGTTCTTGGTGTTGATGCTCCATGTTTAGGATTGGAGATGGAAATCTTATTTTATATATAGGACGAATAGATGAATTGGTTTGGAGTGTTTGACCAAATGCATTGTTCTGGTTTCACCGGAACTTCCTTATTAGGAAGCAGCGTTTTAAATAAATTATGCGTGATGGCGCTGCTGATCCTCCGGTGGAGGCGGTACCGCATAGATTAGTCGAACCCTGTTCCTTCTCCACCAATAGGGTGCAGCGCTGCGCTGTTTTTCTCGGATATATTATGCAAATGGTGCAGGCTGCAGATTTTTCAGCACAGCGGAGATGAGCTGACCTTGGAGATCCTTTGTGCGGCGGAGGTGGATGTGCTCGCTGCTGATAAACCTGCCTTTATTTCCGATGGTCGACTTTTCTCATCAGCCGATTCGATGTGAACCTCGGGGACACGTAACACTCGCACAGCGCTTAATACGGACATTCTTTCTCACTTCCGTGTCGGTGCCTATGGAAGAAATAGCATGAATTCTCAGTGCTATTCGGTGGCGATGGATCTTGGTGTATGCCAGCTAAGAAATTTTTCAATATCTTTTCTGTCGTCACTGCTGGGAACCGAAACTTCCTCCGTGAGGCTCGACAATAGGTAAACAAAAAAAAAAGAGAGAGAGAGAGAGAGGGGTTTGTGTTATATAGAGCAAGACCGTCAGTACTCGGTAGTATAGGGCTGGAAATGCCCTGTTTTCTGTAATTACTGTGCGGTCCTGGCCACAGCGCTGTAATATCGCTTTAAATCGCAGAATAAAGCGCTTTATAAGCTGCCTGTTGGTGTTAACGCCGCTGCTGGGTTTTTTTTTTTTTTCCTCGCCTCGATCCATTTCCCCGAGAAAGAGATGCTGCATTAGAGGACTGCTCTGTGAATCTGGATATTTTCTTTACTGAATGTAGACTGATCTATAACACACTGGGGGGTATTTATCGAGAGGAGGCATAATGGTTTAAACCCGGTTTAATGGCAGAAAGTTTCGCGCATTCATTGATTGTACAAATTGTATATTGAATGTTTAAATGTATTTTGCATACAGCAGCTAGTGTGTGTGTGTGTGTGTGATTTCTGATTAATCATTGCTGTGTTTTTTTTTTTATTTATTTTGCAGTTCTTCTGGTGCCAGTGTTGTGGCCATAGACAACAAAATCGAGCAAGCCATGGTAAGTGTGTGGGTTTCTCTTCATGCTGTACGTGTCGAGGCCGTGGTGGTGACGGAATAAGTGTAGATTTGTGCAGTGATGATTGGGGACACAGCCGATGACAGAGCTGCATCAGCATCCCTGTGCACTGAATTACATAATCACCCAATAGACACGATGGAGCACAACACAGCCGAACACTGGCGCTTCAGCTCCCTCCGTCCTTCAGTCCCTTTTGGGGGAAGTGTTTGGTAGGAGTGATGTGAGGAGGAGGAGTGCTGCTCCGGTGTGGTGGTGCTGATGATTGTCTCGTTTACAGTTGCTAGTCAGACTTCACGGTTTTGTGATTAAAACGCATTTAATCTAATAAACTAAACGGCGGTGTTGTCCAGTACTCGTTGTTAATATTTCGGTGAAGACTCCTCTTCGGTTCCGAGATGTACCGAAATCTAAAAACAAGTACTCCTGCCTGTGCTCATGTTTTTAACGTGGAGTCATATTTCCTGCATAAAGCCGCGATCAGGATCTGTACTCGGCCTCACGCGAGCCTGGGCCTCGTTACTGTTGCTAGGCAAAGGCCGAAGCTTTTACAGGCGGTTATAAATATCTCGGCCTCTGATTGGCTAAGCTCGGTATGGGACGGCCATTTTGTTCTTTCAGTGACGCGGAGTGTGCGCGAGCCTTTAGTGCTGAATGCAGGTATTCCCTAACTGAGCATATGCCCATTGCTTTCCTCAGCATTGCATCAGGATGCACCAGGCAACAATGCACCTAAAATAATAACTCCTGGGCATAACTATTTATTTAATCCTCTATTTCAAAATAAGTCTCATTCACCTAATCCATGACTAGCACTGTGAATAGTGCTGTGATAATTCAGGTTAATACACACCTCACATGTTGTCCTTGTATTGTGTGTGTGTGTGTGTATGTGCGTGTGTGTTTGTATGTGTGTGTGCGCGCCTGTGTGTGTGTTTGTATGTGTGTGTGCGCGCCTGTGTGTGTGTTTGTA
>JBCNYH010000012.1:35810915-35831519 GCA_039654325.1 Tandanus tandanus
GTATGTATGTATGTGTGTACGTATATGTGTTCGTGTGTGTGTGTGTATATATATATATATATATATATATATATATCTCCTTACACTATGCTTAACTCAGAATGCTGCAATGCTGTGTATTCTCTACCTTCAGGATCTAGTGAAGAGTCACTTGATGTATGCTGTTCGAGAGGAAGTGGAGGTGCTGAAAGAGCAGATCAAAGAACTGATAGAAAGAAACTGTCAGCTGGAGCAGGAAAACAATCTGCTGAAGAATTTAGCCAGTCCAGAGCAGCTGGCACAGTTTCAGGCCCAGGTTCAGAGTGGTTCTCCACCATCGTCCACGCAGGGAGCGCAGCAGTCAGCGATGCCGGTGCAGCAGCTCCCTACACAGAACTCTGGACCCTCAGTGTAACGTCCAAGTTTCCTGTGAAGAGGAATGAGTGGTCATCTGAGCTAAGGCAGACTTCACTTATAGAACACACATGCCTCTTGTACAAGAGGATTATGTCAATGTTTGCACATATTTAAAGTCCAAGAACCTGACAAAAGCTACACTGCGTTGCTGTACACTCTGCTGACAGTCCAGTAATTTGCTGACACATTGGATATTGCCAAACTCCATGGATTGTGACTGTTGAGAAAGAAAATTCAAAGTGGACACAACTCAATTCACTGTGCCTGTGTCTAAAGGATTTTAAGCGATGTCATTTTTCAGTGGTAACTCTTGGCTTTGTAATGGTGTTTCCATACCTCACTTACTTTTGTAGTGGAAATGCTGATCAGTCTTTTTATAAGACTCCAAAAAGCAAGCACTTTAATGATGACAAATGTGAAAATTAAAAAAAAAAAAAATTTCTTTGTTGAACAAATAATCAGTGCACCATCAACTATGCGGAAGGTGTATGAGATGGTGCCTCAATTATTTGCATTAGGGTCATCATTATGCCTGGTTGAATGAAGGGAGTGAAGTTGTGCAGGAGGGAGGAATTGATCTTCAGTATTTAACATTGAATTCCTTATTCGATCTGATGTGACTCAAAAGCTGCTGTTTCAGTGCAGTGGCTCACAAGGTTCGGAGGAAAAAGATGTTGAGCTGAGAGAATGGATGGAAGAATGAATGTGTATATCCTTGTATATTTAGTGTAAGTAAGCTGTAAAATAGTGATATTGTGAGAAACACTAAGAGACACTATTTAGGTTGTACAAACTAAAGACGGGGTTGTTGGTTTGCCTGAGATATTTGACTTTTTTATGCTGTTGTACAAGAATGGAGGTTTCAGTCTTAGGATATATACAGGACAAAAAGACAATTACTCAACTTCCTGGCCGTGTTAACACCTACTGTAAACCTTGTTCACTTGAAGTTATTTGAAGTATATTGCACCCATGTGATTTGTTTCTGTTTTTGACAGTGAAGTACTCTGGAGATCAAACCTTCAACTTAGTTATTCTGAATATCATTACTAACTAATATGCATTATTACTGCATTATATATATAAGTTGTATGCTTATGTTGCGTGCATGTCTCTCAAAACCGGTGATAAGGTGTAAAATAGTTCAATTGCACTTCACAGCTCCCAATAAAATGTTTAAGGAATCTTTGCTGAGAACGTTGTGTTGTTTTAAATGTGTGTGTGTGAGTGGGTGAGGGAGGTAAACTACCTAGTGAGATGGCTTTGGCGTTCATGAACTGTTCTTAAATCTGCTTCACATAACACCAGTTAGTTCAGTATTTCTACATTTACTACTAAATGTAGACGTAATTTAGAACACCCCACTCGCGGTCTTGTCTCTTTCATTTAGGTCAGGTGTCCTTGCAAGAAGGGGTAGATATCAGGGGTGGGAAACATGAACATATTTATATTATTATATTAATATATTATATTATACATATATCCTTTCATTCCAAGATGGTTGAGGGTTTTCTTGTATGTACTGGCCTTTTTGAATCTAGGTTAAAATCTAGGCTTTTACTAGATCATCCATTTCTTCTCTTCATGCATCGATGACTTCTCGCCAGGCTTTGGCTTGACCCTCCGTTTCTCCCTCTCGCTTTCCTTCATTTCTTTTCCATAACCCCCATTCTGTCTCTTCAAGGTATTCCTTGGTGGATTTGCTAGTATACTATTTTTAATTTAGTGATCATTATCCTAACGCTCCACCCCAGGTTCAAGTTCAACTTTTGGATGGATAGCTATACATTATTTCCAAGCACCCTTTAATATGATGCAGAATTAATTCCCACCATAATGCGTCACACTTGGAATGAGGTTCTTCTCCTGCTCACAAGTGCATTATGATTGGCTCTATCTTTGACTTATTAGCTCTCCCTTTGATTTGTCTGCCCATTATTCAAGAAGGCCTGATCTTTGGACAATATGGTCATTGGCAAAATGTAATCTTGTTCAAAGACTCTACTTGAACAATATAGGGTTTTCCCTACAACACTTCCCATGCAGATCGAATAGTTCAATCTCTTTCTGATTGTACACGTTTGCATCTTCACACCTACAGTTGAAAGAGTTGACCTGCAGATCCCGTAATGAAATTTTGAGGGTTCCTGGACACTTCATTTAACTTCAACCAGTCTGTCCTTGTCCTTTGTACAAATTGGCAGTTGTCTAAAATTTATGCCACTTGTAGATTTTCTTAATGATAAGCCTATTTATTTTAAATAATTCAGATTTTTTATTTTTTTTTATTTCCCTTGCCAGAAAGGCATCTCCAACCCTTTTTCTGAAGGCATTAGAGAGCTTCTTAGATCTCGGCATGATGACAACACACACTTTAATATCAAATAGAACACCAGACCCTAGAAGTCTGTTTTTAATAAGACCGGATCCACCTGCACGAGGTTCTAATCAACACCACCCAATCTGAGACATCTCATTCTAATGTATTGGGTTTGAAGGGTACTAAATGTAAGTGCGTGCTTAATTTTACATCCGAATAAGTTGGGTTACTTTTTGTTTGTTTAAATTATGCAGATGACTACAAAATGTTTTTGTGTCAGTTGTAAGTACTATCATAAAAGGTGAAATGTTTGCTTGTTTATACAAGTAAAACAACTTCCATTGGATTTACTTATTTTTAAGTGTAGGCTTAAATCTTCAATGTATTGTGCTCCTAGTAAATTAGAATTATAATCTGATGAGAATCAAATAGTCAGACTGGCACATTATCGTCTCAAATGGATGATTCTTGTAGTTATGGTGCTACTTTGAGCTAAACTTTGCAGACTGCACAGAACTAAGTAGAGGATATACAATCATTATACCTGTCCACATGGAATATCCACCATTCTGACTTCAGAGTTATTGGTTTAGTCCAGTTAGAAATTAGTTTTTGGTGTTTAGACACAAGTTTGACTGAACAACTCGTTCATAACAGAATCTTAACTATTAAAAAAAGGTGAGTAATGAAAAAAAAACACTGTTTGCGGAATGTTGCTTGTTTCAGCTTCAGACGAGTTTTGTGTAGTTACAAAAACTGAAACCAGCCATTTCCCAAATGTGTAGAATTTATTTTCAAAATTGTCTTATAGGACGCCAACAGAACAAATAATATATAAACAAAATGTGGCACAACGTTAATGGTTACAAAAGCACATATTCTATTGCACAAATATGATCCATGATCAGACATGAGGAGGGCATAGCCAGCCACAATGATTCAGTAGAAAAGCATTTGCTCCGTCATCCAGGTACATTGTAAACAAGTGAATGGCAATGTCATATACTGTGCACAGGACTCTGCTCCTTAGCATACAGCTGACAATTCGAATTGCAGCCTCCAGTTTTCCTTACTACTGTCCCGAATGTGCGCAGTTCTCATGGGTGTGTAGAGGAGGTGCAGAACTCATATTCCCATTCGGATGCTTTGAATGATTTGAAAGATGGCTAAGAAGATTAGAAACAGATTGACACAGGTTAGAGCAAGGAAAACAGAGTTTTACAATTAAAGTACAGTATTTGTTTCTCCATCATATTCATATGGCATTATCAAAGGGGGAAAAACTGATATGGGCAATTTTTCTTACTTGTCCCCTCAGGGCAGAGACATATACTTTTAACTATGTGTTCAGATGCGCATGATTGCTGCTGGCTTACTGATCTGGAGGTCGTGGGTTCAAGCCCCACTATCACAGAGTTGTCACTGCTGTTCCCCCAGTGCAGCTAACTGGGTTATCAAAGGCCGGCCATATCTCTCACTGTCTGTGGTGAGAGGCATGTAAAAGAACCGTTGCTGTCGTTCGTAAAGAGTATCCTGCATTGAGTTGCCGTCAGCATGTTTCTGCCCCGCGATGGCCTGGCGAGCTGTCCAGGGTGTACTCTACCCTCACCCAGAGTCGGCTGAGATGGGTGCCAGCCTCCCCGCGACCCTATTTAGGATTAAGCAGTTCAGAAAATGAATGATGAACATATAGTCAAAATTAGCATGTCTGCCAGATGCAGAATGCACATGACTGGTAGGGGCAGTATGGGGATTTGATTAGTCAAGGTCAGTAGGTTTAAGTAAGTCTTATATATATATATATATATACAGAGTTCTCAGTTTCGTGTGCTTTCTGGTATGCCTTCTAGAGGATTCCTTCTGAAGCTCTTACAAGGAGAGTACAGTTGCGTCTATAACGGAAGCTCTGCATTCCAAAGTGTCACTAAAGTTTTTGTCAAATATGTACTCTTGTATTTATTGAAAAGAGACCGCTACAGTGTTTTCGACATAATTTTAGTTAATACAGAATCAGAAATAATTTCTCACAGGTCGTGCAATATTTTTATACTTTTTATACATTTTTGTGGAAGCGCGATCCAATAAAACCCATTGATGCACCGCTTCTCTGAGGTTGTATGATGTTTGGGATACGCTCTGCTTTCAGTACAGCAGAGCAAGACATTCATTGCACAAATGCTTGAAAAATGTCCCGCACATGCAAGCCAATCTTCTTTGGCAGTCAGTGGGGAGTGGGTGGGTCAGAACACTGGGCTGCTACATGATGACCGGAGTAACTGTCAAAGCTTGAGTTGGTTCAAAAGTAAGGAAAAATAACCATCTTTTCAGTTCTCCTAGTATGAGAAGGTGAGCTGTGGCTTACTAGAAGCGCTGTGATAATGCAATGCTGGATATTTAATGAAACCATCATAGGGTGTTTGGTTTAAACTGGGTTTTTGGGATCTGGCTAACTTTCACAGGGCACATATATATATATATATGAATTTACATATAAATCACATGATGCAATAATGAATACTTTCTAGGATGTAGTGCTTCCCCTGTTTGACAGACCACCAACCCACCATTGGTATAGTACATAGGCAAGCCTTTGCACAATTACATTCACAATGCAGCTAGTTGTCTCTGCAAATACATGGCTAAAACGCAATTCTCTGCCCTGAGTGCAGGGTTAGTGCAAGTCAATATAAAGTTGTTTTGACTGATATCCTTCAATCTATAGTTGCAGTCAGAAGTTTACATGTATCATGGTGGCCATGAATATCATGGCCATATTAGGTTTTCAGTTACTTCTTGGACTTTTTTTTCCCGGGGAGAATGGTTGTTCAACATACATCTTTAATTGGAAAAAAAAAAAGCATTTAGTACAGAAGTTCATTTTGGGTTTTCTGAAATAAACAGTCAAAATTATACATACAGGCTAAAAAATATACATCACATGCTTAGATTATTAATTCATTAGCGTTGAAAGTTCCAAAATGTCTTAACTTGCCAAGCCCTAATAAATTCCTGTTAATGATCATGACCAGCTACAGCTGGTAGCTTCTTTGTGCCGACATAAAACCGAGGTTGTTTGACAGTGCACACTGGACTGACCAACACAGTACAGTGGGGAAGTTCAAGGAGCTCACTGAAGTTGTGAGAACGAGAGCTACTCAAGTGAGGAATGTCTCTTGGAACCACCCAGGGACCCCCAAGGCACAGGTCTGTTACAACCCTCAACCTGGAAACTTTGCATTGCCATGGACTACCGTGGACATGATTATGCCCTTATTAATGCATAAATGATACACAACACGCCTTTGCTGGCACATTGCTTCATTCCTGTAAGCTTGCTGGACATTTCAAGTATATCTATTTCTGAAAGAATTTGGTGTTCGCTGTCTAATTCATAGAAAAGTCATAAAGCATGCCACAAAAACATGTAGCACAGGTCCCAATGTTGACTGTGCAACATCACACAGTACACTGACTCAAGCTTACAGCACTTACTGACTGTCTCACACACTATTCATTTGCTACAAAAACAGCCCTTCACGTTTCTGTTTAAGCTTTCTATTCTATAAATGGATTATGGTAATTAAGTGCATTGATTAACTGGCGAAACCTGCTTAAGACTTCAAGGTTTTATTTTACCTTGGCATAGTTATAATTAATTTTTTCAACATGCTCTCAAGTACACATCATCTCTAAAATTGATGGTTTGTTACTTGTACCACACCCTATTAAAAACAATAAAAGGTCAAAATATGTGAATAAGATGTTGAGTTAATATTGCTCACAAACATAAACTAACAAATCAAGCAGCACAGGTGAAAACTTCCTGGTGGAGGTAAATATCAATAGATGTAATCTGGAGAGAAAGTAACCTTTAGCGCATCTTTTGCCTAAGAAACAGCATGTTCTTATAAGCATTTTTCATAATTGTCCCCCAGTTTCTACGGGCTTGCTAAAAAAAAATTATTACTCGTCCATCAAAATTACTTCCGTCACAAGATGGTGGTTCTTAATATGCATCCCCAGTCTCCAGGAATCCCAAAGTTCTGCAGGTATCTCTGGGAGAAAGACTGGACAAATCTGACATGCCAGATGAGAACATTAGAACAAGACTAGTTTTCCAGTGACAATGTAGGCAAAAACCAGGCCTTATTCTTCATGCTCTGGACAGGTGAAATCAAAGATTGACCTGTGAGCATGAGAAGAATGTCATACCAACCATGAAGGGTGGTTATGAAAATGTTATGGTTTGGGGTTGCATCTCTCCATCAAGGACCGGGAAACTTGCAGTCATTGATTCAACTATGAATTCTGTGTCATATCAAAGAATTCTGGAAGATAACGTGAGCCAATCTGTCCAAAAGTTGAGGGTGAACTGAAGGACCTTTCAACAGAATAAAGATTTTAAGCAAACTAGCAAATCCACCAAGGAATAATTCAAGAAGTTAAATTGGTGGGTTATATATTGGCCCAGTCAAAGCCCAGATTTGAACCTTGTTGTAATATTGTGGAACATTTGAAAAAGGCAGTATATGTAAGAAAGCCATCAAACATCTTGAGCGTTGTCAAAAAATTTCAGCAGCCCAATGCGAGAGACGGGTGGACAGTTAGTAAGGGGGCAAGAATCTACCTTCTGTCCAGTGGTGTACTTACTTTCTCCACAAAATAATACTATTTTAATATTAATAATAATATCTATTGCTTCTTTTTATTGAATAAATGCTTGAAAAACTAATTTCCTTGTGGTTTTCTTCAAATAAGGGGAAATATTTTCTTGTTTAAATATCTTAAAAAAAACAATTTCAATGGGATGGACTTGATATGAATCCACATGACATGAATCATTTTTTCCGTATTCAAAGCAGTTTCAGATCTTTATTCACTTTCAGATTGTATTCTTTCAGTTTTGGCCTTGATCTGGTGTGAAGGCATGGCATCTAACTTGGAGCGTGCATGACATCACCTGCTAGGGGCAGTCCACAATTGCTTTGCATTCAGGAAACATAACTGCTGTAAGAGATCTGTTGAATGACTTGTTGAATTAATTTTGTCCTAAATATTATAATGATGGATAATTTTTTAAATGTAGGTACATAGACAAAGGGGAAAAGACATTTTATAATAGGAAATTTACAACAGATGGAGGGCTAGCATTAACTAGCTACACCAATCAGTCATAACATTAACAGCACCAGACTGGCCTGCAGCAAGGCAGCCCCATACACAGCAGACTGCATTCCACTGTGTGTACTGATTCCTCTCTATCATAGCCAGCATTAACAGTTTCAGACGTTTGTGCTACAGTAGCTCTTCTGTGGGATCAGGTCAGATGTACCAGCCTTTGCTCCCCATGCACATAATAAGTAAGCCTTGGGCACCCATGACACTCTTGCCAGTTCACTGGTTTTACCTTCCTGGACCACCTTTGGCACAGGTAATTACCACTGCATAACAGAAACTTAAAGAACTGCCTGTCCATATTCTGCCCAATGCTTCTTAAATTCGGCATTCCTTAAAGTGTCCAGTAATTAGTCTTGTTAAGAGTGTTTTACCTGAATTGCCAGTTGTCTTGTTGTTTAATTAACTTTACTGATAGTTAAATTCAATGATGGATTATGTAAACTGTGCCTTTAGAATGCTAGTTACTGGTGTGCTAGCTAAACGGATATTTTTAGCTAAATATATGCAGTTGATTTGCTGTCTATACTGTAGGTCACAGTGCTTCATGCAACATTCGTGTTTGTGTGCTTTAACACAATATGGTGCAGAATCTAAAATTGAGTATTAATATAATGCTTTAGATTCTACAGGTAAATGAATAAAATGTAATTATTTACTTTATTTGCTATCATTAGTTTCAAATTTCAAATTCAAATTTATTTGTCACATATAAAATCATACACAGTACAATATGTAATGAAATGTTTGTTACGACTGTCCTAAAATTTGAATAATAAACTATCAATATCAAGAAGAAAAAGAACAATAACTATAATTATTTGAAGGACTTTATAGTTAAGGGTCAATATATATATATATATATATGTGTGTGTGTGTGTATAAAAATTTAAAATATTAAATAAAATAAGATATAAAATAAAATATAGAATACAAAGATATATAAAATAAAAATGAAATATAAATGCAGTGGAGATTTTACAAGTTTCAATAGAAGTGACCAAAAATATACAATAAAAAAAATAATAATAAATACGCTCACTTTCACTTTGAATACACTGCTGTATTTTTTAAAGTTTAAGAAAACATTTAACTTTGAGTTACCATAATCAAATTGTTGGCCCAAGAAACACTGAAGCTTTTTGGCAGCTTGTGTTGGCTCAAAACCTCAGTAAGACAGGTTATGTTTTCTGCTTTAATTCATCATTTATTTGTATGTGTTTAAATACAAGAGTTTTAATAGAATGTTACCTGATCCACAAACAACAAATACAAAGAGTGCCAAAAGCCATGGTCCCACTGGATATTTCTCTTCTTGTGGTCGCTGCAAGATAATCAGAAAAAAAGAAATCACATTGCATTTACATCACAAATTAACAAATAATGGGTTATATGATTCCTCTGTTCAGTATTGTCTGTTCAAATAGCCAAACAACTAATTTTATAATAATGTTAAGTTCTCTGACACAGAAGACCCAAAATGGCACACAAAGTAAGCTATTAAAATTAAGGTGAGTAGCTCAAGATGAGCCACTAGTTAAGATCCTGTAGCATCTTGGGAACACAATACAGTCTTAGTCAGCGCTGCTAGTGTGGCCGCAGACTTTCATTTGATCGAAGCTAAAATACACCTAATTAGATTCACATAATCAAAGGATTGGTGAGTTGATCTGGTGAAATGAAAGTTTAAAACCACACCAACCTATTTGAATGAGATGTTGCGGTTATTGGCATGTTGATGGGAATGGATCGATCCCAGGACTCTAGAGCTGGGATGCAGCAGCAGAGCACACCGCACTACAATGACACCCTTTGGTGCTTTATTGCACAAAATAGACTACAGCAAAAAATAAATAAACAAATAAATAATCTAATTGACAACAAAAACGCACTGCAACACGGAAATCTTCTACTTCATTCACAAAAATATTACATGATGTGTTCAAGTTCAGGTTAAAGTTTCTGGAGTAAGAGCCCATTTATGTTTCTTGTTTTATTTTCGCTGTTGTGCCTGCTTAAATACAAGTAGCTAATAATCGCTAAAGTTAGACTAAATTAAATCACCATATCATCCAAGCATTTATTGCTTATATTGCTCTGTGGGGCACAGAGATGACAAAAATAAATAAATGGCACAAAGCACTCTCTTATGCCAAAGGGGGAAATCTAACATTAGGAATATGTAGCACGGGGGAATGAGAGTCTGAGTAAGATTTAGATTAACTTTTTAGCTTTGTTTTAACATCAAATAACTTCTGAATTATTATTTATTAGTTTTTCTTTTCTAGAGAAAATACACCACTGTAACCGGTTCTACAATTTCTTAACTGACTTTATGCCTGCATAATAAACATTTTTCCCCCCAACTATGCTAACAATGACATCAAACGCCTGCAACATCCAATTCCACAACTGTATTTTTTTTTTTTTTTGAATAAGAAGCTCCTGCTGAAAATATTTATGTAAATGTACTGTACCAAAAGCAGCACACCTTAAACAGTTCACTGAATCAGAACACCCTTGCTACACTTGGAAAAAGATGCCAAAGTGAGAAAGTAGACAGTAAACCACAATAATCTTGGGGAATTATGTACATAATTAAAATGGATATTTTTGGTGTGTAGTAGACAATAAATCAGTGAGAAGCTCACCAGGAATCTCACCCAATCTGGCTTCAGTGTTCGACATTCAAACCCTATGGGGGCTGTCTATCTTTTTTATTATTATTTATTTTAAAATACTGTCAATACCTGTGCCCCCTGTCAACTGTAGCAACCAAACCAATTTGTGTCACTTTCCACATCAATAGATATCTTCTGTCCACTACTTTCCAAACCCAGGTAAATGTCTCGCCCTGTTTCTTGGCTCTTAAATGTGTCACATAGCTATATATTGAAGAGAACCAACAGCAACAGAGAGAAAGTGGAAGAAATCACAACTTGACTCACTTCTTACTGTGCACTCCTGTCCACATTCTCATCTGATGTGACTTGTACTATAGATTTCTACAAGGAAATCTGGATATTTCTGCACAAGATCCATCATCTTTACTTAACCCACCAGCTCATCCTGCCCCATCCTCCCTGACCGCTGAAGACTGCCAACTTTTTTGATGGGAAGATTGAACGAATCTATCAGATGTTCACTCCCACTCCAACTCCTAAACAACACATTAAGGATTCTCCCTCGCTGGCACAGTTTTCTAATTTCACAACATAAGAGCATCATGCAATCCTACCACCTGCCCACCGGATCCAATCCCATACACATTGCTTTAGACCATCTCTCAAAACCTTCTTGCCTTCATCACCACCATCATCAATAGCCTATACCATCTGGTCATGTACCAACAGAGTTCTACCCAACCTGAAGAAACCCATCCTGAAGAACCCACCATACATCAAAAACTACAGGCCAGTATTGTCTCTCAATTTTCTTTCTAAAATTCTTGAATGCACTATATCTTTAACCGTCTTTCTATCTCTTGCAGAACAACCTCCAAGTCCCTAATTAGACTGGCTTCAAAGCAGCACATTTCACAGAGACTGCCCTTGTGGCAGTAATAGAGAAGCTACATGCAGTGTGATCTGCCAGGGTGTCAACAGTCCTCATCCTCCTCGACCTTTCAGCAGCATTTGACACAGTCAGCCACAAGACTCACTTGACCATCCTCAGGAGTCTAGGAATTTGTGGTTCAGCATGGAAATGGCCTGCTTCCTAAATAGAAAATTGATCATATCAGGTTACATGGAAGGGATCTATATCTGCTCCATGCAGACTGCCCATTGGTGTCCCCTAGGGCTCAGAACTTGGTATTCCTCTATTCTCCGTCTATACTAGGTCTCTAAGTGAGGTCATACTGTCACATGGGTTCTCATACCACTGCTATGCAGATGATACTCAACCATCTCTTTTCCCCCCTCAGATACCCATGTTTGTGCCTGGATCTATGCATGTCTGGCAGATATCTCATCATGGATGGCAGCTCATTTAACTCAACCCCAGCAAAACTGAACTGCTGTTATCCCCAGCTGATTCATCCCCACATTAGGATCTTATCTCCCTGGACAACTCTCTGATCTCTTCTTTGGTCACTGTACGAAGCCTTGGGGTAATCATGGACAATCACCATCGTGGATTTTTCTTCTTTAAAATCAGAAGGTTTTGTCTATTTCTATCCACTGAGGCCACTCAGATTCATGTTCAGTCCTTTGTCATCTCAAGACTGGATTACTTCAGTTTACTCTTGGCAGATCTGCCTTTGAGCGCAATTCAACCTCTGCAGCTGAACCAAAATTCACGGCTCGGAACCTTACCAAGTTCTCCTACAACACTTCACTTCGATTCTCTCTGACCTAGGTGCTGGAACAAACTTCCCCTAGATGTCTGGGTAGCTGAGTCACTGGGTATCTTCAAACAATGACTGAAAACCTACCTCTTTCAGAAGTAGTTGGACTATCACTTTCAGTATTTTTCTTTTTGCTAATCTTAAAAAATCCTGCCCACAGAGTTTTGACTTATGGTATATTTAGCCTGTGTCCTAGTGAACCAGTATCAGAATGAAGAGTATTTACTGATAGTGACTTCAAAGCATTTATGTAAGTCACTCAGGATAACAGCATCTGCCAAATGCTGTAAATGTAAATGTGACGTGATGGATCCATATGAGTCTTTTAAAGTCTTCTGAAGTTGTGAAAAATAATAAAGAATGGATGGCACAACCAGTGAAATTCCCTGTGAATAAAAATCTCCACATACATTTGCGAATAATGAGAATCATGCTGTGCAATGTCACCTTATATTTTGTTATTACATGAAACAAGTTTAGTTCTGGCTAACAAATTGGTAGCTATTTGAACGAATCAAACATGAGCTTCTTTCATATTGCAAGCTAATGTTTGTATCCTTTCTAAAATAATCTAACATTAGCTCATTTCTATCTTAGTGAAGAACATTCTGGTTCTTTTCAGTGAATCATATAATCTGGGTCAGTCACCAACGGTGTTGTCGCTTCAGTTCAATTTTTTATTTTTTTTACATGACTATGGTTGCAGTTGTTTCCTAAAATCTTATTCTATATGCTAAATAAGAAAATAGTAATGTTACTTAATTTTGCATTTCATAACATCAATTTAAATAATTGTCCAATCTGCAAGGTACTGTAAATGTGTAAGAATCCCTGCACTTATCTTATTGTGCTTGAGCTTTATTAAGAAAATTCAGTCAACACTGACGACATCTGCAAAAAAAATGCAAATTAATTCTCCTAAATAAATTAAAGCAGTTCCAAGGCCGTTTTAGTAATTGAAACCTAATTTCAAACCATTTCTTGGGCTGAAAAACAAGTTTCAAAGCGGCACCAACTGTCTGCTTGCCTAGAATTTAGAACCACTTGCATTATGTGCTAGGGTGAATTAAGAAGGCCAACCAGAGCTTTGTAACCGCCTTACACACTGTAACACTTTTGTAGAGTGTAACATCTATGAGGGTAGCATGTCATATTGGCAGCATCTAATCTGCATAATCTAAAGAAGAAAGAGTTTCAGCAAGAACATAAAATAAAATAAAATAAATAAATAAATAAATAATAATTCAATTCAATTCAATTTTATTTGTACAGCGCTTTTTACAATTGACACTGACAATTTAAGGAGGAATTTAAACATTTTTCTACAACCCCCTACACATAATAATAATAATAATATTCTACCCATGGTGTGTGAAGTATGGTGGCATAATGCTTGGCACACAGCATAATGCTTCGCCTCACAGCAAGAAGGTCCTAGTTTTGTGTCCCGGGCTCAGGCGTTTCTGTGTGGAGTCTCCCCGTGCTTGCATGGGTTTCCTCTAGGTATTTCGGTTTCCTCCCACAATTCAAAAACATTAGGCTAGCTGGCTGTTCCAAGCTGCCCGTAGGTGTGAGTTTGAGCATGAATGGTCGTGTGTGTGTGTGTGTGTGTGTGTGTGTGTGTGTGTGTTGGCCTGCGATGGTCTGACAAGCTGTTCAGGGTGTACCCCGCCTTTGCCCAGTGTCGGCTTGGGTTCCAGCCTCCCCATGACCCTAATAGGATTAAGCGATTCAGCAAATGAGTGTGTGAGTGCTCATGTTGTGTGAGTGAGTGCTCATCTTGAGACCAGATTGCTGGGAGACACATTAGCCTATGCCTGGAAAAAAAAAAAATTCATGCCATTTTCCGAACCGCTTTATCCTTTATTAGAGTCGCAGAAAGGCTGCAGCCCATCCAATCTGACTCCAGGTGAAGGTGGGGTGCATCATTAACGGCTCGAGTTTCTCTATCAAGAATAAACAATTAGCTGTACATGCATATGGCGGAAAAAAACACAGAGGAACAAGTGGTTTACTTGTTAAGGCCAATTTTGGTGATTTTTAAAGTAAATTCAATATTGGTAAATTATATATAATTTTTTAGCCAATTCACTGAAAACATGTTACAAGTGACACATAATAAATGACGACAAAATACAGTGAATATGTTTCCAAAAATAACCTGATTTATTCGCAAGGGGGATGATCCAAAAAAGTTATGCTTTATAAAATGTCAAATAAATATATTTTTAAATATATAAACAATTATTATTATTATTATTATTATTATTTATATATTATTTAACAATTTTCATAATTAATAGTTACATAATAAATAATTATACATTATTATTAATAATATATACAGGGCTTTCAATTTGTTATCCTCCACAATGCGTTCATTACATGTCAGGTCAGTGCATTAGTAACTGAAAAAAGTTTTTAATAATTAAGCCTGTGAATTAAGTATCAATTTTGGACACGCGTAATAGACTAAATCAGCTTTCCAACTCGCGCTGAGAAGCGAAAATCCTGTATCTTATCAGTTGAGAGATTTAATTCCAGGAAAAAGTAAATAAAAAAACACAGCAGTTCACTGAGTAAACTGAATAGATAACTGCATAACCTATGTATATTTAGCATATTCGCATTTATTTATTTTTTGCCTCTAGAACAGAGATTCAAAATTCTCGTTGCTTTCTCTAAAGCCAGTGAACAGATCTGAGATGCGCATTTGCACTGTCTTTTGTGAAAAGCAACTTGAGCAATAAGTATACTGGTACTTATACCGGAATAACCAAGTGATCAAATATATTTTTATAATATAAGACGTGTGTGAGATGGCGGAAGGCACATTGCACATTGTAGGAAATTTGCAGATTTTTTTTCTTTTGAAAACAAAAGTGGTGCAGAGAAAATCCTGCCGGCCACTGGCTTAATTTGAAAGCCCTGTATGTAATATGTCAAATAAATAAATCGGAAAGTGGAAAAGAGTGAGTATGTAGATTTAAAATATAACAATAGATCTTAGTACAACAATTAAATGGTGAAAGGAAAGGGCAGGAAATCAGGAAACACACTTTCTAAATCATTCATTCATTTACTCATTTTCTGAACTGCTTAATCCTACTTAGGGTCATGGGGAAGTTGACGCCCATCTGAGCCAACTCTGGGCAAGGGCAGAGTACACCCTGGACAGCTCTCCAGGCCATCGCACGGCACTTCCTAATCATGACACTAATAATAATGCACCGTAAACTATGCTGGATGGTAATCTAGATCTAATCTAACCTCTAGATTTCTAGTTAACTTCTAGTAATTAGGCTTAACTTGTTGAGAGAAAATTGATAAAAATCAAAACTAAGCATAAAACACTACTTGAATTGAGTAGACTGTGGAAAACAAAAAGTTTTTTGTTTTGTGGAAAACAAAAACTAAAGTTGCGACATGCATTTCTCCTTGCACTCATCTGCTGAGCCAAAGGGAGGATTGCGAAAACGATGTTGCAAAGACAATGCAACAGGAAGGAAATTTTTCAGTAGATGTATAATGAAACGTACTGGAGTATACATTGATTTCAGCAACAAAAATAGGCTTATGATGTCAGACTGTTTTGATTTCGCTACTATAGCAATAAGCGTGATTTTTTTTTCTCTTTATAAACTATTCAATTTAAGCTTATATGAGTAAAGAAAAACATGTGCAGTGAAAAATATTATAAATTATGCATTTCTTACCTTTGAAAGTCCAGTAGTAAATCCAAGTAAATGCTTCCTGTCATGAATTCTGCACTTACAACACTTCACAAACGTAACAAAAAATAACTAAAGCAATTTTTTCAAAGCTCTTACTGTCACAGTTTCAGGAAGAGTGTAGCAAAGGAACAAAATAAAAAACTGGACTCAATTCACTATCGTTTTCATATTACTTAATTGAGACGGTGAAAAATGCCTTTTCAGGCATCTGAGTGTTTTCCGCCATATCGTTGGACGGTGGGAGGAAACTGGAGAGGAAACCCAGAGGAAAGCCTCACAAGTACGGGATAACATGCAAACTTCACACAGAAATGCCCTCGCCGAGCCCGGGATTTGAATCCAGAGCCTTTTTGCTGTGACGCAGAAGTACTGACCACTACACCACCATACTGTCCAGACCAGTAATGTCCTGTTAAATAGGCAAGGAACAAAAGGGCTGAATAAACGCAAGTGCTCCATATTATAACTGTATGCAGCATGCTCATTAATTAAGGCTGGTCATAATCTCAATGTTCTCCGTTCATGGTGTCAGCTATTATAGTACACATTGTACTCACTATTTTTTTATCCTCTTGTAGAATGTGCTTGAAGCTAGCATTACTGGTTAAGTGGAGACATATATGACATAATGCCATAGCTCTACAGTGGATCCCTCGCGTGTGGAAAAGCAAACCAGCTTTTAGAAGATTTGTAAGTTAAACCAACTCAGAACAAACAGCAGTACCAGCTGGGAACTAACAACTGGTTCACACTGGTAGAAAAGGGGCAAAAGAACCATTTCAAAGAATGTGTTCCTTGTGGCAATTTTGAGGGATATCAGTAAAGCGCTACAGAAATAAAGTGAAATTGACCTGAAAAAAATGATAGCCTTTTGTCTGGCACTGTCTTTATGTTTATATCTCACCAAATTAAAAATACAGAATTGATTATCATTGCAAAAAAAAAACATTCTGTGGTACATATTCATTAAATAAAAAAATAAAAAAAATTCTTTATCACTATTTACTAATTTATCAATCAAAGTGATAAATGTCAGCATTATGTTGGGCAGCGGTAAGCATTTCCTCCTCACAGCAAGAAGGTCCTAAGTTTGAGCCCAGTGCTCAGCAAAGGCGTTCCTGTGTGGAGTTTGCATATTGTCCCTATGTTTGTATGGGTTTCCTCCGGGTACTCCGGTTTCCTCCCACAGTTCAAAGACATGCACATTAGGCTAAGTGGCTGTTCCATATTGCCCTTAATTGTGAGTGTGCATGGTTTTGTGCGTATGTTGTCCTACGATGGACTGGTGAGCTGTTCGTAGTATAACCCACTTTCTCCCAGAGTCGGCTGAGATAAGCTCCAGCCTTTCCGTGACCTTAGTAGGATTAAGCGGTTGGGTAAACGAAGGAAGTAAAGAATTAACGAGAGGGTGTGACCACTGTGCTTTATAGTAGTCGGGGGGGGGGCAATGTCACATCCGTTACTTGGCATCATAAACATATCTGCTGAATGTACTGAATGAGAAGGTTTTCACCAGGACAGCGCTGATGTTTAAATTTGAAGGAGATCCAGGCTGCTCTTTTTTTCTGAATAAGAAGTAAATTAGTGTAGAAATGAAACTGAATACATAATTATCCAAGCTTATATATAGTAATGGACATCATGTAGATCCCTCAGGAGCCTGTGTGTATCATAATAACGGTATTATTAATTAAAATAGAAAGCTAACAGGAAGTCACTGGTAGGTAATGATGGTAGTGATGAGGACGATACTGTTTCTCTACTGACGTGGCACACGACTGACCAGAGATAACACCAAAACAAATGCACCTTAAAGCCCAGACATCTCCGGGGAGGCTACAGACCGGCTACTCGCCGTTAATTCTCATTTCCTGAAGGATACAAATGCGTCTCTCTTACCAGGGTTTTCGCCACGTTGCCCCTCTGCGTGATGTTTTTGCTGTGTTTCTCGTTGGCCATCCGGATCCTCTGTTTGGCGACCATCTTTTTGGTTACACGAAATAATAATAATAGTAATAATAATAACCGCCGCACTAGTATAAAAATCTGACTGCTAATTATCCGTGGTGATGCTTAACCACTTTCCCCCCGCACCTGCTCCCTTACAGCCTGGATATAACGGAGTAAAGGAAGGGCGCCTCCATCTAAATCACGGCTGAACGGAAGAGCAGGTCGCTGCTGCTGATGCTGCTGATGCTGATGCGCGCTTTCTTCTAATTCCTCTTCTTCTTCTTCTTCTTCTTCTTCTTTTTACATGGAGCTCGTGGTTTTTATCAGCCATAGCTTCCTCCATAACTTATTCTGGCGGTATGCTCTGAAAGCTGTAGCCTACTGTTTAGCACACTAGGATAAATCATGTGATGTGATATAATAGGATAAATGGGTCAGTCAGTGTTTTCTCTTGGTGGTTAGAGAACCTGGAATTAAAGATGCACTATAACTTTAATTTAGCATCACTCCTGATATATAGTGGGGCGTCTGTGGGAGATGTTACCCACTCCGGGGTACTAATGTTGGGCATTTCTATTGATTCTTTTACAAGAATAGGCCATGTTGTGCTTTTAAAAAATACTTTGGCCATACTTTGTAGAGCGAAACGAAATTAAATAATACAGTGTCCGATCTAAAGTTAATAGACACTATCATTTGTGAGAGATTTACATATAGATATACATATACATAGTAGCCGGGTTGATGGAGAGTCCTCACGGCAGTGCTCTGACTCACTTGGAGATTCTCTGCAACATCAGTTGCTTTACAACAGCCTGCTTGGCAGTCAGAAAACATCTGTCAGAGGGTCCAGGTCGACCAGAGTGGGATGCTGTTGATTCCTTGCCTTTCCTGGTTAATTGTACAATCACTCTCTTGACTGTGGGAGGAGGAATCCCAAGGTTTTACACAATCTGACACTGGCTAAGTCCACCCTCAGACTGATCCACTATATGTAAATTTGCTTATAGGTCTATTGTAATACCCAAGCTTTGAAAGCCTGGCTTAAATAATTATTGTGATATTTAATCATAACTCTAATCAACTGGATGTCCAATAGTTCATAAAGATAATTTCACCACTCAGTATTTCTTCCACGATTTCTAACAGCCATCACATGAGCGAGGAAGCAGTAAAAAATGGATGCAAAAAAATGGACATTCCATTCACGTTGCGTAAATACTAGATTTTCACGGCAACTGTTAAATGATTCTTTTTGTTTCTCTTAAATAATACAATGTGTGTTTGACAGGTAGCACTTTATGTAACCCTGCTTGATAATACTGTATTGCCAATAAATGGTTTGAGAAAAAGTGAATGATTTCCACATAACGTCTGTCCTCATGTGATGGGGTGAATTACAGTGCCAGTGTAAATAAACTACAGCACCTATTCAAACCTTTAGTGGATGTAGAGCTTTCCTAGAAAGCTGCCATTTAGATGCTGTTGTCTTGAGGGCATCGCGTTGAGATAACTCTTCTTTTTACCCCATCTCAATGCAGAGAAAATGTCTGTCCTGTTACATAAGATCACTTATGAGTTCTTAATGTTAAATCATATTCAGTGCATACTTCAAACATGTGATAAAAATTTTGTGTCCCAGAAGTTATCTTTTTATTGCTGTATTATGATACTACACATACTAAACTATATATATTATACTACACAAACTAAACAACAAGTCTGGTGAAAGAACCACTCTTTATAACAGCTGCCATTACATACAGTACTAGTAAAAAGTCTGGACATACCTATTCATTCTAACTGAATTAGAAGGTGTGTCCAAACTTTTTTCAAATGAGTTTCACAGATAAAATTCTGTAATGAGTTGTGTCCTCACCAGCTGGAAAGTTATCTACCTATCTAGAAATTTCCTAAAAATTGTGACACTCTCCAGATACTTATGGACTGTATACTGTTGTGAACTGTTGTGTACACATCTGCAGCACTGCGTGTCGGACACGGTGGTCAGCAACACCGGAGCACCATAAGGGACCGTTCTCTCCCCTTTTCTCTTCACTCTCTACACAACTGTATTCAGCTACTGCACAGAGACCTGCCATCTTCAGAAGTTTTCTGATGACTCTGCTGTAGTCGGATGTATCAGTGGAGGTGGATTGTTGATTTCAGGAGATCCAAAACACCAGCGGCCCCTGTTTCCATCCAGGGCGTCAACGTGGAAATGGTGAAGGATTACAAATACCTTGGGGTTCATATTGACAATAAACTGGACTGGGTTAAGAACACCACCACACGTTACAAAAAGGGCCAGAACCGTCTCTATTTTTTGAGGTGGCTAAGGTCATTTAGCATCTGCTGAACACTGCTCAGGATGTTTTATGAATCTGTTGTGGCCAGCGTCATCCTGTATGCTGTTGCATGCTGGGGCAGCAGGTTGAAGATTGCAGATGCAAACAGACTAAACAAAGTGATCTGCAAGGCCTGTAAGGTTGTGGGGATGGATTGTTGTCCAAAATAAAGACAATCCTGAATAATACCTCCCACCCAATTCACAACCTGCTGATCAGTCACAGGAGCACGTTCAGTGAGAGACTGATACCACCTAATGTACCACTGAACGACACAGGAAATCATTCCTACCTGTGGCCATTAAACTGTACAACTCCTCCATATAGCAACAA
>JBCNYH010000012.1:35831619-35842376 GCA_039654325.1 Tandanus tandanus
AAACTATGTTAGACGTGTTGTGGTTAAGAATGGTTTTGCAAGATATTCTCAGTATATAAAACTTTTAATACAGTGCTGTATATGTGACGTTTTGTCACTCACTATTTATATATGTATATATAGGACTAAGTCTATATAATAGTAGCTAATTACTTCTTTCAGATTAAAATTTCTCATAAGAAGCAAGACAGTAAAATATTACATAATTCAGTTATCGAGTATTTATAAAAAGACCCATCTTGACCACTTTTCTTAGTATATAGACATGGCTGTAAGCAATATTGTACACACACAGCTTAATATTTTGGGACTAGTAATATGGCGGCCGGCTGGCTTCACTTCTGAGCGGGCTGATAGGACGAGTACTTAATCCAGTTATTTTTAGATCAGTGCTAGCAATGCATTGTATGTGGGCCCCACCTGAGTTATGCAAGTGGGAACCAAATTGGCATGGGTCCAAAATTGGCATCTTATCTGAGGCCCGCTTGGGCCAACTAAGTGCATCCCACTTTGGCAAGCCCAAATGGGATCCCTATGTAGGTCCTTGTTGGGTTACTAACTAACAGGTGACAAAGGCCCAATATGGAACCCGTTTATAATCCCATATGGGGCCCATTTTTCATCCCACTTACTACCCACATGGGTCACACATAGAAGTCCTGGTTGGGTACACTGTCTAGAGCTTATTCAGAGGTAGTTCCATCGACAAAAAGGAGTTGTGGTTGAGAGAGGTCAGCAGAAAAGGGCCAGCCTGGTTTAAGGTGACAGAAAAGTCACAGTAACACAGATAGCCACTCTGTATAATTGTACTTAGTAGAAAAGCATCTCAGAATCCAAAATGTTAAACCTTGAGGTGGATGGGCTGCAACACCAGATAACCATATTGGGTTCCATGTCTGTCAGCCAAGAACAGAACACTATGGCTGCAGTGGGAACAGGATCACCAACACTGGACATCTGAAGACTGAAAACAGTTGTATGTTGTGTTGACGCCACCTAGTTTAATACTGTTGCTGATTATGTTCATCCTTTATTGGCAACAATTTACCCATCTCCTAATGGCTACATCCAGCAAGATAGTGCACCATGTCACAAAGGAAAATTCACCTTAAACAGGTTTTATGAGCATGACAATGAGTTCAGTGTTCCTCAGTGCCCTTCTTAGTCACTGGATCTGAATCCAGTAGAACAACTTTGGGATGTGATAATAGGCAGCATGAAAGTGCACCTGAAAAATCTACAGGAAGGTAATTATGTCATCAGTATGCAACAGTAAAGTAAGAAACAGTAAAGCATTTAGCACTTCGTAATGTTTCTAATACATCTCACATTACTTCAAATACTAGCCGTCAGCGTGTTTCTGCCCTGCGATGGCCTGGCGAGCTGTCCAGGGTGTACTCTGCCCTCGCCCAGAGTTGTCTGAGATGGGCGCCAGCCTCCCCACAACCCTAATTAGGATCAAGCGGTTCAGAAAATGAACGATGAATACTTCAAATACATTTACGGACTGAAGACACCAGGTGATGAAATATTTCAGGTGTTGTTTTGTCCCATTCTTCCTGCTAAATAGACTTATTGTGTTCAAAAGAATGGACAGGGCTGCAGGCAGGCCAGTCCAGCACTCGCACCCTCTTCTTTTACAGTCATGTCTTATGTGCAGAATGGGGATTTGCACTGTCTTGTTGAAATGTACTAGTATTTGTGATGGTCCATCCCAGATGCATCCGAACCCAAATAAGTCAATGGTGGTTCTGGACACAGTTAATATAAGCCTTCTTTTTTGCACAGTAAAGTTTTAACTGGCATTTGTGGATGTAACTCAGTATTGTATTGCTTGACAAAGGTTTGCAAAAGTAATCCCAAGTCTATGTATTTATATCAGCTATATATGAATTGATGAAGTGCAAGTTCTTTATGAAGTGCTGTTTGATTAATCAGAGATCACTTGTGTTCGGCTTATAGGCTTGCATACTTGCTCTTTCTTATTCCTCTTCTCTTTCTTCTTTTTTCAGCTGTTAGAGGTTGCCACAGCAGATCATTCTTTTCTAATCTTGTTTTTCACTCTGCATCCGTCTCTGTCACGCCAACCACCTGCATGTCCTTCCTCACCAACTTCTATAAATCTCCTCTGTGGCCTTCCTCCTCTCCTCCTACCATGCAGGCCAACATTCTTTTACCAATATTCCATTCATCCCTCCTTTGCGCATTCCCAAACCAGCTCAATCTGACCTCTCTCACTTTATCCCCAAACACTCCTACCTGTGCTGTCTCTCTAACATATTAATTTATAATTTTGTCCATTCTTTTCAGTCCCAGAGCATTATGCACCAAAATTCCTTCAGATACTTTGAATGGTTTGATGACATTATGTACCATAGATAGTGAACTTTCCAAATCCCTTCCTATCTTTCTTCAAGGAGCATTTTTTTAAAGCATTTCAATAATTTCTCACACATTTGTTAAAATCGGAGACCTCAGCCCATCTTTGCTCCTTAAAGACTAGGCAGGCCTGAAATGCAGAAATGGATTTATATTAACAAATGAAATGAAGTTTACCAGACAAGACATGAACTATCTTGGGTCTATACCAGTGGTGGCTGGTGATCTGTCAAACAGGGAAAGTCATGGACATGGACATGGATCATGTTATTTCTATGTAAATTTTAATGTAAGCCCTGAAAAAGTTAACCAGACCCCCAAAATCCAGTTTTGACAAAACACCCTGAGATGGTTTCATAAAAAAAAGCCAGTAATATATTTTCTTTATCACAGCACTTACAGTCAGCCAGTTCACCTTCTCACACCAGGATAGTTGAAAATACGCCCCCAAACCAAACCACAAAAAACCAAAACAAAAATCACATTAGTCGACCTGCAAAAAATTTTTACTGATTCTGAATAAACTATAGTTACATGTTTTAGTACTCTTTTTGTAATACAAATACAAATACAACTGTACATAGTTGACAAAATCTTTAGTGATATTGTAGATGAAGCAGAGCTTCCCTTGTAGCCCGAGTACCTGCTACTGGTTCATACTGTTTGCAGTGAAATGCAAATAAAAGTAAATTCAGAAATCATTGCCTTGTTTTCATTTGCAATTTCATACAGTCATTAAGACACAAGCACAAATGTATAGGTGTCCTTTAGCCAGTGCGACCTCTGCCCAGGGTTCTAAAGCAGTCTGTAAACAGTTGGAGATCACTATCCCAATGTACTCTCACTCCTCTCCCCCCACACTCACTGTGCACTCAGCACAGTAGGCTTCTGTCTCACAGCCAGGCACAGGCATCAAAGTAAGATCATTTTTCCTTTTCACAAGTCCCTGCAATATTCACTTTTAGGGAGTAACAATACATAATAGTTCTGATGGGAGTAGGTAATTTTCTTTTCATTAAGCGTAGTATCCTGTAGCATGAACTAGTCATGTGAAAGAAGTTGTTCTTACTGTGGTCTAGTGACTAATTTTCATGGACATTTCAGCAGTATTGCTCTTACACTGTACAGAATGACATTGAATGTAGAGGCAAGGAAGAGTAATGCTCCAGCCATTGGAAGTAAAACTATTAAATCAGGTAATTTATGAAAAGTTAAAGATCACAGAATATATTAGACATATTGACTGGCACTTTTTTAGGTTAGAACATACTGTGAGGCATATGCATCTAGTACCCCACTAAATTAAGCAGAAGCATACATCCTGCACAGCCTTCTGGAATTTGGACATATAAAGCTCACATAAAAAGGTTGTGGGTTAAAGTGCTTGTGCGCATCTCTGGAGTACCTATTCACTGTTCTCGTCTCTCCCACACCTCTTGCTCTCTTACTCTCTGCGGCTGGTGGAGGTGCTTTGTAAGCCTGTTACTGTTTCATGGAAAGGCTTTGTGGAAGCATAGTACAGCACTATCCCTCTGGAACACTGCCACAGCTCTGTTCCCAGCACCATTTGAGTCTTTGTGACCAGCTGTACCATGTAGGGGGCTATTGTTTACCTACTGTCACTCTGGGAAGTTATAGGTAGCTTGTCTGGGAAGTCTGTCGAATAACAGGTGGGCGGGCTGAGATTTCTTTGTGGCATACTGATTGGTGTGGATAAAATGTAAAGTAAGAAGTGAGTAGGCATGTCTGCCTATGCACATCATGTTTTATTAACTATATATGAAGCTACTCCTTAATTCTAAGTTGTTTGATGCAGTAGAAAACACACCGACACAGAATTTCCATTAACCAATTGCATAAGAGAAGAGAAAAAAAGCCAGGGAGGTAACCTTTAGATCCGTATGGTCTTTTTCTTCTTTAGTTTGGTTAGAAGCAAAACAGTTAAGGTTTTAAAGTGTTGTAAGAATCATAATCCTATAAGGATTTCCATTATGTCTTGTGTCTAGACAGATATGACTGGACTAGCTCAAGGACTTGTCAAGTAGGTCACATTCAGTTAACCATCATTTTACACATGGCTTGATTTCCGGTAAATTATATCATCACCACAGTCTTCTGAAAAGCAACGGTATAAGGCATTACGTAATATAACACAAGAATTTAAAATGTGTTTCTATTGATATGACCACTTATATCCATAGAGTAATCTCCCTCTCTCTCTCTCTCTCTCTCTCCCTCTCTCTCTCTCTCTCTCTCTCTCAAATTTGAAAAACTGCTTAATCCTTAGGCTGGTGGGAGGCTGGATTTCAGGGCAAAGGCGGGGTACACCCTGAACAGCTCACCAGACCATCGCAGGGCAACACATACAACCATTTACACTCTCATCCACACCTAGGAACAATTTGGAACAGCCAGTTAGCCTAATGTGCATGTCTTTGGACTATGGGAGGAAACCGGAGTACCTGGAGGAAATTAATAAACATGCAAAATCCACACAGAAATAATGCGCATAAATTAGGCACAGAATGCTTAAATGACTATAATGCCTCACATGCTTTGATATGTATATAAGTATAATCCACTCAGCTAATAAACAGTAGCTAGCTAATGTTTGTAATGAAAATTAACCATGAAATAAGAACAATACATGCATGCAACTTTTTTTTTACTCTGATACACCTCAAATGTCTTGCTACACCTCACTTTATTTGTTATACCTACAGTGAGACATGTAATTTTACAATTTTGGTGACAGTTAAAGTGGCTTTATGTTGCTTGATAAAGAATGATGGTATTAGATATCTATGTTTCTTGAATGCATATTTATGGTTTTAACGAGCCATTTAACAACAGCTGGTTGGCTGTGAGATATTTTAAATCCAATGTCTTACATTATAGAAAAGTAATTTATGCCAGTCACACTTACCTATTCCGTGTAAAATTGTTTATTAAAGGTTGCTAAGAGGTATGAAAGGGAACTTGTGAATATTGGAAAATATTTCTATTATCATATATGATTATATCTTTATGTTATCTATCTTTATGTCTGAGCAAATCATGATTGTTCCATAAAAGCTTGTCTGGATTTTTGTTTTTTAGATTTTTTGCATTGAGCGTGTTGTTTTGCAGCAGTCATGCTGTATGATAGTTATATTTCAAGGGTGCTTTGCAGACATTTTGACACAGAGTCTCTTAGTCACGCAAGGCCAGACAGAGCTGACAGGATTGGAGACTGGAGGAGGAAAACACAGCACGTGTGAACAAAGGCACATGTTTCTCGGATTCCACAGCATGAGGTATACACTATTGTGTGCAAGAGAACAAGAATATAGGCCTTTGAGCCATGTGGGAGGAATAAATTAGTCTCCAAGCTCAAGCTGAACATCTCTGCAGGAAAGGTTGCATGTATGTGGTGCTATATCTGGGGAAGTTAATGATTAATGAATTGTCAAATTTTTGTAATTTTGGTTCCAATCTAGAAACCCAGCTCTTGGTGCATTGTTGAATAAGTGCATAGGTAAAGCTAAAGTTTGCTGGGCTTTTTACACCCGAGCATACTAGCTCATCAGACCAGAGTTTATCCCAGTTTCTGTAGCATGAAGTCACCAGGAGTTCAAATCCTCCTGGATGGCATGCCCAGGGGTCTTATTGCATAGAGGGGGCCTGACATTATTCAAACTCAAGACCTCTCAATCTTGAACCCAGCACCCTAACCATTACACTGCCGGGGCTTAGCACTTTGGTGTATTGATTCAGGAAGACTTAGAAGTCTTGAACTTAAAACCCACCAGACCAGTGGTTATCACGTGCACCAGTTAGAACAATTAGTTCACACAACCACACATAGTTCCATTATAGAATTTGTGTTAATACTTGTGGGCATGCTGTCATAGGCATTGTTTACATATCAGGAGAAATGACACTGAGAGCTAGGAAAAGAATGGTAGTGACTCTGTCAAGCTGCTCTGATTTACTGACCCATCTAGAGGGTGTTATTTTGTGGTTTCACATACAGGCAAGTACTCAGGTATGGCCACAGTTGGTTGTATTCATGATGGGAGTGGCTTGGTGTGAAAGAGAAAGGAGCCACACTGCTAAAGGTTTATGCATTATTGAATGACATTGGTGTTTGTGTGGCTTAAAGGAACAGATCAGAGTTCACACGCAAATAGGCAGACACACCCTTTTTTTGGAACTTGATGGATTGGTATAGAATAGAACCAGTCCTAACAATTAAAAATGCTTTCAAAAATATGTGTGTGTGCGTGTGTGTGCGTGCGCGCGTGTGTGTGTGTGTGTGTGTGTGTGGCATCTGCCAACTTATATTTTTTGAACATTATGTTGTGGTGGCTGTTATTAAAGTTCTGCTCTAATATATTAGTAAAGGCTGATCTAAAGTACAAGAAACAAGATCTGGTAGTGGACCTGAACTGTTATTGGTCATAAAGTTGAACTGTAAGTAAAATTTAAGCGCAAAAGAAAAGCAGCCACTCAGAATTTGGAGTCAAGAGATGCTTGTGGCCTAAAACTTAACCCCATAGTAACCACAAAACACACAATGTATAGGTGTGTTTCCATGAGCTCTAGGTGGGGGAGTTTCATCTTTCACTGAAGTTATATGTAATGATGGAAATTCTGATTCCAGACATAGTAACCCTGTGAGTAATTGAGTGAAGTTGTTTTGATAGGTGTCTTTAGTATATGGAGCAAAGGAATTAATGGGAGGGTATGTTTTGAAAGAGTGGGCCGGTTCCGTAGTGGTTAGGGTGCTGGGCTCATGATTAGGAGGTTGTTGGTTCGAATCCCTGTTAGACCCCCACCGTGCTAAGACCCCTGGGCAAGGTCTTTACCACAAGTGCGCCTCTGTCCACCCAGCAGTATAAATAGGTACCAGTAAAAATACTGGGAAGGTAACCTGCAATGGACTAGTGTCCCATCCAGGAGGAGTTGAACTTCTAGTCGCTTCATGCTACAGAATCCAGGGATAAGCACCGGCCTGATGAGCCACTAGGCTCAGGTGTAAAAGCCCAACAGACTTACTTTACGTTGTTTTGAAAGAAATCTGCTGGGCTGGGGCATGCTCAACACGAGGCAGATGTAGTAGAGAGAAAAAGAGGTAAGATAACACGAGTTTAATGATTTTCTTTGTCACTCAGCTGCAGTTGCGTCAGTACTATGTTTCTGGCAAGCTAGTTACCAGCAGTGTTTTCCATTTTGTTTCATCACAACCATCTGTGCACAGTATTAATAAGCAAATGTCATGGCACACTGGATTCATGAGAATGATATATTTTTGAAAGTTATGTACTGAAATTAATTTTTCTCCTACACTGGTGTAAACTCATTCCTTTATTAGTAATTATTTATGTTGTTCATGTGATTATCCCAGGCTCAAAGTAGGAATACACCCTGGATTAAATACAAGTCCAATATAAGGTGTCACACCCAAATTTATACATTTATTCCTACCTATAGGGCAATTTAACATAGCCATTCCATCTACTAGCATTCTGCAAGCATAATGAAAGTAGTTGTTTCACTAAGAATAAAGGAGCAAGGACATGACATAAGTAACATGAAAATAACAATAAATAAATAAATAAATAAATACTCACTATAACATGCTTATGTGAGGTGGGAGGAAACTAGTGAACTTAAAGACACCCACCCAGATAGAGGGAAACACACAGAGAGACTCACAGGCAGTACCATGAACTCAGAACCAAATCAGGAATTCTCTAGCTTCGGGGTGGCCATGCAAATAAGCTACACCACCATGCAGTCCTGTATTATCACTGTCAAATTATTAAAGAAATTATACAATGTATTAATAATTGGCATTGCCTGCCATTAATTGCTGATATATATCATACGTGCTTTGTGGGAAGATCTGAAGTTTAGAACTAATTCCTTTAATAAAGAAGATACAAGTGGCAGAAGCCTTATAAAAATGAAAAAACAAACAAACAAACAAACAAAAAAACCAGAGAGAAAGGATTAATTAAAGGTAAGGTTATTTTTGCACTGTAACCCAGTCACAGCACTTCAAAACAAACACAGCTTGTTTTGATTCCATATGAAGTTTCTTTTCACCAGACACTGTGTATTTTTTCACCAGACCATGCAATTGGACCAGAGGGTGTGGTAGATGAAAACTCTGTAAGTTCAGACATGTTACAATGATACGTTTCATGGCAAAGCATAAATATTTGCATACTTGGATTCTGCTCAGGTAGGTGTACCACAATCAAGGAACGCTTGTCCCTCTTATTTGGATAAACAGCTGAGAAAATCGCTTCCTTTCAGTGTCCCAGTATTCGTTAATGGCAAATGCTTTTCAAAGGAAGGCTTGCTGTGTCTCACAGGGCCAAGATCAACAAGAAAAACATGCAAGTCAGGTTTCGACTGACTTCAAGGATGCGTTAAAAGACCAGAACTATGCCACATAAAATGGCAGATGTGTAAGTGGAAGCACCAATCTGTTTGAATGGGCCAATGTCCATCTGCTGATGCTGCCGGTCTCAGTGCCCTACTGGTGACCAGGCCACAGAAACTAGTACATTTTATATGGCAAACATATACTGAGGTCTCTGCCAACTTCATTAAAAAGAAGAGAGGAAAAAGCAGAGCAGTGCCCTACTTATCTAGTTTAACACCATCGAAGTCCATCTCCCATGGCTACTGTGAATCATATTTATGTGCCACATTTATTCCTTTTTTTCTGTATCCAGGCCACTGGCTAGAGAAGCACTAACATCTTTCCACTCCAGTGCAAGAGTGGGTAGGTCCTACTGAACTCAGTCTTGTATTCCTCGCTCCTGCACTGCCTGGGAAAAGAAATGCTCCTTAATGAAGAGAGAATTTTAATGAACTACAGGACCAGGCTGAAACTTTAACACCATGGGCTGTCCTTCCAGGAAAAGGTTTGTGATAGCTGTGACTTCATCTGTTGATCAGGGATTGTGTTCCACCACAGGTACATAGCTGACACAGTTAGTCATCGTCTCCATGAACAAACAACTGTGGGTGGGTGATGGGGGATAATGGGGCCCAGTGGGGATAAAAGAATTGCAGTGAGCTCTAAACAACACATTATAAATAGACTCTGTAGACTGTGCCAACAGATACAAGCTGCAGTGCTAGTCAGATAACACTCACGGGATTTGTTGTTTAACTTCTTTTGATTGTATGTATTGAGCAAGACTTGGTCAGTAATAAAAAATTATAGCTGAGATGGCATTGTATGTCCATCAGAATTGAGACTGCTTTGGGTGTCAGACAATATAAATCTAATAATCTTTGTCCTAATAATCTTTGTCTAAGTCTTGTTTCAATAAGTCACACATTGACTTACTTTACTAGCTGCAGCATCTGCGTCCCTTCTGTCTCTATTCTATGTCTGTCTGGTGATGTAATGTGTGTACAAGACATTCCCTATCTAAGTGTGAATTAAATGTCACTCAGATATGGACAAGGTGGCAGGTAGGATTCGCGGCAGCATGTTAGAGCTGACATCCACACTTATGGCAACCTGCAGCTCATAACCTTTTAGTGACTTAGCAAAGGACAAACAACACTCCTTTAAGGAACTATGCTGTTGGCTTACATACATTTGGGGAAAAATATGAGTCAACCAACTGCTCGGTCCTTGGTATTTCATTGCAGAGAGTATGAACCAAAAATATTTCTTTTTTTGTCTGGTCAACTTCATGTCACTGGTTACTATACATCCGTTCTTCTGTTTTACGCCTAATGCACTTTCCAAAAAGAATTTGGGAAGGGGCTTTAGGATTAGGATTTAGGATTTTAGGATTAGTGAAGAGTTATATAAATTAATAATTATGTGATTTGTTTGTCAACAAATGCATGAGAAAATGAATTATCATCTAAATGTTTAACAAAATTCTTTAAAGAAACATAAGAAGGGGCATAGATATTTCTCTCTCTACTCTGCACAATAAATCATTAAAGTATTTAAGTAAATTTTTTATTTTATTTTATTTTTTTTTAAAGTAAAAATTTTGGTGCATAAAGAGCAAGGGTACAAGCCTAAGCTGAACACCTGTGATCTTCAATCACTCATACAGCACTGTGTCAAGGGTTTGATGGTTAGAGAAGCAGGTTTGGGACTGAAAGGTCTCTGGTTCGATTCCCGAATCAGCAGGAAAAATGTGTGGTGGGGGAATGAGCTGCACCTTTCCTTCCTCCACATTCATGGTTGAAGTGCCCTTGAGCAAGGCACCTAACCCCCAACTGCTCTCAGGGCGTTGCAAAAAAAACAAAAAACTCTGAGAATGTGTTTGTGTGCTCACTGTTTGTGTGTGTGTGTGTGTGTGTGTGTGTGTGTGTGTGTGTGTGTGTGTGTGTGTGTGTGTGTG
>JBCNYH010000012.1:35866784-35887107 GCA_039654325.1 Tandanus tandanus
ATATATATGTATATATGTATATATATACACACATTATCATCACTCCTGGAAGAACTAATGGAAATGTTTTATGTGTGTGCTCTAGCTCCATCTTACTGCAACCAGAATTCTTTTCAAAGCTGAGCCTGTCGCTCTGAAATTCTCAACCCACTGCAAGATGGTTTTCCGTTCTGGAACATTCGGGTTTCATGGAATCCTGAAATGTCTTCAAAAAGACCCCTGTGTGGTGATGAGGGAGCGCTTGTTTGTAAAGAATGCTTTGACAGTGAACGAATGGTGTGCTCCTGACCACACCGTGTTGGTTACCGCGGATGATTGGAGTCATGCTACCAACAGAACTCTGCACTGCCTCTCCTGTCTCACTAAATTTCATGTGTGCAAATATTTATTTGATTATCTTCAACTTTTTTTATTCATCCTTGGAATGTGGAAATTCTTGATCTGAATATATGTTTATACTCTTACACATGGGCCTCAGGGAAGTGACAAATGATAAACATTATAAAGCACTTATAATGTTTGTTCAGCAAAGAGTGCGGCTATATGTGAGTACACCTAAGAACATTGCTATTTCGTTTTCTTTAGACTTTATTATTGGAGCCCATCTCGGCCAACTCCGGGCAAAGTCGGGGTACACCATGACCAGCTTGCCAGACCACTGTAGGGCCAACACACACAACCATCCACACTTACAGTCACACTGAGGAGCAAACGAGAATATCCTATTAGTCTAATGTCCGTGTCTTTGGAATGTGGGAGGAAACCCATGCAAGCAGAGGAAGAACATGTAAACTCAGCACAGAAACGCCTTTGCCAAGCATAGTACTCCAACCCAGGACCTTTTTGAGATAAGGTCGAAGTGCTAAACACTATACAACCATGCTGCCACGATGCTATTTATGAGTACGAAATAATTCTGATCACATTATGTATGTGTGTATGAATGTGCTACTTATATTGCAGGAGAAAATGAGGTCTTCATAGAGGATCACACCGGAACTGTAAATAATGGTCAAAAACAACAGAGGCATTGGCTGTGTTTTCTCCTGTCAAACAGACCACACTTATGAGCTACATTATGAGCAAGAGGCTGCAGTATCACACACACACACCAGTGCATCTGATATGTGAATAATGTGAACAAGATTAAAGTGTTCTTCACAGACATCCATTTACAGAGGAGTGCTCATAATCCTTTCTGAATGAACATTGATGAATGTATGCTATTCTTTTCTCTTCCTCTCAATGAAAGGTTGACCCAAATAAAATAATTAAATTGCAATGATCATTGACCTTCAGTGTGTTTTTAAAATGGCATGGTGTTTAGGTGTTTAGAATCTGAGATTTGAATATGCATGCATTAAACTGCATGCATTTCACTTTCACATTCTCCCTCTGTTCATATGAATGCAGGTACCTGAACTCTGTAGACACAAGGAAGACTCTGAACTGTAGACACAAGGAAGTCTGTTAACAAGTCTGAAAGTATTGGCCCTTCCATGGAGTGTAAGGATAACCTGTGTACCTGCATGGCTTACAATTTGGAACTGTGTCCTTATAAAAACCTCCAAAGTACCACAAAGGCAAACTTAATAATTAAAAAAAAAATACAAATAATACTCAAATATAAATGTATTCTTATCTGTATGTATGTATGTATGTATGTATGTATGTATGATTATTATAACCTTAATGATTTTAAATGCTAATGTTATATTCATGCAGAAATGTAATGCATCATAAATTAAGCATAGTCAATAAAATGTTGAACTAATTATTCCAACACTGGGGATTTTACTCACTCATTACAAATTTAGTATCACTGACACTGCTGAATTAATGTTTACAGATCCTGTCTCCAGCTCACCACAGAGCCATGTGAAGAAAAACAAAGTAATTACGTATGTTAATTGTGATTGTTCCATGACATCAGCTTATTTCCCATTTATTATTGATTAGATGATGCCAGTAAATTTGAGCCCATTTGCAACTGTGTTTAAATGCCCTGAGGTATTTCATTTCCACAACACTATTGGAAGTTACCATTGTTGTAAATCACATCAGCATCATTAATCATTAGCCTTTTCAGCCACACAAAGGGCAACAGCATTTACACAGCTACCGCTACCACTCATAAGGCACCAATCTCTTGGAAATGTCTTCCACAACCTGCAAATGAGCATCCACTGACAGTTCAGTCACCCGCTATTAATGTCTATTAATAGAAAGCTAACCAATCAGATCATGCTGTTCCTGTGTAGTATATACTAATAAATAGATGGGCCATGTAGTGGTTATTACGACAGGACATAACTGAGATGTTTATAATGACATGGCAGAATGGCTTATAAGGGCTGTTTGTGATAGCTCGTTGGGAGCCAATCACAAGTTTTTCTTTTTAAAGCAAAGGGAAACGGAGCCACCTAGTGTCTGCATTTATACTCAGGTGCCTCAGGCCTGTGACCTATATTATCTACACAAACAGTACCATGATGGTTCTTTGGATAGTTAAAGTTTTTTTTACTTTTTTACCCCCTACTCTGAACATGAAGCCATTTGTTGTAAGGTTCTGCATCCAGCCCTTAAGAGATAAAACAAAGAAGCCTTTGGGGTGCTAGATTTAAGAGATTAACTAGATTTGTGGTGCCTTATTAAAAGTGCAAATAAAACTAGACTGCTATACTGTATAAAACAAAGAGGGTAAGTTAATCAAAAATGATTTCACATTCACCGATGACAGTGTTCCATTTAATAGTACTGACATATTTTACTCATTAATTCATTCATCCATTTATTCAGTCGGTGCTTTATCCTAAATTGGGTGTAGTGAATCCAGGTACACAGCAGGGATAAACCATAAATGGAATGAAAGCACACAACCTGTATGTACTTTGTGCTATCTTTCTGTTTGACCCTCATGTTCACAGCATTAGCTAAGCTAGCTAAGAAAAGTAAATTTACATCAGCTTGGAGTTCACAAAAACTTAGGCTCATTTTAACTTACATTTATGGCATTTGGCAGATGTCCTTTTCCAGAGAGACTTACATTTATCATATTTTTACAACTGAGCAACTGAAGAACTTGCTCAATGGCCAAAAGGTGGCAGCTTGGTGGTACTGGGGTTTGAACGCCCCACCTGTGGATCAGTAAGCCAGAGCCTTAACCACTGAGCCACCACCGACTAATTTAAGTTAATTTAGGCTCCCCTACTAGAAAACGATACATAGATTACCTTTAATGTGATTAGATAGCTGAGTTTTGTAATGACAGAAATGTCTAAAGTGGTACATTTTGTCCAACATCTTTTCTCTTTGGTTCGCCATTTTCTATTATTTTCATGGGGAAATTCTTCTTCTTTGGCTATTCAGATGCTCCAGCTGCATTACTGGATAACATAGTGTAGCGTAGTGTGTTACCTTTGCGTACTATTGATTTAGTGGATCATCTTAAAATTGTCAAACTACTATTGAATGCCTACCGAGTTTTCGGTCATCTTACTTATTCCTTTTTGCGTGCTAATAGTATGGAAGTTTTGGTTTGTTATTTGGATGCAGCCTTTTTTTTTTAAAAGACTGACACTGGATCTTAGTCTCCAGAAAGCATGATATCAAAAAAAAAAAATAATAATAATAATAATGTTATGGCAGCAACTTCAGTCTATCCCTAAATGTAATCTCATTGAACTCTACGTACTGTGAATATCAGTGCTTTTTGCTTCTGCAGCCAAACAAGATGCTCGTATTGTGTAGTACAGGCACCAATTCTAAGGATATTATTGTTTAAACTCATGGAGCTCTTTAATCCACAGGAAGCCAATCTGAGTGCCAAAGCTGAGGCCATCTCTAACATGGGAGAAGAAGGATTCAGGATGGCAGGAAGTGCAGAGAGTAATGTTGGGTCTGTTTGTCACTGAGTTATCCTGAATGTGCTCTGGCAGGAGACCACCTCTCTCCAGGAGGACCCTAAAAACAGTTAGAGAAGAGAGTAGGACAGGTTTTAGCAATGCGACAAAGTAATGTCCCTCTGAGGATGACATAATCAAGAAGCAACAAAACAAATATTTTAGCATTTTTGACAAATAATTTTTGTCATTCTGTGTTTAACTTCTTACAACACAAATTCTAACTTTTGCCATTTTTGGCCAGTATTGCTATGAAGTCATTGACTATATAATCAAGTTATGTAAATTACTAGGTTTTGTAATCATGTGCACTAACCATCTCCCATACATATGAGTAATGACTCTTCACTAAAATGAATATCAGAAGTTTCTGGAGCATAGATCATTCGAAAAACAAACAGTATTATTATTTATTTATTTTACCTAGTGGCAAGCCTGATATCCACATAAGGTCTGGGTGACTCCACGTCTCTGACACAGTCTGGATGGATGGCCTGGAACTTTCTTGCTGAATTTTGTTCCAGAGTGAAACAGCAGGGTCCAACAGAAGGCCCAATCACACCCACCACATTAGCAAGCTCACTGCCAAACTCCCGTACCATGGCATTTACTGTTGCCATGGCAACTCCCATGAGGGTTCCCTTCCAGCCTAGATGAAAATTTGGAGGAAAACAAAATAAGCATCATGTTTGAGTGGGACTTCTTACCAGCAAAAAAAAAACAAACAAAAAAAAATCTGAAACATTGCTCTTATTCTCACAAATTCTTTACTATTTTGCATATAGCAACCATTTTAAACATGTTCACCTTCAGCAAAGGACATGTCTCAAACACATTTGTGCTGTAATTTATTTTAAACGCTGCAAAACCCATGATACATTATTTCAATCATCTGTGTTCTACTGTGTTTCGTGCTATAGAAGCCCTGAAGAAGCCAATTACTGTGAAACTCATGAGGAACTGAGATCATATCTAAACCGATACCTCACTCTGAAAAAAGTTCATTATTCCATGTAGATGTGAAAGTAAAATTGGAACATGAGGGAAGTCACCTGCATGTGCTACTCCAATGACCTTTCCCACAGGGTCAGCAAAAAGCAGAGGCATGCAGTCAGCTCCTGGGGCTGCGATTACAACACCTGGCTGATTAGTCACAATGCCATCATAACTCTCAGGTTCTGGTTTGTTCATTACCCACACATCACTGGCATGGGCAACCTAACAGACAAAAACAGAAGCTCCACATTCACACTGATTATATAACAACCCACTGTTATGAGAAAAAAATGAATGAAGGTAAGTTTACGGAAAAGTATTTCTCGGTTAGAGTAAGAATGTTATACATTACATATAAATAAATTTGGAGAAAGAAAGAAACAATAATGGAAACATGAATCAGTGTTTGATTGGTTCAGATATTGCTTCATGAATTAATTAAGTCACTGCAGGGTCAGGAGGTCAGGAGTCCTACCTTGCAGAGGTGGAATTGGTGAGGCTGAAAGCCGGCATACAGGCCAAGGCGGCGTAGGTTCTCAGCCACTATAGCACGTGAGTCTCTACGACGAGAACTGCTGAACAGGTTTAGAGAGCTCAGGGTGCTGACGTAGGAAATCCCTCCTGTTCTTGTGGTGAAGCCGTGTGCAAAGCAGTCTTTTTGTAGAAACAAGGAAGAATGGACACATTTAGCCATATTCTTGTTTTTGCAACTGAATTTAAAAGTTCATTCATTCATTTGCTGAACCGCTTAATCCTACTAGGGTTGCATGAAGGCTGGAGACTGTTTAAACCAGTGGGAGAAGGCAAGGTACATCCTGAACAGCTTACCAGCCCATCAGAGGGCCAACATGCACAACCATTAACACTCACAACTACAGGCAATTTGAAAGTGCCAATTAGCCTAGGAAACTGGAGCACCTGGAGAGCACGGGACTTGAACTAGGGATATTCGGCTAACTGGCTGTTCCAAATTGCTCCTAGACGTGAGTGTGGGTGTGAATGGTTGTGTGTGTTGGCCCTGAGATGGACTGGTGACTATTCTAGGTGTACCCTGCCTTCGCCCAGAGTCAGGTGAGATGGGCGCCAGCCTCCCCGCGACCCTAATAGAATGAAGCAGTTTGTCAAATGAGTGAAGGAATGTTTTTCACATAAGTGACTTCAAGACAGTCTTCAAGTATTTTTTTTCTTCTCAGTCCAGCGTTGAAATACAAAACAGATATAGAAGATACTGTAGCTAAGATCTCAGTCTTCAATTTACATTGAATGCACCCCCTAGATGGAATGATATCGGAAACCTATTCCTTCAGAGGTTTTCAATTCAATGTCTAGCTGTCTAGCTGTAGAAGTGCCACGGTGATTTCACTCACTCATTCGCTGAACCGCTTAATCCTACTACTGGTTGTCTCAGCCAACACTGGGCGAAGGTGGGGTACACCTTGAACAGCGCGGCGGACCATCACACACAACCATTCACACTCACATCCACACCTACGGGCAATTTGGAACTGCCAACTGGCCCAATGTGCAGGTCTTTGGACTGTGGGAGGAAACCAGAGTACCAGGAGGAAAACCACAGAAACTCCCAAGCCCGGGAATCAGAACCCAGGACATTCTTGCTGTAAGGGGGACGTGGTAACCACTACGCTTCCGTGCCGCCCACAGTGCTTTCAGAAAAAACAGAAGAAACACTTGCTTGGAACTCACTATAAATATGTTTCAGACCTGTTCAAGCAGTAATAAACCTTTAAGCACATATCTTTGAAAGATTTGCCCTGCAGTGTCCCTCCAGTGAAATGAAAGCACCTGAGATGAGTGAAGACTTCAGGGTGGTAATTTCTCCCCGGAGCGCTGGGAGGCGCTGTAGGAAGCCGCTGATCTGCTCTTTAAGCTGGGTGAGCTGGGGGTAGGTGTCGCTGGGCTGTGGGGGTGAACAGGAGCTGCAGTCCATCACGCTGCTGTAGGTGAAGGTGTAGAGCTCGGTGAACAGCTGCTGCTCACACTCCTGCAGCTCCGCGCGCCGCGTCCTGCACGTCATCACGTGCACGTGTTTAAGGTTCAGCTCGTCCGCGGCGCGCTTGAAGGCGTACAGCACGGCGACGGAGCTGCAGCCGCTCAACACGTGGACGCGTCTGTTCAGAGCGGCGCATTTGTCCAGAAGAGAGCTCTCGGTGGTTTCCTCGGGGCAGTCCGCGTGCTGCTGGAGAATGACGTAAACAGGCTCGCGCGCGACACTTCCGAGAGAGACGAGTAACTTGTTCACGCGCTTGTCTAGACACACACAGTTAGGATGAACCAGATCCGCCAGAATGACTTCAGCCATCACAGCGTGGAGTGTGTGAACCTTCAGATACGGTTCAGAATAGATTCAGGATACGGACAAGCTGTTAGAGCTCTTGTAAAGTGTGTGTGTGAGAGGGCTGTGAATATGTGTGTGTGTGAGGGCTGTGAATGTGTGTGTGTGCGAGGGCTGTGAATGTGTGTGTGTGCGTGTGAGAGAGGGCTGTGAATGTGGGACTTTATGTGCCTCTGTCTGTGAGTGGAAGAGCTAATGCTAACACTTCCTGTAACCTGACTGTACACACCGCCCTTTTTGGAAATTCCTGACTTTGCACCACTTTATGATTATTTATGGCTTTATGAGTCAGACTGTAGGCATCAAGAAAAACTGTCTCGACTTAAATTAAATGTCTGTATTTTATAAAAGTACTGAAAGTTTGAAGTAAGTTTACAATAAGAACACCGGATGTTAGCAGTGCTGCTGTTCTCTAGCAATTCTGACATGTTCTCATACAACAGGATTCACCTTACACAGTACTAGAAAACACACACACCCACAAAAACATGTCACCTGACATTTGCACTTATTAAAAAAAAAAAAAAAAAAAGCTGTACTTTTATCTGTACTTTTTATCATGAAGTTAAAGCTGAGTTAACCACAAACTAAACCACAGAGATCTGGTAAGTAAAGGAGAGCAGGAGATTCTCACGAAACCCTCGTCTGCGCCAGGAACTGCTGATTTTCCAGAGGTATGAGAATAAGGAAGCCCCATGGTAAAATAGACTACATCTTCTTCCTCCTCGGAAAACCCATCGTGCAACCATAAATCGGATCATGTTACAGAGTAAATACAGTGTGGTGTTAACACAGCAGAATGTCTAGTGGTAAATAACCATGTGACGAGTGAATCTGTAAGTCCTGTTTTGCTGTGTAGGCTTTTCCTGTGTGCTCACAGATTCATTCATTAATTTTCTAAGCCGCTTAATCCTAATTAGGGTTGTGGGGAGGCTGGCGCCCATCTCAGCTGAATCTGGGCGAGGGTAGGGTACACCCTGAACAGCTCACCAGGCCATCGCAGGGCCAACACATACAAGCACTCACACCTAGGGGCGAATTCGAACAGCCAGTTAACCTACCATGCATGATTTTGGACTGTAAGAGGAAACCGGAGTACCCAGAGGAAACCCACGCAAGCACGGGGAGAACATGCAAACTCCACACAGAAACTCCGGGGCTCGGGAATCGAACCCAGGCCTTCTTGCTGTGAGGCGGATGTGCTAACCACTGTGCCACCCTGCCACCTGCTTACAGATTCATTCTTTCATTCATTCATTCAGCCTATATATAGTCAGAATATTCATTACAACTACACACTCGATCACCCACATTCATATAAAGTACAGTGTACCACTGAATGATGGAGTAAATTAGATCAGTACACTTTGCTGTGAAACTGCAGACATCATTTAGGCCATTATCTAACCTATTTCCTTGTGTCATATCTAACCCAGTTAAGGAATACCATCAAATCCTGTCAGTGTGCTTTATTAATCCGCATTGTTATGTGCCGTCATTTAGCAAGCATTTAATTTTAAGTGATGAACCATATACAGTTGTATCATTGCATTTAATTGAACCACTATTTTAATAATAACATACAGTAGCATTCAAAGGTTTTGACACGCCTGCCCATTCAAACTGATTTTGAGGGCGTGTGTCCAAACTTTGACTCTTACTGTATATGCATAACTATAAAATGTTTTTTTTATTAGGCTGTGTCTCTTTTACCATTTTGTGCTGTAAAGGTCTGTGTAGACCTGTATGACTTCTCCAATTAAGGAAGTTGCTTCTTTGATGTTTACTAATAAAATTTTATTTACCTTACTATTCCTTGCTATTTAATATTGTGTATAAATTGTTCATCTTGAATCTTATAGCCTTTAGGCCTGTAGACAATGCAATTGCCATACACAAAGCAACTGATATAATGACTCTAAATGGGAATGTGGTTTTGTAACCTGAATATATGAAAGAAAAAGAATAGGCCCATATAATTACAAAAAGAGGCATAAAAATACACTGTGGCTCAATGCATCATGATGAAAGCTATGTGTGACCTGCATTGTGGGAAATGTGTGATTTGCAATCTTGCATTGTATAAATCAGAATTTTGTTAATTATGGATCTAATGTAGTTGCACTGTTTGAACTCAAGAGGTCCTAAGCTGCACAATATATTGTGCACTGTATGTTATGTAGTCAGCATGCACTGGGCCCAGTGGTCCCAGATCACAACAACCAACACACAAGTTACATGGTTACACAGTCATGTTAAAAAAGCTTAATAGTTCTGTAGTAGCTTTCAAACTACATTGAGTTGGATTGAGGCAGCAGAATTCACTCAAGCATTTTAGTTGACATGGGTGTGCACTGCTATGGAGCCCATTATGTTTCAGATGATAATTTTCCCCAGATCATAAACTTTTTAACGGAAAGTTGTGTATTGTTTTATTTTAAAAAAATATGAATAAATAAAATGTGTAAATTTTTTGTTAACAATATTGAAATTTTGTTCGTAGTAATTTTTTATTTGTTTGGTTTTGTAGAGAAAAATGTGGTGTTTTGGATGGTTTATGATTCAAGAATAAAAAAGAGTCCTTTCAGTTTACTTTTTTCTTCAAAGATACTGAAAATATTCTGGTACTTGAATTTAATTGTGACCAGAGTGTGTCACCCTAATTAAAAATACATTACTAAGCTTTTTACTAAAAAACAACAATTATCAGACAATGGGTCACTTGTTCAGCTTAAATATATCAGTAACGCTGCACAGCAAAGTTTCTGAACAAGGCAGAAATGCATTTTTACACCTTATTTGTGTGTGAGTGAATTTACTTAGTGTATGTGTGTAATATATGGGGGTGTGTGTATAGTGGCTAGCATGATGGCGTAATAGTTAGCACTCTTGCTTTACAGCAAGAAGGTCCTGTGTTTGAGCCCAGTGGTCATCAAGGGCATTTGCATGTTCTCCCTGTGCTTGCATGAACTCTGGGTGCTCCATTTTCCTCCCACAGTCCAAAGACATGCAAATCCAAAATGCCCCCAAGTGTGAATGTGAGTGTGATTGGATGTTTGTACTAGAGAACAGGTTCCGCAGGGGGCTTGCAACCCTCTCAGATAAAACTATACATTGCATCAGATAACACAAAAGTGCGGATAAGGAAGTGTGTGCGTGTGTGTACGTGCATATGCACGCACAAGGTCATGTGAGTGTGTGGTGTGTGCGCAATATGGATATGTCAAGCTGGCTTGAATTTTTGCTATTTCAACAGTGTTTTAATATTTTAGATAACGTGTAAAAATTCCTGAGTAAGGTCAGTCCAAAAGGCAGGCTGTTTTATCGGAGTTTTAACATTTAAATGGCCCAGCAAAAAAAAAAAAAAAGGAATAATAAAATGTTTAGCATTTAACAAATATCATGTTTAATTTTCCCAGTAGCGATCTGGCTCATCCAGGTGCTCTTTAACAAACTGTAGAAGGCTAGCAGTGTTCTTTTTGGAGAGCAGTGGCCTTCTCATTGCAGTCATTTCATACACACCTTTGTTGTTCAGTATTTTCCTGATGGTGGACTCATGAACATTAATATTAGACAATGTGAGAGAGATCTTTAGTTTCTTAGAAGTTAAACTGGGTTCCTTTGAGACTACGCAGACTAATATAACCCTTAGAGTGATATTTTTTGGTTGACTGCTGCAGAAGTGGACAATGGTCTTGAATGGTCATGCAGTAAAACATTGACCCTAAAGACACAAGTTTTTCTACAAAAGACTAATTAAAGAATAATATATACGTTTTGAAATGACCAAGTCACAGTTCTGATCACAACCCAATATAAATGTGTGAGCAGTTCTTGTGAGAAAACCCACCTACATTCCAAAGTTGAAGCTGCTTTACACAGAGAAATGGACTTCATTGTGCAGGGCTGATCAACAGTTATCTCAGATGTATAGTTACACTTATACTGTACAAGGGAATCTGAAAACAAAGGTTAACATTTTGCCACTCACAAATATGTAATAGATCATTTTCCTTAATAAATAAATGACCATGTGTATTTTTTTTTCTCTTACATGTTTCATTGGGTTCTCTTTATCTACTTTTAGGACAAATCTGATAATGTTTTTAATCATATCTATGCAAAAACTGAAATTACTAAGGACTTCACAAACTTTTGAGCACCACTGTAAATGTAGTACTTGTATATTAATAATATGCTTTAATAAAATAATAGATTAGTCATATTGGTAATAGACACCGTAACAAATTCACAATCAACCTTAACATTTAAAAGTGAAATTTAAATTTAATCATGAGTTATGGATACGGTCACATTTTCTTTGCCAGTCTCCAGAAAAAGCAACCAACAAATTATCTTGTGCTAAACCATTGTGGCAACTGTACTCCTGTAGGCACATGTTAATGGCCCTCTCGGGTTATTGGAGTACACCCTACCTATCAAACACACACAGTTATTATAATCAGTTACAGGGTGCTATCAAATATATTCACTGCATTCTTTTAAGCCCACTGTGTCCCATCAAACTTTACTGTATGCTGCCAATCCATACTGATATTAGCTATATACTCACTGTGTACTATTGTACATAATCCATTTACTTTCTTTTCTCTCACTCATCATCACTCATTTGCTGAACCCTGAATGTGGTACACCCTGAGCAGCTCGCCAGACCATAGCAGGGCAACACACACACACACACACACACACACACACACACACACACACACACACTACCATTCACACTCACATCCATACTTAGGGGCAAGTTGGAAAAGCCAGTTAGCCTGATGTGTATGTCTTTGGACTTGTGGAAGGAAACCGGAGTACCCTGAGAAAACCCACATAAGCACGGGGAGAGCATGCAGACTCCACACAGAAACGCCCAAGACCTTCTTGCTGTGAGGCAGACCTGCTTACCACCACGTCACTGTCCCCCACTTTACATTTTAGTATGTTATTTTGTAATCTACAATTCCCTTTATTTGTTAATGGTTACACTGTGAATATCACTGCAGGAGTACTATTATTGTTGTTGTTGTTGTTGTTGTTGTTGTTTGTGTAACACCAACCTGTGATTTAACCCGTAAATTGTGAAATGAGAACTAACCCTTTCCTGTTAGGTTGATATTATAGTGAACAGCAGAGGGAGTAGGATTACCATAAAAAAAAATTTTCTGGCTATTTATGATATAAACAGCTCGATTTTTCCCAGTGGACATGTGTTCATTCTGTGTCTCCAGTCATTTTTCTCTTATTAAATGCCAGGTACAGTCCACTCATCATAATTTATATCCCAGGCCATATTTCAGTGTTTCTGTGTAAGTATGTGTTGATATTCACAGACTTTTAGTAGCATCCAGCTGTTAGGCTATATATTATTATACCAGAAATGTATGAATATGTTGACAAATGTTTTAATATTATTCTACAGTGTCCATTCTCCTTCTTCTTCTTCTTCTTTTTAATCTGTGTGACTTATTTCCAACCCTTTTGTAGACGTTGACCTCGAATACAATTCTGTAACCTAATAAAAAGAAAATAATAGATAAGGGAGAAATAGATAAGGGAGAGCAGCAATTAAACCTAGGCGTGAGAATAGACTAGAAAACAATTTATTAACAGCGAGCCATTATATAGAGGAACAAAGCTTTAGCCACACAAAAGGAATTTAATGTTGCTTCCTTCCTTCCTGTTAAAAAAAAAACCCGTCAAATGATAATTAGACCGTGAATTATTTGTGCTGGTCCAACGTAAAGAATCCGTCGGTTATTTGGGGCTTATCTGGACGGGTATAGAGGGAGGTATTTGTGAATATAGGCTGTATGAAACTTGAAACGTCCTTGTCTCAGGTTTCTCCGTGGAGAGGGTCGTGCACGGCGCTCGGTGTCGCGCGCTTTACTGTAGCCGAGTGGAGCGGAATGTGGCGCTGAGATGCAGCAATTCTGAAGGAGCACACACACACACACACACACCATCACCTTCCAGTAAGGTCCATGTGAACGGATTACAGTCGGAGATCACATCACCGTGCAGCCCCGCTCGTGTTCCTGACGGTAAGCGTTGATGATTTGCTGGTGCTGTTTTCCATGCGTGCTGGTTGTGTGTTTGTTTCTCAGCCCGATGTTTTGGCTGCCACTCTTCACCCGTGCTTTTGGTTCACACGGCGTGTAAAGCTCAGGAGCACATCTCGGCACATCTCTTCATGAACCAGGCGATTCGAGTAGAGCTGGAGTGGTGGGTCATCTCCCAAATCTCACACACTGTGCTTTAGTTTGTTGAGGCAGGATCCGGGTCATTTCTAACGTGTTGAATGTTGGCAGTGGTGTTAATCACTAAACGTGGTAGAGAATGTATTGTTGAACAGACAAAGATAAAGCAAACCCGTTTGCTGAAACGCATAAACCCATACTGGATTGCTAGGCGATTTGGCAGCCAAGAGAGCATGAATAAGAGTTCACAGCCCAACCTGATCTTCAGAGAAGTTTTTCAGACAGGCTGTAACTGGACAGACAGGAATCTCCGAGCAGTATTTTAATAATCACACTGCGTCTCAAAGTCTCAGATATTGTCTAATGTGATTATTTATGATGATGCGTTGTGTTATATAAAGTATGGTGGTGTTAAATGATTTAAAGAGCCTTGTGATGTTGTAGCCGCGTGACTCTATTGAGTTCTATCTCCATGGCAGAAGCCCTCAATGACATCATCACCTGGGAAACGCATTCAGCACCATGGAGAGAGTCCCGTTCATAAACTGCACTCAGTTTGAGTAGTCCGAGCTGTAGCTCCCACCTGGACTTGTGTTTTTTTTAGACTTTAACACATGCATAATGCTGGATTAAACCTCAGACAGACCCTGCTGCTATCTGCCCTAAATTATTGAGAAATATACAGCACAAAACCCCTGTCTGTTAGTTAACTGTACTGTGAACAAGAACAAGTATAAACTCATTTTACTGTTATGTTTACAGATGGAAAGTTTAGGGCTTTTACACCCGAACGTAGTGGCTCATCAGTGCCGGAGCTTATCCCGGTTTCTGTAGCGTGAAGTGACTAGGAGTTTAGCTCCTCCTGGATGGGACCCTATTCACAGGTTTTCACAGGTTACCTTCCCAATATTTTTACAGGTACCCATTCATACTGCTGGGTGTACACGGGCATGCCTTGCCCAGGGGTCTAACAGGGATTCGAGCCCATGGCCTCTCAATCATGAGACCAGAACCCTGACCACTACACCACCCGCCCCAACATGTTTACAGATAAGATGAAGTAATTCCTCCCCAGTAATCGCTTACTGTTGGTCAGGGTCAAAGTGGATCCAGATCCTTTCCAGGGAATGCTGGTGATGGAATAAACCTTAAAAGAAGAACTAATCTGTCACAAGGCACCATACACATTCACACCTATAGACTTAGATTGGTCAATACACCCACATTTTGGATATTGGGAGGAAACCAAATGTTCGGAGTACACAGAGAGTAACCTGAGCTCAGGAGTAATCTAATGACCCTAGAGTTATAAGGCAGCAATTACCCTTCTGTATGTTTTCTTACAGATAATATGGTTATAACAAAACATTTAGGATCCAGGATGTTTTTGGTATCCAGACATATTCCTCCACTTTTTAACTTCCTCTCAGTTTAACCTATTCATAATTATATTTTTCTTATTAGTTTCACCGAAGTAAGTAAATAGTATACTGAAAGGATGATCATTGTCCACCAACTATATACATTTACATTTATGGTGTTTGGCAGACACCCTTATCCAGAGCGACTTACAGTTATCATTTTTATACAACTGAGCAATTGAGGGTTAAAGGCCTTGCTTAAGGGCCCAACAGTGGCAACTTGGGGGTACTGGGGCTTGAACCCCGACCTTTGGATCAGGAATCCAGAGCCTTAACCACTGAGACACCACTGCCCTACAAATACACATTTGCTACACAGTGAAATATACATTGAGTGACTTTATTCTTCCCTTGCTTTATTTGAAAAATTAAAATTAACATCATTACAGACAAGGAAAAATACATACGCATCACAGGGTATGCTTTGCTTTAATTTAACATCACTGTTTTGCCCAAGGGCAGCATGGTGGCCTAGAGAATAGCACATCTGCCTCACAGCAAGAAGGTCCTGGGTTCGAGTCCTGGACTCCTGGGCTTGGCAAGAGCCATGCTTGTGTGGGTCTTCTCCTGGTACTCTGGATTCCTCCCACAGTCGAAAGACATGCACATTAGTCTAAATGGCTGTTTTAAATTGCCTGCTGGTATGAATGTGAATACAAATGGTAGTGTGTGTTGGCCCTGTGATAGACTGGCAAGCTGTTCAGGGTGTACCCCACCTTCGTCCACAGTCGGCTCAAACAGGCTCCAGCCAAATTGGTTCTTCCAGATAAATTGATTTGGCAAATTAATTAATGTTTTCCCCAAAGGTATTATAAATCAGTCTAACATTTGTATACCATAAAGGTCTCTTTATAGTATACTAGGCATAGGTACCTTGTACAGTTATGCTTTGACTGGAAAACATTAGTGATTCCTGTTAGACCCACTGAAATTAAATGATCGGTAATTACTATTGCATTTTAATAGTGTGTATTGCAGCTGACTGTTTCTGGTTCTTTAAAAAATGTTAATTCAGCTATGAGACTGAAAGGTCTTTGTGTTGGCCTTATCTTTTTGAAAAACCCAGCTGTGCTTTCCATCTATCTGAAGGGTGTCCAATTATGTTCACTTACAGCTCTGCGGATACTTGCTTTTTTTTAACAGCCTGCATTTTCATTAACATTTTCCACTGTCCCTGCATGATCAACCAACTAAATCACTTGTGTAAACACTAGCTGGAGAAAATTTACACTGCTGTGGTTGCACTGTGTTGCATTACACAGGTTTCGTTTTCTCTATAGGTCTTCTGTGAATGTTAATATATAATGGAACTCTTTCTCTCCCTACCTGCATGCGAATGAAAACTGAGGTCAAATTTATTCAGAGCTTTCAGTCAAAAATTTAGGGAAAAAGGAAGATAGTGGCATTTTCTATGGTGTCTTTTTGCATTTCTGTTGGCCACCACAATAGTTGTCTCCTCTGATTTGTGGAACCTGGCGTCATCACAGTTTTGCTGCAATGAGTTCGTCAGGCTTGTGTGTCTGCTTTTCCATTCAGCAGTAAAGATCATTAAAGATAGGGCTGGACTCATCCAGTGTGGTAGATTAAAATGGCTTTGGTCACAGCTGCTGTTTGTCCTGAGGGGTCACTGTGTCTTATTGCATTTTAGTTTAGAGGATATGAAAGCACCCTTTGATGTGCTGGATATTTTCTCTGATGCCCACTGTGCAACCATTAGCTCCATTTTCTGAAAGCTCTGGAGCCTTACACCAGCAGTTGGCATCAAATCAGGTTAATTAAATTTATAATAATACAGTTAGTAAGTGCACTTTGCTGCCTCTCTCAGTTGCGGGAATAAAGGTGGCTGGTTCAGTAGAAGATGGAGATTTAAGCTAAACCATGAGGGGGGTGTGGGTAAGATGAGCTCGTGTGGGCACACAAGACTGCACCAATTAAACTGCAGTGTTCCTCACAAGCGTACAAGCACAAAGCAATACAGAATAAGTGTTTACTGTTTAGTGTCTGTTCTAATTTAATGGAAGTATACAGTATTATTTTCATTCTTGAAATCAATATTTACAAATGCTTACATCAGCTGATTTTTCCCCCTAAATGTATTTACTTATTTTTAGAGCTGCAGTCAGTTAGCCATGGATGGAACTGAAGGTGTATTTCCTTTCCATTGATATCATTGGGGTTTTTTTTGTTTTGTTTTGTTTTGTTTTAATAGAACACCCATAGTTGTCTATTCAAATTAATCAATGTCACATTTGAGTGAGTGCTGATACTGAATAGCAGAATGTCTGTGATTTGTTTGCACGCACAAGGCTGAAGGTGGAGTGCAGTTGCTAATCACAACATGCCAATATTCAGTATAGCATCTTCTTATTGGAGACATTTCTTTCTTTTCATCTTCATTGTGTGAGCTGTCATATTTAATGTGAAAATTTATGTTCCTGATAAGTATGATTTGCTGTGTCCACTGAAGATGTTGCTAAGACTATGTTGGGCAGTGGTGGCTTAGGGGTTATGGCAATGGATTATTATGCCGAAGGTCAGCGGTTCTATCACCACTGTTGGGCCCTTGAGCAAGGCCCTTAACCCTCAATTGCTCAGTTGTATTAAAAAAAAAAAAAAAGAAGATAATTGTAAGTCGCTCTGGATAAGAGCATCTGCCAAATGCTGTAAATGTAAATGTAAGACTACCACAGTAATTGTTTTAAAGTAGGAAGTGCAGAGTGGAATGTCTCAGTGCTCACTTAGTCATTCACCTATTTGTCAAACCGCTAACACTATCAGGGTCGAGGGGAGGCTGGAACCTATCTCAGCTGACACTGGGTGAAGACGGGGTACACCCTGAACGGCTCTCCAGAGCATTGCAGGGCAACACACACAACCATTCGCATCCACATCTAGGGATGGGGATGATTTAGAAAAGCATGGGGAGAACATGCAAACTCCACACAGAAACGTTCTTGCCGAGCCTGGAACTCGAATCCAGGACCTTCTTGCTGTGAGGCAGACAAGCTGACCACTACGCCGCTGTGCCACCTACATCCCACGGCTGCCAGAATGCTGCTTGACCAGTCAAATTAGTGGAGTCAAACTAACTGTTTTATAATGGTGGTTTTATCGTTTTTGTTCAGTCTCTGTTAGTTAACAAAGCCCTGCGGTGTCACATGATCTCAGATATATTTTCATTTGCCTTGTGAGGTTTGTTGACTTCAACTCTGAGAGCGCTATAAGAAGAGAGACGAAAGGAAGACACTAAAGAATCTTTTGACTGTTCAGAATGTTTTCTTGATTATCTATGTATCTTGTTTAAATTCTCTCCTTGCACTGTGAAGGTTAAGATGTGTTTTTTTCTTGCTGCGTGTAAACACAAATCAGAGGCAGTGTGCAGGTGCACTGAAGCAGTGAAGTATATGGGGAATGGGATTTAGTGTAGCAGAGCCCCTGCTGTTCCCTTGACAAGTGCTGTATGTTGTGATTAGGGGTCACTTTGAGGAGAGCTATAACTGAGCTTGGTAGAAGGTCACAGGTCTCCTTTCAGCCAGAGGTTCCCACAAACCACCAGTGTCCCAAGGCTTGTGGCAGTGCGACAGTGAGAAATAGGCTGTTACAGAAAAGAGAGTTTTTTTTTCTTCTGGAAAGAAGACAGATTATTTTGTTCTTTTTCTCCTCAGAGGGAACAAAGAGAAAAAAAGGCAAGTTGTAGTCTGCCATTCCATTTGCTTGGCAGACAGAGAAAAAGTCCCTGCATAAGTGAGATGTTTTATGTGCCCAAGAAATATCCCTACTTTGGTAGTTTCATGCTTAGTCCTTTGCTTGCTAATGGGTTTGCATTTATCCTTTGCTCTAACCCTAGGACTTAATCAGTCAACATACAGCATACTACGTACTGCACTGGGCGCAAGCTTTTCAAGGGCAATCCTGATCTCTTCCCTCGTCAGCTCCAATGACAAAAAAAAACCCTGATAAAGAGAGGGGAAGGGATTTGCTGGAGAAGAGCTGCTTATATGGGCAGCAATGGACCACTGACTCTCAGGCTGTTTATTAACCCTCAGGTTTCTTCTCTCAGCTTGCAACTGCAGTTGATGAGGAGCCTAATTGAGCCAAAGCTCAAGCAGTGTCCAGTCGTTGTAAGGACTTCTCTAGCGTAGTCATTAATCAGACAAATTTGTGGTTTGTTTTTAGCCTTTCAGTTGGTTCAAGTAGCAGATAGATTTGACAACAATCCACTTTGCATCTGTTCCAGTTATGGCTTAACTTCTAATAATAATAATAAATATTGTACCATACATTCAGCTTTGTTTTCTGTCATTTGAGCATTATGTCAGCAGTGATTGTGCTTGAGCAAGAAACATATCACTGACAGAATTTTATCTCTGGACCGATTCTTTTCACCAAGATTACTCTGGGAATTGATATGACCTGAAGGCACTGGGGTAATAACTAAGAATGGAAAAAAAAACCCCAGCAGCTAAAAAGCATGAATCATATGTGGATTGTGGCACATGCTCTGTGGTACTGGTGGTATGGGTGGAGGCAGGTGGTGAGGCCTCAGATAATGGTGTTTGGCATGCACAGGGAATTGCATTGTAAAATACTATAACCCAGTACTACATTGCCTCATTCATGCACTCACACTTAATCTAGAGGTATGGTAGAGACCTTTGCGTTCAGATGTGCCCTTCAACTCAGTCATGAGGTTAAACAAGTACAGAGAGCAAATGCAAGAAATGATGATGGTATCCTACAAAAAATAGTTACAAAATAAAGACATATCAGTTTTCTTTTTTCAACAATTGGGGATTCATGTATTATTAATTTATTCCTGTGGTATCTATAGGCATGTTTATATGCTTAAGTACAATGTTATATTACAAATTATTAACTGGAAATAATCCTATACTAATGAAATATGATGTGAAGACATGCTTTGTCACCATTACAACATTAAGAGGAGCAGATCAGTATGCTCAGCCAGATCAACACATGTACCTGCCGCATCTGCATCCTTCTCAACTGGGAATTAACAGGTTGTTTAGTAACCACACACTTCCTTAATTTCCTTTAAGCTTAATTAGGGTGCAATTTTAACAGCTTGAGCTCCTTTGAGTTGGCACCCATGTTATGTCTAGAAAGAGAAGTCTTAGCATGGCAACACAAGTTGATAGGTTAAATAATGAAAGTGGTGATGGTGCTTGTTCATGCTCAATCTACCTCAAGCAATTTGTGCAGCCACACTCTGTTTTCCCCTGAGCATGAAGGAATAGCACCTGAAGAATACAGTGTTTTGTTCCTCGATACAATAGAGTTCTCTTTCTGATGGGGGTGGGGGGGGGGGGGGTGGGGGGGTTGGCAAAGGAATGAATAAATGGATGAATGACTGACTGTGTGAATAAAATAAAATGTGCATGTTTGAGAAAATTCTTCACAGTTTATTTTATCTTTTCA
>JBCNYH010000012.1:35905969-35918652 GCA_039654325.1 Tandanus tandanus
ATGTTGCTGAGCCTCGACCTGACCAACTGGAGCTACAATGCCATGGAGATTACATGCTGTGATCAAGGCTAAATGCATGAAAATATTAGTGTGCAACTTTTTTTTTTTTTTTTCTTTTTGGCCGGGCAGTGTATTTCTAAATAGAAATTATAATTATCTAAATATCAGCTTTACTTTAAAATCCAGTTTGTTACTTAACGCATTAAGCCTTGATTTGTTTGATTTAGTTTGTTTCCCCAATAATGGTTGTATTCAGAGTCAGAAAGCTAAACAGAAATGAATAATTTAAGTATAAAACATGATATGTATGTTGTTGGGTCTTGAGCCTTGATGCTATAATTCTGCACATTTCTTGTGGTGTGCTATTGAGTACTTTGTGAATTATTCAAAGCATTCAACTGTGCAGTGGATCAATGTCTTCCCCAGTGTTTATGTATTTGTCATCTTGTTTTCAAGGAAATGTGTATTCTCCTAAAGAATAATGCTGATTAATAAATATGGACCCCAAAACAAATCCCAGTATTCATTTGTTAGCTAGGAGGGACAGCACAAACTGGGTCATCAGTGGCCATCTTAAGTACTTGAGAACTCTCTATATAGCTTTACAGTGCAGTGTATAAAAGTCTGAAAAAGATAAATGGGTCTAAGAGAAAAAACTGAATGGTTGTGCAGAAAAAGAGAGAACATTATAGAGGCTGAGAACATCCTTATCTGATTCCTTTTCAGGCACCCATGGGTTTTCCCTTTTTTAATCAGTTGTATATCATTTGAAAAGGTTTTACTGACTCGTTTAATAGGCTTCTCCATGCCACAGTGGTCTTGTTGAACCCAGAGGAATTGCTGTGTTCAAAATAACATACACTTTGCTGCCATTTCCTCAGAATTGTCTTGAACTCTTTCATTCTGTGATGTTGTGAGTACAGTACTGAGGTGTGAATGGCATTACTGGTGTTTAAACCCCTGAATTTCATGAGCTGTAAAATTCCTTGCTGGTGTAACATATTATACTTTGAGGAACTGAACTAAAGTTGGGGAGCAGTTTAGAATTTTCTATAGTCCAGCATAAATGTGAGCTAAAACATCATCAAATTTTCACACAAGTCCTGAAAGTTAAAAACAACCCACAACAAATGACACAAAATATTACACTTGGTTATTTATTTATTGAGGAAAATGGTCCGGTGTTATTGTCTGTGAGTGGAAAAGTATGTGGAATTTTGCTTTCAGACCCCCTTGTGAAGCAAAACCTTCAGTTAACTGTTTTGGTTAAATAACCTCAAAACAGTCTTGGATCGATTTTAGTCCATACGGAAAAGCTTCAACTCTGGGTGGGTTTTCTGATATGAGCTGCTTGTACAACATTTCTATTGATATAAGGTCAGGACTTTTAGGACTTCCCAAAACATTCATTTTAATCTTCTTCAACCATTCTTGCCCTGCGATGGCCTGGCAAGCTGTCCAAGGTGTACTCTGCTCCCAGAGTTGGCTGAGATGGGCACCAGCCTCCATTATTAATTAGAATTAAGCAGCTCAGAAAATGAATGAACGAATAAACACAATGCTTCTCATTTAAACCAAAAAGTTCTATTTTGACCTTTAGCAAACTGTAAATGGACAGCAGTGTTCTTTTTGGATTTGAATGGCTTTTTCATTACAATGCACACCACTGTTGTTTAGTGTTCTCCTAATAGTATACTAGGCCCTGTAGTGCCCAGAGTCGCTGAGATGGGCGCCAGCCTCCCCATGACCCTAGTTAGGATTAAGCGGCTTAGAAAATAAATGAATGAATGATAGTATACTAGTAAACATTAACATTAGCCAATTTGAGAGAGGCCTTTATTTGCTTAGCAGTTACACTGAGCTCTTTTGTGACCTTCTGGTCTATTCTGCGTCTCGCCCTTTAACTGATCTTTGTTGGTTGACCACTTCTTAAGAGGGTAATAATGGTCTTTCATCAGTCTGATGGTGGATTGGTGGAGTCCAACAACTTAAGACAGCCTGATGAGTATTAATTCCTCTTTTACTGAGGACCTCAGAGATGTTCCTTGTTTGTGCCATGATACTATTCTTCAAACCTGTGTGGAAGTCCAGACTTTGATTGATTCCAGGTCTTTAAATAAACCATAGTACTCCTCACATTCCTCAACTAATACAACTAATTATTTGGCTTCCCCACCACTCCCTGATTTTGAATACGTGTGCTGGACGGCCTGTTTGGCTTCCTCCTCCCATTTATGTTCTTTCCACTCTGTGCCTACTCTCTGTGATTGGTTGCCTGAAAGCTCCATGCTTAGTGTGCTGGGAGGCAGACCGGTATGGGCGGAGATGCAGCTGGGCATGAGGGACAGTTGGGGAAGGGCAGCTAATCAGATGGCCCACCATGTATTGATGCACTAGTGTGCCCCTATCCTAAAATTCAGCAAAAACCTTGTGTTTATAGCCAGCTCAACCAGCCCAGAGAGAAAAATTAAACATGCGCTAACTTATTTGACACTCTGAGGGCGTCTGTTAAAATGGGTAAAAAAAAGTGGAAAAAGCATAATATTTGCCCTTTAACTGAAAAGGAACATTGTTGGGTATCACATTTAGTAGACCGTCATGTAACCATTACATGATACAACAGATTGCAGGTGTAGAATTTGTTTACTCACCTCACAATATTTTTTTAGCAACCTTGCAATCTAACAGACTAGATCTTAAACACAATTTGTACAAACATGTAAAAGTATTTTCACACAAAAAACAACACATCAAACATGACTGATAGAATGAGAATAACAAACAACAACAATGTATAAAGTGAAAGAAGCAAAATTACTGTCAGATGTTCAAATAGAACAAGTAAACAAAACAAATTCAGTTTTATGACTTTTTACGATTATTGTGATGAGACATTTGATTGAAAAAAGACTGAAAGAATAAGTGAGTGGAAGTAGGGGGAAAAAAATCATTAAATCAAATTCAATATTCAGTACAAATCCAAATCTGAATATATTCGCAGAATGTGTTTTATATGCTTATGTCTATAACCTAGGAAAGAATTTAATGTTTCAATGGGGTTTTCTCGTCACACAGAGGGATAACATTTTGGAAAACATTTTGCATTATTGGAACTATAAACACTGAGAGTAACTTCTGTTTTGTTTTGTGTGGTGTGTGTGTGTGTGTGTGTGTGTGTGTGTGTGTGTGTGTGTGTGTGTGTGTTTCTGAGTGTTATTGCGTGCCATGATGTGATTATCAGGCAGTCAGAAAATTCTTATCGGCCGAGGCATACGAACATCCAGCAAAAAATTTGTGAAAAGAATCATGAGGATAGTCTATTTCATTTTTGGTCATCTCTCCAATGTCATTCACTAAGGACTTTGAGAAGTGAAGCATGCAGATCAGCCCAGGCCATAGTGAAGTGTGAGCCAAAACATCTGGATCCCTCATTAAACCACTGGAACAGACAGAACTCAAGCTCCAGATCACTATGAAACCCAGCAGCTTGACCTTAAGAAGCAGGAGAAAACAATATACTGGGTCTGGATCTGGATTCCTGCATCCACTATCTAAAATCATCTGGATTGTCTAGTCATTAACTGAGAGAGGGTTTAAAGCTGAATGTTGTTTGTAACTCAGTCTGTAAACATGTGTTTAATGACTTTATGACATATATTTTTATACAATGATGTGCGTAAGTAGAGACAACAATCTAAAGCGCAACAATTTATACTTAAGCTTGACACTAATTGGAAGGGAAGGAAACATATGGCGCTGCTGTAGCTCAGTGATTCTGTCACTCATACTGCTTGGTGCAGATACCCAACCCTCTAATGAATTCAGCTCAAAACAGACTGAAAGTGTGTCATTAATCTCTAAAATCTGGTGTGCTGCACACTCAGCGTGGCTACATGTATGCAGTACAGCACTGATATGTAATAGTGGCTGTGAGTGATAGCGAGAAGAGAATTAAATTGTGCGGGTGCTTATAATAAATGGAGATGTGTTGTTCAGCAATGTCCTCTACTGTGCTCACTCTGCTTTTTCTTGGGTGCTGGCCAGCTGATAAATTACCATGTCGTCCTTGTGTGTGACATGCTTGCAGAAGTTCAGACATACAGTAGCAAGTGGTCCAATGGTATTCTACACTGTTCCATGACTCTTGTTGTGAGCATGTGTCCACCATGCTAAATGTCTTTGCGGTGCTGTTGAGTATGCTAATGGAGTAGCATTGGCATCAAATGCAGTTCAGTTATGCACTGAAGAAGATTCCAAAAGGTAGGAGGGGATCCAGAATAAAATGTTCCTTTGTCATCACGTTTCGCAAGGCATTTTTTACAGTATTTCAAACCCGACTCTTATGCTCCTGAGAATCAGACAATACCTATACAGCCTATGCTGATGGAGCTTTGAGCTTATGATCATGCTCAACACTAGCTGAATATATGAACAGTTTGCTTTTTATGGCATTGAACTCACACATACACACAATAGTGATATGCAGGTTAGGAAGACAGCATTAGAATGGGGCCTCAGCTGGAGGGGGACAAATTTTACTAAACAGCCAGACTGCTCTCTCTGTCCCTAATGCTTTGCAAAGTACCACTTCCCCTTCAATTTGTAACATTCAGAGGATGACTGAGCGACAGAATTTGGGATCACTTGCAGTCAACCCTGGCCTTCTACATATCCTGAATTAATGGTTTGAACTGAGCCTATACTGGCTAAGGAGCATTTGACAGTAATGCAAAAGGGGTGGGGATAAGCAATGGAAAAGGGATTTTAATGAATACACAGGAGGTTCCCTTTACTGGGGGAAGTTTTGGGTCTGGCTCTGTTCAGTAAATAGGGCCAAACTGGGCTTCTGGAGATCTGCCAGGGTAATTTATATTATATCTGATGTTTGTATATACTCTAAGTGAATGGTGAAGAGAGATTCACTGTCATGGCTGTACCTCATCAGTATTAAATCAGCACAGCTGTAAAAGCCATTAGCATGTCTGGAGAGGATTTTACCCAAGCATGATATCACTGCAGTTCTCTGGTGCTCTCCTTTATGGCGATTATATCATAGTCATTTGCATGTTTCTGTTCTCATTCAAATACATTATGGAATTTGTTGCTGAATGTGCTGCTCATATGCTGTTTATTCACTGTAGAAACTCTAATGGCATTCAACACACATACTGATGCAAATGGCTATAATGAAAAATTGCATTTATTCTGATTCATAGCATCATGTATGTGTTGCAGCTGATTTGAGCAATACAATGAGCGTTGGCTTCTTGTTTTTTGTACTTATTTCTGCTCTGTGTGGACCCCAGCCTCCAAATATTCATAATTCAGGTTTACAGGCCTGTGTGAAATGCAGAACGATGCTAATTGGGCATGCCTTCTGCCCGGTGTGTGTGTGTGTGTGTGTGTGTGTGTGTGTGTGTGCGTGACAGTTGAGACTGCAGGAGGGAGATAGGAGATGTAGAGAGAGAGACTGTTTAAAATGCAGAGCAGTCACGGCTAGAGGAATGCTCCAGCTCATTCTAGCCATCTGGTCACTTTTAGTGTGGCTCAGGGCAATCGCCTCCTCACATAACACAAGAGGCTGTACAATACACATACATAGCTCTATGTTTGTACACTTTTGATGTGTCCCCCCTGTAAATGGCTGAGATACAATACAACAGCATCAGTGAATAATCTTTGTGGCCACTGAGGGATATTACTGGGTTCTGGCACAGAAGCTGTGATGAAGAAAGCCACATGCTAAAGGTGATGATAATTTGTGATGGTTTGGAGCTTGGTTTGACTTGGGTGTTTAAAACTCTGGTGTGAATCTTCTTCTGACTCAGGTATATTGACAACTGAAACAGAGGAGCGAAGGAGCGTGGTTAATCCTCGACTAAATTGCTGGTGTAGCTGAGTGGAAAGTACTTAAAGGAACTGTTTAAAGAGCAGCAATGATAATGTGTGAAATGTAATAAATGACCCAAATTTCTCCCTCTAATTTCCTCTTATTATTTAAGCTGCAACGGAATATGGAGAAAGGTGCTCAACTACCTCATAGCCTCACTTGCACGGTGTGGACATTTAGTCTAACTACACAAGCGAGACTTTGTGCACTGTAATGAAAGACTGCTTCTTTTATGTGCACACAGGAAAAAGCATGGATATGCTGCAATACATGTGTTCAAGATAATTTTTCAAATTAGTGCAAGAATTCTCATTTTATACAGTATATTCTCAGATGTTTATACTGTTGGCCCTGGTCTGGTGAGCTGTCTCTGGGCCCTTTGCCCAAAATTGGCTGGGATTGGCTTCAACCTCCCCGCAACCCTCATAAAGGATAAAGTGGTTTGGAAAATAAAATGAAACGAAAAATGTTCATACTGAATGTTGTGACACTCATGCTTATGACTTGTATACCTCTATGGAAGAGATATGTTATTGGAAGCACACACTTATTGATTTAAATATGATTTTGGAAGGATACTTGAGGTACATACACACACGTCCACCAAAGGGCTTACTTTAATGGTTGCCATTGGCAAGTGGTACTGAGAAGTGGTACAAGACTGAGGTAAGGGAAGTATTCAATTGCAATTAAAAAACAGTCTGTATGGTTTACTTCCTGTCAATTTTGGAGACAGTACATGTTTAAAACCTCCCTGCTGAAGGGGGACATAATATTGTATGTTCTAATGGAACTCCATTGTTAAATGGGAAAACACAATATTCTCTCACTAATCAAGTAGTTATAGTTGTAAGAACACTGTTGCTAGGCAACTGGAAAATATGGATGACACGCATAAACTAGTTTGAGTCTAAATTTAGCTAGCTAGCACATCAAGCTGGGAAGAAAGCAAGAATATTTACTTACTGCAGTTACATACACTTTTCATGTACTGTATGTAAACGTGAGGTATGGATGCAGGCATTCATTTTTGCCAGTGCTGAATTAACACCCAGAGTGTTGGCTTAACACCATACATGGTAATTCAACACTGGAGATTTGGAATATGGAAAACATTTGATATCTCTGTACACAGTGACAAAACTGTTTAAGAATATTAACATTTTCCTCTGAGTGTTTGGCAAATCACCAAGAATCACCAAATATCTATGAGACAACTAGAACTTCATGGAACTCATTCATTTTCTGAAGCCTATTCTTGACGAAAATCAGCAGTGGTTCTTTTACATGCCTCTCACCATAGACAGTAAGAGACATGGCCTGCATTTGATAACCCAGGTAGCTGCACTGGGGGGACAGCAGTGACAACCCATTGATAGTGGGACTTGAACCCCCAACCATGGGATCAGTAATCCAGCACCCTACCACCAGGCCACCACTGCCCAACTTCATGGAACTGGTTACTTAAAATAATAATAATAATAATATTAATAATTAATAATAATTATAATTAAAAAAACACTGAATCAAACACACTGTTGATGATATTGTGTTAAAAGCTATTTATAATAAAGTTATATGCATTTTAATCTTTCAATTCTACTTTAATAAATCTGCATGTTTTGCAGTGCTTTATGAGTGATCAGTGTCACTATAAAGTGTTTTGAAACTTACAGCGACCAAAAGGGTTAGGCTCTGATGGATTTTGAACTTAGCAAAATAATGATGGCAGTCCTTAGGTCTCAAAGCTAAAATGCTCCACTGGGTTGGGTTTATTGTATTTATGGTATTTATTGTATTTATGTCACTAAAGACAAAATTGTGGTTATATGGAGCTCTGGTTCTGGGATCTTTGTGTCTGGTCCACGGAGAGAGCCAGAGGGCAAGTGAGTTATGGCGGTTAGGAGACAGACAGAATGCCTGCAGGAGGAGTGAAGTGAATGGATACTGATGGATGCAGCTTTGAGGGAGAGTGGGGAAGACGTGAAGAGATGCCTTCTGTTGCATGCTGTTTTGTGCTAAGCGTCTACAGACAAAATTACTTTCAAATGTTTTTTATTGTCAGCTGAGGGAAATTTTGTTCTGACTGCAGCAGTCTGGCAGTCATCGGGCTCTCTTATTGTTTATGCCAGGAACTATATGCCAATTAGCGTTGTATCCTGTAATAGACAGGCTAATCGAATTATTTCTCATGTGGAAGCTTTATTACAAAGCCACGCATGTCCATATTCCAGTATCACAAATGTCTAGCAGCCCAAGTGGAGAATTTAGCACTGGGAGAAGTGGCAAGACAGTGTGCACATCAACAAACAAGAACTGAAAATCAGCTGTGATTAACTGCGCATCAACACGATGAACAAAGAGAGAGCAGTGAAAGTAATGTACGCCCACTCTGTCTTTCCACTTTCATGCTCATGGCTCTAGGGGAGCAGTTCAGACTGAAGGGGTATGCACATAGACAGGGTAGATGAAAGGCATGTACAGGGCACACAATGCATGACAATGCAGTAAGAGCATATAGGGCAGTGGAACCCTGTGGCCAGAAAGGAAGGATCAGCAATAAATGGCAGCATTGGGATTCTGCTCTCTGTTGCTATAGCATTTGCCAGTCATGCTTCACTGACACACACACACACACACATACACACACACACACACAGATGCACACACATCTCCAGACTGACTAGATTTGATTATTGATATCTGTAGCAGGACTAAGTCTCCTTTCCATTTGGCTAAGATGGGAATTTTCCATGTGCCTGGAAGAATAAATTTCTTCATATGATGTATAATATTTCCATTACTCAATTCAGAAAAGCATATTTCAGACATGCTGACGTTGAGAAAGCAGTCACTGGAACAACCTGCCCTTGAGCTCTATGCAGGCATTGCTGTCGCTCTGAATAATGTTAAAACTGGTTTGTTCAACTTTAGAAAATTCCCTTGTATGAAAGTGCAAACCATGTCTATGTGCAGTGGTAATGTGTTTACACAATTCTGCTTTGTTAACTTTAACCAAAAGTACAATTTATTTAATTGAGCTACATTGTGTGCAAAAAAATCATTTTTTTTAGGAAGCGGGAACAACTAAAATAAAACGAACACATAATTATTTACTCACTCTCCACAATCACAATCACCACACCACTTAATCCTACTCGGGTCACAGGGAGGCTTGGGTCTATCTCAGCCGATACTGGGAGAAGGCGGGGTATACCATGAACGGCTCGCCAGACCATTACAGAGCAACAATCACACTACCTTTTACACTCACACATCTAGGGTCAATCTGGAACAGCCAATTAGCCTAATGTACATGTCTTTTGATTGTGGGAGGAAACCAGAGTACCCAGAAAAAACCCATGCAAGCCAGGGAAAAACATGCAAACTCCACCCAGAAACACCCAAAAACAGGAATCAAACCCAGCACCTTCTTGCTGTGAGGTGGACGTGCTAACCACGACACCACTGTGCTACGCATTAATTATTCATAAGGATTAATTGTATTCAATTATTCTCGTGGAGGGGCATCCTCATTATGTGTCTTAAAGGTGCTCATTCACTAGTGTCTATGCATTTTATCTTCCATTATCAGTTCATTTTGGCTGAATACAAAGGTTTCCTGGTGAAACCACCCTAGCTCACGTTTTTTTCACCTGTTTTGCATCTTTTTGTTCATGTGTCTGTTTGCAATAACAATAACAAGACTGCATAACTGTAGGAACGATCTTGCGCATGCGTGATAACTTGGCAGTGCAACACAGAGACAGAAGAAGGCATACGATTTCAAGAGAAACAAAAAAGATGATGTTTTCTAATATAATCATGCTCACTGCAGGAGTCATTGACAAAGAAAATGGTTTCAGAATAACATTGTGGCCAATTCCATTTCATTTCCAAGCATTTGATTGACAGCACTGTATTTCATGTTTATTTAATATCCCTGGTAAGTGAGTGGGCCCCTTTAAAGAGCATGTAACATAAATGTACATGCTGCCCTATTTTTCTAATTGATAACATTGTCAAAAACAGCACCAAATGTATCAGAGGTGACAGACAAAGGGAAGGTTCATATAATAATACTGTATGTACTCCAACAAGAATAATATTATTGTAATACAAAGGGATTGCACAGATTATTAAACTCACTAATAGGATTAGGTGGTGTGTGTTTCACATCAAAGACATGTTGAGGAAGGCGGCTTTAGAAACGGGAAATGAAAAAGATAGGTGTTTTTCACTCATCACTCTAATAAATGTGTTTTTAAATGATATTTTCATTATTGTCCGACACTATTACTTCAGCTTTGTAATAAAGTGCTTTTGGGATGGTGAATGTAGACACTTGTGCTTGTTCTGCATGTTCTGCTTATTGATGCAGGCATTGTCCCCAGTTGGCTGGTTTTGTAAGACCTTAGTGAATATTGAGCACACTTCGCATCTCTCTGCAGTCATCCCACTCCTACATCCCACTTACATCTTCATTCACAGAAAGTGGCAGGAGAGCTGCCTCTCTTTATTCCATTTCAGCAGATATGCAGTGGTGCATTCCCAAAGAGGACGAACATAGATACTGATTTTTACAATCAGAGAAAAGCTGTAATGAAACTATTTTTAAAGGGAGCTATTCACTTACCAGGTATAATAAATAAGCATGAAATACAGTGTTGTCTCTTGGAAATAAAATGGAATCGGCTGCAATTTGTTTTTTTTCTGAAACTATTTGCTTACTCCTGTAAGCAAGTGTTAATGACCCCTGCACTGTGCGCGGTGATATTAGTAAACATCGCCATCTTTTTAATTTCTTTTGAAATCACGTGCCTTTTTCTGTTTCTTAACACTTGATATCGGACTTTTCCACTTTCTACAATTCGGTGTTGCATACGAGTTATCCCAGATCGTTCTTCTAGTCATGCGGTCTTGTTAATATTATTGTTATTGGAAACAGACACAGAACCAAAACAAGTTATAATTCAGGTGGTATGTTACTAAGCCAGTTTAACTTACCAAGGGTTAACATGAGGTCACTGAGTGAAGTTGGTGTTTAAAAAACCCTGACTTCCTACACTGGGTTTAATCGGTGATGTGAAGGTGATTGGTATTAACTCATCAGTCTGTGCATGGTAATGTAAAAAGGGTGTGTCTGAAGGCAAACACAGCTTTAAAATAATGGCGTGAGCTTCATATTTTTTGGAAGAAATATGTGCAGTAGGGTATAATGAGTTTAAAGCAACTCTTACAGCAAAGTCCAACACACTGGCATCAAATAAAGACAAAAGAGATGTTGCCAACACGTTACCAAATCATAAGAAAAATCTTCTTGTATGTTTTTTATTTTATCTGACAGACACACATTTTAAATAGGGCTGAAATATAAGAGCATTTAAAATATTCTAATATGTATGAATAGGAACATTTTATTACAGCTGACACATGGGCTTACATTTCATTTAAAGCTGACACACGGACTACATTACTACATTACGGTGGCTGAATGGTTAACCCTCTGGGTTACTGATCAGAAGGTTGGAGGTTCTAGCCCCAGTACCACCAAGTTGCTACTGTTGGACCCTGGAGCAAGGCCCTTCACCCTCAACTGCTCAGTTGTATGAATGACATAAAAATGTAAGTTGCTCTTGCAACTTCATGTAAATTGTGCAGAAAGTAAATTTTATAATACACTATCTATATTTACTGTTCTGCTATCCACTCAACAAACACGCTCGTGAAGTTTGCGAACAACACTACTGTGGTGGGTCTCTTATCGGATAACGATGAGACCCACTACAGAGAGGAGATCCAGCACCTGATAAACTGGAAACACGCTTGTAAAGTTTGCGGACAACACCACTGTGGTGGGTCTTTTATCGGATAACGATGAAACCCACTACAGAGAGGAGATTCAGCACCTGATAAACTGGTGTTCAACCAACAATCTCATTCTGAACACCAGCAAGCCCAAGATCATAGTGGACTACACGAGGACCAGGAAGACAGAGCATGCTCCTCTTTGCATTCATCGGGAGGTGGTGGAGTGTGTGGACAGTATTAAGTTCCTGGGCGTCCACATTTCATCTGACCTTTCCTGGTCTATCAACACCTCACACCTGGTGAAGAAGGCACAACAATGGCTTTTCAGGAAAATAAAACATACTGAACTTTCCTCTCAGCTGCTCAAGAACTTCTACAGCGCTACAATAGAAAGCATACTCTGTCTCAGTGCAACGGTGTGGTATGGCAGCTGCACTACAAAGGATAGAAAGAACTTGGCCCGGGTGGTGAGAACTGCTCAGGGGGTTGTGGGCTGCAGCCTACCAGATCTGGATACAATATATGCAGTCTGGGTCCAGAAGAATGCCAGCCGCATTGTGGCAGATTCCACCCACCCAGGAAATGGACTGTTTGTACCTGTTCCTTCAGGAAAGCAGTACAGAATCATTAAGACCAGCACAGCCAGACTTAAAAACAGCTTCTTCCCTAGAGCTGTGAAAGCCATCACCCCCCCACCTCGCAGTCATACTCACACATGCAACTTCCCTCCACAGCCACATACTCACTCGCTCACCTAGACCGCCAACCCCCCACACCCCGCTGACTCTTACACAAACAATAGTGCTCTGTAAAAGGACATTGAATCCACAAACTCTGTGACTGTCTTACACTCTTACACTGCTGCACTTTAGTTCATTTTAATTCAGATTTACTAGTTTATATCCGGGGCAGTGGTGGCCTGGTGGTAGGGTGCTGGATTACTGATCCCAAGGTCAGGGGTTCAAGCCCCACTATCAGTGGG
>JBCNYH010000012.1:35918752-35930564 GCA_039654325.1 Tandanus tandanus
GAGTCGGCTGAGATGGGCGCCAGCCTCCCCGCGACCCTAATTAGGAATAAGCGGTTCAGAAAATGGATGGGATGGATAGTTTATATCCTCTATGCTGCTGCTATTTTTCTATTTATCTATATAACATCTGATAAGAATCGATATTGTTCATAAAGAACATCACAGGGGTAAAATAATGGATTAATTCGGTCTCTAAATCCCCTTGGTGGTGGTGGCCTGAAGGTATGGTGCTGGCTAACTGATCCGAAGGTTGGGGGTTCAAGCCCCACTATCACCAAGTTGTCACTGCTGTCCCCACAGTAGCTAACTGGGTTATCAAAGGCCAGCCATGTCTCTCACTGTGTGGTGAGGGGCATGTAAAGGAACCGGTGATGGCCGGGTGTATTCTGCCCTCACCCAGAGTCGGCTGATATGGGTGCCAGCCTCCCCTTATGGAGTGACTCTCTCATTATGTTCTCCAAAAGTACAGATGTTCTGCCTTTTTACCAACTAGACAAAATCTTTTGGACAGTGTAGGAAAATGGGTGGTGCTAATAAGGATAACATTAAGGTTACCAAAAACATAACCTGCTCAGGGTAATTAAGACAGAGTAAATTGCCATAGCACCACACCTCATGGAAACCTTACTCAACTTTCGTAGCACCAGTTAATCTGGAAGTTACTGACATCACAAAGTTACTCCTAAATTTAACTGGATAAGCCAGTAATTCCACTTCAAAGCACAGGCCTCTGGTGAATAAGAAACACTTAACCCGTGAGCTGGGGTGGTTTCACCAGAAAACCTCTGTATTCAGCCAAGATGATTTGATAATGGAACATAAAACACATTGGATATTCACTAGTGAATGGGCACCTTTAAGCTTTTAATCATAAATCATGGCTATATGATTAGAATTAAAAAAGCTGAATTTTCTTGAAAACATTCTTTGGTCTCTTATTCACAACTACTTATAAAAACACTGAATTCAGTCAGATCTTCTCAGAGTTTCTCTTGCAGGATAGTCCTACTGCATTTATAATAACGTATGGCAACAGGACTTAAATTAATCTTAATATAACACTTCTCAATCTCCACTGTAGGAGGTTTCTCTTCATGATGAGACATGAGTTTAACGGTGCCTTTCTAAAAGCATTATTAGGTGCAATTTGCTCTCAGCAGTGAGTGATATTGTGGTCATGACCCCTTTTCTAGTGAAAGGCATGCTCCTCTTAGCCTGCTGGTCTTTTCAAAGCTTTGTTCAACCCAAAGAGTCCAGGGTGCCCTGAAATCGGAGACAAATGTTTGGTCAGTGATGAAACAGCAGGGAATTGCAAACACATTGTGGTCAAACCAGAGACTGTGAGACTGATAAAAACGCAATTTCTAGCATTTGTGCCAATGCTCAGTATGCCTACCATAATTTGATTGCTTCTGATTCCATCAAGAGTTTGCACATAAAACGATGTCTTGTAAAAGAGTGATTCACGTTCATTTATTCATTCATTTTCTGAACTAATCATACTTTCACCTGAAAGCAATTTGGGACAGCAAATTAACCTAGTGTGCATGTCGTTGAACTGTGGAAGGAAAGCAAAGTACCCAGAGGAAACCCATGTAAGCATGGGGAGAACATGCAAACTCCACCTAGAAATGCCCTCGCCAAGTCTGGGACTCAAATCCAGGACCTTCTTGCTGTGAGGTGGACATCCTCTGCGTCACCATGCCTCCACATACACTTTAGATACCGTAAAACGGGGTGAATGGGGTGAATAGGAGCAATATCAGGAAAAGATTTTCAAGATGTCGAAAGTCTATGTTATGTTAGAGTCTGGGTCCTAATATTTTTCATGTATGAAGGTCATTCAAGACTAATTGTTTCAGTTTCAGAGAAAATGGATTAACTTTTTTCTTGCAAAGTTATGCAGGGAAATGTTGTCTATGTATTTTACAATAAATTAGAATGTTGTCAAAACTTTGTTTCGGCAGACAAGACTGGTGTGGTTACAAATAATCGAATCCCTGTGTGACGTCAAGGTAATACTTAGACAGAATCTCATAGTAATGCATAAGCTTTGTGATAAATGTAGAGTGGTTTATTAAAAAAGTTTTCATTTCAGACAAATTTGAAGTACAACTGGGGTGAATAGGAACACTATGCTACACGTGTACAAATACATGGAAAAGAGTGGCATCAATTGGAAATGGCTAAAGGTAGAAGACAAAATTTTTTTACTGGAAAAAAGATATTAAAGCTAAAATTGCAGAACCAAAGAAACTCAAGAGGTGTTCTCGAAGTGCCTGATATGAAAGGCAGATTGGGTTAATCTCCAGAACATTTTGGAAGCAGAACATTTCATTTTCTACATCCATTCATTTCATTCATTTTCTGAACGGCTTAATCCTAATTAGGGTCACTGGGAGGCTGGCGCCCATCTCAGCCGACTCTGGGCAATGGCAGAGGACAGCTCGTCAGGCCATCACAGGGCATAAACACGCTGACAGCAATGCAGCCTACTCTTGACGAAAATCAGCAATGGTTCTTTTACATGCCTCTCACCACAGACAGTGACATGGCTGGCCTTTGAAAACCCAGTTAGTTTTTTGTTTAAATACCGTCCCAGTATTGGTATCGGTGATTCATATTTTTGTAATATAGCAACAGGTGGTGCTAAGTGTATACTGTACTAAAGATGAGTTGTGTTAAAGGCCTATTTTGAGCATTTTTGTTATTTTCTAAGTTAATTTTCAGACATTTCTTGCCAGTCAGTTTTTCTTTCAATTTTTGTCAACATAACAATGTATTAAAGTCATAAACTGTCAGTATTGTAATTTCTTTTTTAAAAACAAAATTTTAGTTCCTATCCAGCCAAGTAGAATGGAACCACAAATCACAATAAGCATGTGTATATATATAAATATGTGGTGAATAGGGACAGACATTTTTTTTTAAAGGTGGTTTAAAATATTCTAGTGATAAAAGTTGTCATATAATTCAAGAGTATTAACAAGTGGCCAAACTATGATAGTGAACTTTTATACAAAAAAAATAAAAAAAATAACTGCAACAGAATTAGCAAAAGTGTCCCTATTCACCCTGTTTTATGGTAATTCACTGTGCCAGCTGTTACACTGAGATGCCAAATAAACATCTGATTTGAGCTGCTGTGATTCATTACACTGTATATGTGTTTTTGACTTCTATCAAAGCACCACTGAATACTCCATTCTGATTGGTCATTAGTTATTGATATAACAGCTCTGGCAGTATTGCTGGCTGTCAGACAAATGCCAGGGTATATTAATGTTCCTACTCTGCTTCATTACTGTTTATGAAGTAACAACTAACACAGGGTCTTGAATTGTGGACACTGCACATTAATAAATTGAAATCTATGTTAATTTGTTAAGTAAGTAATGTTTCCTGTGAAAAGACATCTGTTTTGAAGGAATCATGATTGTCAGCATTCTTTGAAACAGTTAGAGATTTTTGTTTTGTTTTGTTTTTCAACAAAAGGTCTTCATGACAAAGGGCTTTGACGTCTCATTAACTTCAAGAGAGAGATGAACGACTATTTACAGCCATTATTAAATTACTATTTACAGCTATTATAAAGTAAGTAATAACCAGAACTTGTCTGCTTTACAGCTGTTTCACAACATTAAATGTTACTATAAATATGTAACTGTGCAGTGTGTCAGTAATATTGACAAATTGCTGTGGTATAAACACTTCAGGAAGTGCTGTCATAGTTAAATGGTCATCTTTGGGGTGTTGACGGCCCTCCATGACACCAACATGGTAATAATTATATTCCTATAATAGTTTGCACGTGGGTGTGTGGGTATGTGTGTGTTTCTTTTCTTTACATAATCCCATGTGTTTCTTCCAGATACTCCGGTTTCCTCCCACAGTCCAAGGACATGCAAATTAGGTCAACGGGCTACTCTAAATTGGCCATAGGTTTAAATGTAAGTGTGAATGGTTGTTTGTGGTTATGTTAGCCCTGCAATAGGCTGGTAGCCTGCTACTCACCTGAAGTCAGCTGGGATTGGCTGCAGCTTTCACTGTGCTGGATGGATGGAAGGATGGATGGCTGATCGAACATAAACTTTTGCCTATCCCAGTGACATGACATGCACCATGCATCTTGGCTTGGCTTCTGGTTTTTATTTAAACACATGTCAAATACTCTTCCAGCCAGTCCCATTCAAAACTTCTTATCTGGATATCCCAATAATAAAAATGAAATATCATGTTTTTCATGAGATATGAAAGTATACTCTGATACATTTAATTATTAACAATGCACATGTACTAAAATGCATAGGATTTTAAAGTATTGTGTGTAAAATCCATGTTACTTTGGGAGACGTTGATCCAGCCTCTAGAACCAAATCATTTGTCAGGGTAATTATGGTAGCAATTACTTAAATCATCAAAGCATAATTGATTGAAATTGAGAATATGAGTTTGAGGACAAGTAATCAGTGGGTATGTCTGTACAGATTAAATCATTTCTTAAAAAAAAAAGGAAAAAAAAGAAAAGAAAAGGATCAAAAAAGCCAAGGCACACATTTTAGCAAGTGCCAATGTTGACAATATGGAATATGGAAGCCTTTTTGGGAAAGAATTAGAAAGCTAATAAACTCTATTTACATAGATCACTTTGATTTATTCATTTTTCTTCTCATCTATAATGAATATCCTGAGAAGCATTTGGGATCAAGCTGGACACTTACATGTGCGTGCCACATTTATGATTCCTGTCCTTATCTCTTTCTTCACTTCTGCGTCATTGGGATGAGCAGGATGCCAGTTAAATCGTAAATAAGTGTCAAGTGTCAAGTGAGTTCATGAATAATGAAGGTAACACTGTTGTGGAGTAAATATTTCATGGCATGTGAAAGTGAGTAGGGATTGGCTGGAGAGGGTTAGTGTTCAGTGTGAGAGAGATGTATGCCAGGGCAGCAGGAGTAAAGGATCAAGGTGATGACACGTGGCACGGTGTTGTCTTGGGGTCTTGGTGTATGATAAAAGCACAGATTGCTATGTCAATTGCTTATGTTAATTATTTTGTTAATTATTATACAGAGAATATGGGATGAGATTATATTTGTTTATTACTAAATTGATTTATAAAAACCTTCATAAGCAAAATTATTTCAATGTAAGTTTGGATATTTGTTAAACCTCCAGCTTGCTTCAGTAGAAATATATTTGGCATAAACATTTCCTCATTAAGTCTGGACTCTTAATATAAAAGTAGTGATATGATTGCCTTGATTAAAGGGAAATTGTGTTGCACTCTTAAGTTGATTTCTGTGTGTCAGATTTGAATAATGATCATTACTGCAGTGAGTTTGAAAGAGGCAGAAAGAAGCATGTTTTGCATACTGATGACAGCTCTGCTTTCTCAGCTCTGTTGGGAAAGCGTATTAATGCTTTCTTTGTGACCAGGATCCATCACCCTCACCCATATTAAGCAGCATAATTCTGTTTCATGGGGACATTGATTTCCTAGATGATATAATGCATGCAGATGGAGCTAGGGTGCACTTAGAGCATATTGAAGGATCATGGAAGGGGAGAGCCAACTGCAGCTGCTATCAGAAGGCAACATTGGGGGGTTGGGGGTGGTCTGGCCCGCTCAGTAGACACCACACACACACACACACACACACACACACACACACACACACACACACACACACACACACACACACACAGGACGTCTGATGGATTGCAGGATGACGTATGTCAGATTGATGGCCTAGGGCCAGATGGAAGTAATTTATAGAGGGCACTCTGAAAGGAGGACTGGCTCTAGAGAGTCATGTGTCCATGAGGAGTTTTTTGTTATGCATTCTAATAGACTGAATCACAGAAAATTCTGCTTACCATACAACAGCAAACTCTAGAAGCAAATAATAATTATACTTTTAAAGATACAACAAGAGTTCTGGTTTAAGGACCTTTCTGGTTTAATGATCTCCATAACCCTTGATCCTTTTAGCCTGTTAGTGATACATCAGTGGAAACCTACAATCACTCCTGGCTGAGGTAATGTCTGATGTCAACTAGATTTACATTAACGTGGCATTATCCAGACATCCTACAGAAGAGCTATGCAATCTTTATTTTCAGAGAGAGAGAGAGAGAGAGAGAGAGAGAGACATAGGGACTGTGTGCTGGTGTTTTTGGGAGGGGGGGGGGGGGGGGGGGAGGGGGGGGGGGGGTGGGGGGGGGGGGGGGGGGGGGGTGGGGAGGTGTGAAGGCGGGTTTGGAACCTTCAAAAAAAAACACCCCCCCCCCCCCCCCCCAACACACACACACACACACACACACACACACACACATTTTTTTTTTTCATTTCAATGAAGTACAATATAAGTACATATCTGTATATATGCTTTAATCACATTAATATTAATGAGATCGCATGAATTGGTGTCATGCGAATAACCAATTTTATTGTATTCTGATCTTTTTTGTGAACTCTTCTGTGATGTTTGTTCACAAGATATGATTATATTTGTCTTTTGTAGGTTTGCACATATGATATGATGAGCCCTTGAGTTGTACCCTCTGTCCTGGGCAGCTGCCCTGGAGGAGCACGAGCTTTGGGGACAGCAGTGGCAGAGAGAAACAGAGATACAGGAGCTGCCATGGCCAGTGGTAAATAACCCTCTCATTTTCTCTTCTGTCAGAGCTTTGCCTTCATGTGTGTAGATTCAGTACTCTGTTATTGCTATAGCAAGGCTTTTGCTGAAGCTTCATTATTAGTTTTGGATTCATGTCTTTTTTTTCATGTCATATCATTTTGTCCTTGCCTACTGTCAGTAACAGGATTTTAAATATAGATAAGGTATCTATAACTATTCAGATAACTATTCAGTTTATAGCAGTCAGTGATACAGTTTGCTGCTATAAACATATTTTAAGTTACAGTGTTAAAATTTGACATTGCTCTGTAAAATTGTCCAAAAACCAAAGACACAGCAGAGGTTGTGAAAAGGATATTTTCAATATGATTTAATAAAAAGCACTGATCTGTACAGAACTTAAGCAGTAGTCTGCACCCACCAGAGGGGTTTATAATGGGAAAGATCTGTCAAGCTGGATTTGTCTTTTTCTTCTGCCTGCACAAGTTTGATTGCATACGGATATTGCATATTTTCTTAAATAATCAAATGTGTCCTCTATGCTTTCTCTCTGCAGCAGCAGATGGCATTGGGGGATTGGGTACAGAGCAGACCCACCTCAGTGTGCCTGTGGCAGACCCGAGTGCTTGGGCCACAGCCATGAATAACTTAGGCATCGTGCCTATGGGCATAACCGGGCAGCAGTTGGTGTCAGGTAAAGCCATGCATTTTCGTCCTATAATCTTACTTACTCTTACTTAAGTTTTGCTCCACTCTCCCCTGTTCTTTTTCCACATTGGAGCAGTGGCTTGAGTCAAAAGCAAATCTCTCATATTCCTCCCAGCAAATTACACTAGCACCAGCTACTCAAGCCAAGTATGTGACCTTTAGCAGCAATGCTAGACATTGGATTTTATGTTAAACTGTGTTCCAGTCTGTTGAGCTTTATTTTTTCATTGAGGACCCATTTGTTGCAGCTATGGAAAGGCTGGTATCCTCAAGTACTCTGGAGGCATACACTGCCTCATTGTCTGAGGGCTGTATAAGCTATTCCTGCATCTCCTTGAAATGATTTGGAAAGGTTTTGGCACCCTTCCTGTGGCACATACTGTGGAAATGAAAGAATCATGAATTATTCAATCATTACAGCCTCTTGGTAGCTGTAAAATTACAGTGAGCTTCATAATTATTGGTACATTTTGCAAAAAAATAAAAGTCTTTGCAGTTACCTTGCTTATCCGCAGACGGAAAATATGAAAGAAATACATGCAAGTAAATTGCGAATATATTTTATCCATGTGATATCATTGTCCAGTAATTCTAGAAGTATTAATAAGGAACAGACAGGGAATGTAGCTTTGCCTGGAATGATCTATGAAGTGAATAGTGAAAGGAGTGAGTGAATGATGGAGTGACTCTATAATTAGCTTTCCATACAGTACAGTATAGTGCTGTGACTGCATTTACAATAGTCATACAAAATAGAGCTTGTGCTGAGTAAGCGACATATTGGAGCTAATATCATCCCAAAGGAGCCACAGTAGATTGAGGCAAAATGAGCTGAGATTTAAATGCATGAGCAAATTGTACAGATCGTGCATATTTATGGAAATTGCAGTATATAGAATGGCTTCTATTTGATTATTAATAGTTATTTGCATGCTACAGTTGATCATTTAAGAATAAATATTAAAATGATCATGATTTACTTCTGGGCGGAACAGTGGTGTAGTCATTAGCATATCGCCCCACAGCAAGAAGGTCCTGGGTAAGAATCCCAGGCTCAGCGAGGGCGTTTTTGTGTCCCTGTGCTTGTGTGGGTTTCCTCCCACCGTCCAAAGACAAGCACATTAGGCTGATTGGCCCTTCCAAATTGCCCCTAGGTGTAAGTATGAGTGTAAATGGTTTGTGTGTGCTGGCCCTATGAGGGACTGGTGAGCTCTTTAGGTATACACCGCCTTTGCCCAGAGTCGACTGAGATAGTCTCTAGCTAGCTCATGACCGAAGTAGGATTAAAAGGTTTGTCAAATAAATGAATTAATAGATAATTAATGAATTGATAATCAATTCGGACAATAGGATATTGTGTAGCCTTGGATTCAGTTTGCATGGGACTTCTTCAGGGCCTGAAGGCTGTTAATGTGTGAGTCACAGGAACATTTTATGATACACCTGGACTGACATAGATTAAGCAACTTAGCCAACAGGTCTTTTGTAATGTTTACAGCTGTACTGATTCGAAAGAAACTTTGGAACATGCTTGAGCCATTGGTTTCATCATTGTATATTTCTTTTAAGTTAATTGTGTTAGAATCTTGGCATATTTAATATTTAGCACATTAAAGCACAGGGAGAATATTTCATAAAAATATGCTTCTCCACATCTACAGAGAAGCCATTATGGGTCATTAATCCAATCACATTTTCTCTGGATATTAATAAAAGCTGTTTGAACACATGGCCATTCTAGGCTGAGACTGTGGAAGCTAGACCAGGGCTTGTGTCATTATCGGAAAAGTATTGACCATGACTGTTCTGGATTATTATGTATCATCTGTATCCAATATAATGAGGGATGGATGGGATGCTACTGCACTGAAGAAGTCACAAGATTAAATAGATCTCCTTATGGAACTAATTTTCCTCTGGTGCACAAATAACCAATAATTATATTTTTGAAGGTTTCTGATGAATAACATTCCCCTTGTGAGCTAAACAAAGCCAGTTGGTTTTTGTAAAGAAGCTGAATCTGGATTTAATTTCTTTGAAATTATTTTAAAATAATAATAAAATGAAAGAAAGAAAGAAAGAAAACAATGCCAAATAACACCAAATAACCCATTCCTTCAGATTCTGGCAACAAATGATGCCAAAAGAATGAGTAGTCCTGAAATCCTTGGAGAATAGTATAATAAAAATAATATTAAAGTATGCATTTCACATGATTACAACCATAGCTTCAGCAGAGATTATTATTATGTATCCTAAGACACAGAGTAGAGTAGGATTTTTTTTTTCCTAATTTCTAACCCCTTTATTTCATTATTTGTTTCCCCCAGAATCCATCTGTATCCAAGGTTTTGACCCCAACTTGGGCATTATTGCACCCATAAATCCTATGATGGCAGGGATCAGTCTGGTGCCTCCTCCACCTGTACAGCCAGATCTACCTGTTATCAAAGAGATTATCCACTGCAAGAGCTGTACACTTTTCCCCCAAAACCCCAGTAAGAGTTTATCTACACACACTTACATATTTATACCTAAATACTTCAGTAAATGAAGTCTAATCTTTTAAAGTAAAAATGTGGGTTGATTAAAAAAGTTGGTCTGATTCATTAGTTCATTGGTCAGTTGTGACTTGCCCTGTGTGTATCCTTCAGATCTTCCACCTCCATCCACCAGAGAGCGGCCTCCAGGCTGTAAAACAGTATTTGTTGGTGGACTCCCGGAGAATGCAAGCGAAGAAATTATCCGAGAGGTGTTCGACCAGTGTGGTGAAATTGTTGCTATTCGCAAGAGCAAGAAAAACTTCTGCCACATCCGCTTTAGTGAAGAGTTCATGGTGGACAAGGCCATTTATCTTTCTGGTGGGCTTTTTTTGTTTTTGTTTTATTGCAAATGATTGACTTACATTATTTTTGATATACTCTGCCTGCTCTGGGAAATTTTGTTGGCTTCAAATCAGGACTGAGCTCTTTTGACTGATCAACTATATTCTATGATTAAAAAAAAATCTATTCTGATGGGAGTGGTGCTGTGGCCTTCACACTCACTTGATCCCAACCTAGTTAAACACTTATGGGAGATTTTGGAGTGAGGCGTAAGACTTGCAACAACCACATGCAACACACCCATTGAGACTCGTGTAATAAAGACATGCACTGAAGCTATTTTTTTCCATTCATTTGTCACCTACTTCTTAAAAATTTATCATTAATATATCATTTTATTCAACACACCAGTACTTTATAACAGTGTTGATTTGTAATGGTTATATTTTATGTCTCAGGCTACCGGATGCGCATTGGTTCCAGCACAGATAAAAAGGATTCAGGCCGCATACATGTGGACTTTGCTCAGGCCAGGGACGACTTGTATGAGTGGGAGTGCAAACAGAGGTTACTGGCACGAGAAGAACGTCATCGGCGCAAAATCCAGGAAGACCGCTTGCGACCCCCTTCTCCCCCTCCCGTCATGCACTACTCGGAGCATGAGGCAGGCCTTCTTGCTGAAAAGCTGAAAGGTGTGTCTTTGTACCGAAAATGTTGTCATGGAACCTATGGCTGTTTTTCATCAGGAAATGTCTCATCATTACAGCAACAGAAAAAAAAACTGTTAAGGTGGAAAAATATCTTGAGCAGCTGTTTTAGTAGTGTCAGTGTGGTCTAAAGTCCTGTTTAGCTATGCATGCTGTTTGATTCCTGCTGTTCTCCGATGATGTAAAAGTTATTAGTGAAATGCTTGGCTGCTTAGTACGTCTCCCCAGCTTAGTCTCCTCCACTTTATACAGCTGCAACCCAAAAAACCCAGCAGTTGTTTGTTGTGTAGGGGTGGTGTGCCTCTGTGTTAGACTAGCTGCTATAGTGGTCCGTAGTGAATTTGCATGCACGAGAAGACCATGTGGCTGTATTTTGATCACTACAGTAAAGGATTTTCTGTATAAACAGAGTTAGGGAATAATAATGATGTTTAGGTGAAAGCAACCATGCCTAACACTTCACCTTATTATTGGGTAATCTTCTTCACCTTGGCATTTTCTACTTGAGAACTTGTTCTATATGTCAGAGGTTCCTCACCCTGGTCATGGAGATCCCCTTTCCTGCACATTCCTGCACACCATATGCAACTAATAAGTTAATGAACAGAAATCCTTGAGTTGAAGTGGGTGTAGTCACCCATGAGAACCACTGCTCTAAGTATATCCAACTCTTTAACTGGAGTGCTGGCTGTTCATCCAAAAATTCTGACAGTCTGTGCTCTGAACTCACAAACAGGGTGTGTCAGACAGAGGCTTTAAAATGTTTATTCATTTTTTTAATATGTCTGTTTTGGTAATAAATAAAAATAAAAATCCTACAGTTTAATCTGAGACACAGGGCATTCATATTATACCATTCATTCATTCATTCATTTTCTGAACCGCTTATTCCTAATTAGGGTCGCGGGGAGGCTGGCGCCCATCTCAG
>JBCNYH010000012.1:35935741-35955537 GCA_039654325.1 Tandanus tandanus
ATATATATATATGTGTGTGTGTGTGTGTGTGTGTGTGTGTGTGTGTGTGTGTATATATATATATATATATATACATATAAATGTTTTTATTTATTTATTTATTTATATATGCACACAGTATATCATATATATATTTATCTACAATAAGATCAGCCGTAGCCCACAGAATGGCCAAGGGTAAGTACAGTCTCAGTGGGAGGAGCCTCACTTCATTTCAGGGATGGAGCTGTTCAACTTAACTTACAGGTAGGCCAAACTCAGGTCTTAGCAGTGAGATCATTATTACAGAGACTTTAATGGAGTGTGTAATAATGAAATGCAAGATGCTTTGAATTTGAATTGTGTCTATATTTGTAGCTACATAGCAGCTTGGTTATAGTTAAAAGAATAGATAAATGTAGTGTTTTAGTATCCCATAGTTTAAGTATGAAATTGAAATGAATGTTATAATGGTTACAACACAGGCACATGCACAGATATACTAATATTATACCCCTGCCCTTTGGCCGTTTGACTGGTTAGGTGGTACATCTAATAATTCTATGCTTTGTTGCAAAGATGCAGACCTGAACTTATGGATATGAACCCTCTGTGGCTTTTAAACCACCCCATATTACAATACCAACTACCTATGAATATTTTACCAAGACTATCATTTAAACAATACCATTTGTGATGGTGCTGTTTATAGATGATCGGAGTTAGGAGCCCTTGGTTTAATGCTTAAAACTGTGCATGGGTCTGTTTTAACACATACCTAATTCAAACAGCTAAAATCAATTATGTAAATTTAGCCAGATCAAAAGGCAACATTTTACAACAGGTGGAAATTCATTATTTGTTATCTTCAAAATAAATTGAAAACTCGAACATTGCAAATTGAAATTTGAACACAATATGACATCATTTTAAGTGAAGCTCATTCTCAGCTTCTCTCAAATTCATTACCAGCAATAAGACTTGAAGCAGGACTGTATTTCCAACTATTGTATCCTGTTGCCTTCCTCAGTCCTTAAGGATTTGAATCAGCAGGTCATAAGATGTAAGTACAATAGAGCAGACACTATCAGAAACCTCACTGGGAAGGTTTCTGGTGTGTGGCTCTAGCTGGCAGTGGCTCTACATAAATGGCTTGTCTTGTCTGACTTCCTTATCCACCAAAGTTGAGCAGATTACGGCCGTATTCAGCGCTGCCACCCGGCAAAAGGCATGGGACCATTTCTCAAAAGCACAGCGCAAGAACATAGACATTTGGCGAAAGCAGTGTGAGGTTGGTATGTTTCCTTCTATCTTCTTCTCATGCTCACTACACAGGCTGCATTGGTGCTCCAACTGCTAATGTGTCTTGTGGGTCTTTGTGGGGCTTTTGTGATCTCACAAATTAACCATCCTGCTATTCTGATTCTGGTCTCTCACTCTGCAGCATAGTCTGTGTGTATTAGAAAGCGAAGCTGCTCTTAAGTTACCATGGCAATGGATACTTCTAGGGTTAAAATGATAGTCATTAATGATACGCTTGGATTAATTATTCAATACTGATTAAATTTGCATTAGGTTTAGATTAAAGTCTATGAAGTGTGGTGGTGTTACATTCTAGGACTTTGATTAGACTTTGAAGTTTGAAGCTATCTAGATTCAAGATTTTCACAGACCTATACAGAACAGAATGCTAATTTCTTATAGATATATAATATTTAATCTGAGTATAAACTACAATCTACTATAAAAGGAAGTACACTATGTTCTCTACATGACATTAAAAAAAACATATTCACACTTTCAGTCTAACTAGAGATGCAGTAAAATTCTCTGATGGTGACTCTGGTGCAGTGATTGGCCAAAATCAGTTTTGATGTCACCATTGTGAAATCTTGGCCAGTGCAGTCATACCTTGTTTAAGCAAAATTTTATACTACATTATAACCTATAAAGAACATAAAGAAGCAAAGATGTGGAACTATACCAATGCATACACATAGAGAGACTCATATGTGCTCTCTTTCCCTTCAGTGCAACAGCTCCAAGGATATTTATTGTGTCTGATCTGCAAGATTTCACACTACTGGCATTAAACCACCTTACTGCTGATCCCTATAATGACTATCAGGGGATCAGTAAGCCTGGAAGTTTGTATAATGTGATTTTTACACTTTTCAGTCCCAGACAAATGGAGCATCCAAGCTTTTGTTATCACACACAGCTGTGTGATGGCAGAGCCTCAGCTTTCTCTCAGCAGGCAGTGTTGGACTCGATCAGTCAGCAACTGACTGTTCTTTTATCACAAAGTTGGGCTATATGTTCAGAGCAGAAAAACAGCAATAATTTAATTAAGCCAATAATCTTATTACAATTTAAATATATAATATACTTCAAATATGTGCTGTAATGTTGATTATTCATGTAAATAAAAGAGAGGCTTCTTTTCTAGAAGAAACATTTTCTAGAAGTAAAATCTGAAATATGAAATTCATGTTCTAGCAAAGAAATTCATGTTCCAGAATGGATGCAACTAATTGTGTGTGTATGTTTCTCTCTGATCCCCCAACCCCACCCCCCAACCCCCCTGTCTCTCCTATTGTGCATCCTTGTGTGTGTGTTTGTGTGGGTGGATGATTGGGTGTGTTTCTGATGTTTTAGGAGCTGAGAAATGCCCACAGTGAGGAGATCATGGGAATCAGAAGGGAAGAAGAAATGGAGATGTCAGATGAAGACTTGGAGGAAAATCCCTGTAAAAAAGTTCGAATGGATAACACAGGTACTGTGTTCTTCAGACGTAACAGTGGGCATAAAAAAGAATCAGCCATTGTGTTGCTTATCAGCTGTGTTTACTCTTAGAACTGCCAAGTGAAACTTATAATAGCAACAGTTCAGATAAATCAATCAATCAATCAATCAACGAGACTTCCATTGACACTGGGAAGTGGGTAGCAGGTTTTCCTCATGAATTCGATGGTATATTTTCCCATCCATTCATCCCTTTATTTTAACAATTCACCCAGCCCCTGCTGCAGAGAAATACACCCACAACAGGATGCTACCACCCGCATGCTTTACTGTAGGTGTGGTGTGCTTTGGATGGTAAAATGTATTGGCTCTCCATCAGATCTACTCAGAATCTTTAGGGTGTGTTTTGGCAAAGCTTGATCGAGACTTCATGTGGCCATTTTTGAGTAGTGTTTTTTCCCTTGCAATGCTCCGATATAAGCCGCATTTGTGGAGCATTTGTGACATTGTTGTCACATGCACACAATGAACACTCTTCACCAAAAAAATCTTGTAACTGTTGCACAAGTACCATAGATCATACGGTAACCTATCTGACCAGTTTCCTCCTCGCTCATCCATCCACTTTGGATAGACAGCCTGATATGGGAAGGGTCCTAGTTGTACCAAACATTTTTCACTTCTTGATTATTGAACTTCACCCAGTTCCGAGAAATTGATAAAACCTTTGAAATTTTTATATTATCTCCTGACTTGTGCATGTCCTCAACCTGAGATCTTTTGATAGTGCCTTCCCACCCATAGTTGATTGGGGTTTTTTTTTGTTTGTTTTGTTTTTTTAGTTACACTTCCAAGCACCGGAATCCTTAAGGAATAGCTGTTTTAATGTTGAACTAATCAGAATGATTATGCTTGATCACAGGTGGAAGCCAATTAGCTTGATCAGATTGAGTACTTTTAGGAGGGGTGATCTTTTAATCACATCGGTTATTTGTTTTATGTAGTTTTTTCTATGTTTTCCCGATCTGTTACTATTGTATCTTTCACTTGGATGTTATAAGTTGCAGTGGGTAAATACAGATGAAAAAATATTTATTGATGTTCTCCTAATTTCAGGCTGCAAACCAACAAAATGTAAATATTTTGAAGCAGGTGGGTAATTGTGTCATATGTTCTCTTAAACGTCAGCAGCCTGCACTATTTTTCAGTGTGAAGTATCATTTGTGTTTTGTCATGACTCAAGCCATCTTTCTTTGAGCCCAAGCATGACAATACGTATAGAGCATAATACCGTTAGTTTACTAAATTAAAATACCACACTGTTTTTACTCACATTTCATTTGTCATATCCATATTTACTCTTGATGGAAATATTTATCTATTTAGTTATTTTGATGGTGTCAGAATGAGTTATCGCCCCATCCAGGTTTATGTTTTTCTTGACACCACTGGATTAAGAAGGACTGTTTCTACACAGCTCAGCTTTCTGGAGAGTTGGAGCTTAGCCATGTATCATGAACTCTTCAACCCTGTAACCCTAAATAATATTTGGCTGAAATAGAAATATACTGGATTTAATAGCTCAATTCAGTTTTATTAGTATTTTTTTATTAGTTGTATTTTACAACATCTGTTTCAGAGTCCCAGAATTATGCAATTCCAACACCAATGACATGTGAACTGCACATTCCATTTAGGACACCCAGTACTCTCCATGATTATTGTAAAGATTAGTAAAATGGGTTAAAAAAAAATCCAGGTTTTGGTGAAGTAGCTTTATCTCACACTGAATAAAATTGAAAAATCCAACCCTACAATTTATAAAGATTTATTCAAAGAGAATCTCCTCGTTGGGAAATACTTACTTACACATGTACCATGATTATTGGCACTCCTGCATTCAATATTTTGTATAGCCTCAGTTTGTCACAAAAACAGTGATAGTCTTCTTCTATAACATCTGTATATGATCAGTACAGAGCAGGGTAGCTAAGACCATCTCTCCAGATCAGGCTCCTAGACCCTCTTTTGAGCACTCTCCTCTTCAACTCACCCCACAGGTTTTCAGTGGGGTTCAGGCCAGAGGACTGGGATGGCCAAAAGTGTGATACTATGATTAGCTAACCATATTTGTGTAGATTTGGGCATATGCTTTGGCGGAGGTTGCCAGATTTTCTTGTGAAATGTCCTCTTATTTTAAGGTGTAGATGATGTGATTTATCCTAACAAGGTTTTTCCAGGGTGAGATGAAATTGCTTTGCCAAAAGGTGGATTCTAACAGCAGCCTTTGGTATTCTTTTTCATATTGGTAGCGCTGGCTGCGCACTCTTATGGCCTCCGAGAGGAGAATGACAGTCTGCGTTGGCAGCTGGATGCCTACAGGAACGAGGTAGAGCTGTTGAAGAAGGAGCAGGGGAAGCTGCAGCACCCTGAAGAGGAGCACAGTCATGAGCACCAGCTCAACTTCCTGCAGCAAACCATGCACAGCATGCAGCAGGTAGAACCCCTCCCCAACGCGCACACACACACACACACACACACACACACACACACACACACACACACACACACACACACACACAATACATACAATCTTACTTTAACATGCTTTCATATATTAATATTCATTCATTTATTTATTCTTTATAAGGCACAAGCGCATATATGTATATCTTACATATGTATCTATATATGTGTGTATTTTACATATATATATTATTATTATTACATATACAGTATATTGGAATTGGTATTATTATCATTATCACAATCTATGCGTGTTTATATACCATTACGAGCCACCAAGTACACTGTTGTACCAAGTACACTACAACAAGTACACTGTTCTCCTCCCACTAGTCACTTTACTGTCTGCTCATCACAGTTGCACATCCTCATTGCATGTTTTGTATTTGTATACTGTACAATTCGTAGTATTATTTTCCTATTTTATTCTATTATACTTTATTTTATTTATTTATTATGTTCCTATTTTTACTACTGTTTACTGCACATTGTGTCCGCACGAAACGTCATTTCGTTCACCTGCAATACATGTAATGGAATGTTGGAGAATGACAATAAAGCTTTTGAATCTTGAATACACACGCTACAGAGAGAGCTCTACTTCACTCTGATATCGTGGGACATGTTTGACCCCTTTAGGCACAGTAGTGAGGTTTTCCTTGTAGCAAGAGCGCTGGGAGGTGGCAGTACAGCCTGTCAGACACTACACCTAACTCAGGTTTATGCCTCAGTAGTCCTCTACTGCCTTTCTACAAAAAAAAAACAACAACAACACCCATGTCTCTCATACACTAACAAACAGTGTAACTAAGGCTCAGAATTGTTACTCTGCAATTGCTAACATAAAATAACATGATATTATTGGTTTATACTATTTTTACCCTACATCGTTCATGTGGGGTCAGTGGTGGCTCGGTGGCTTACTGATCCGAAGGTTAGGGGTTCAAGCCCCACTATCACTGAGTTGTTACTGCTGTCCCCCCAGTGCAGCTAACTGGGTTATCAAAGGCCAGCCATGTCTCTCACTGTCTGTGGAGAGAAGCATGTAAAAGAACCATTGCTGTCGTTCTAAAGAGTAGACCATTGGATTTCCATCAGCGTGTTTCTGCCCTGCGATGTCCTGGCGAGCTGTTCAGGGTGTACTCTGCCCTCGCCCAGAGTAGGCTGAGATGGGCGCCAGCCTCCCTGCGACCCTAATTAGGATTAAGTGGTTCAAAAAATGAATGAATGAATAAATTGCTCAAGTGAAATACCTTTGCATTCTGATGGGAAAGCAAGAAGGTATATTTTATATCATGCACAACTTCAGCCTGGCTCAAAATGCCCAAGTGCATGAACAAACAGTATAAAGATCAGTTTTGTTTTATGGTTGCCTTTAAATAAAAACGGTCTGGTATTTTAGACAGAAATTCAATTTCATCCTTAATTTCAGTGGAGTCACTCTGACTCGGAGAGCAAGATGAGATCTGACTACAAAGTCGCAGAGCTGTGACCAGGTGTGCTATTTTAAGACTGACTTGACTACACAGCATCATAAATCCATAAGGCATAGGTAACATTAGCTGAGATGGGCAAACAAAGCATTCAAATTGTTAGCTTGTTTATCAGTCAGTGAATCAAGATGTCAGGAGCTGGACATCAGTTTTTTTTAGCGTATGAAGATATTCTTTCTAGATAGCAGTTCAGTGTTTGACACAGTGCAGATCCCTGTTTTTGATCTCTTTTCATAAGCATTCATCACCTACACAGGCGAGCACTTTATTGGCGTCTGCTATCGTTTATTCTTCATAATGCTGTCTGTCTCCACAGCAACTGCTGAGGCTCCAGGATGAGCTGAAGGGAAAGGAACTAGAACTAGAGCAGGCACGAGACGAGCAGCGCTACCTAGAGGGGGAAATTTTCAGCCTCAAGGAGAAGGTACGTTTAACCCACACAGTCTGGATTGGACATGTAGTGTTTATTATTCGGCTTTAAGGAGGGGTCCTGGTTTTAAGGTTTTGAGGTAAATGACCCTGAATTGATGTTATGAATTTTTGGTGGCCGTTTAGTTTCTCCTCATAGTTTACCATCGTGCTTGTACGATATTTCATAAATGCTTCAGCATAATTTAATGTTCAATTTCTTAACCTCTCCTGTTCTACCGACTCAGAGGAATTAACCAAGGTAGATGCATTCCATTGGCTAGCTCCTATACTTGTCAACACAATGAAAAATATTAATAGCATGCACAATGCTAATAGTAGGCCACATAATCCTTATTTGTAGATAGTGAGCAATATGTAATATTAATTTGCGCAATAAATGAATAAAACATACAATAACAAACATACATCACTCTGGCCTCAAGTAATTCAACCACCAGTTTGGGAACCTCTGTCTTAAAGCACATTTAAGTTACTACTAAGAATTATTGTCATCACTTAGAGAACTTACTGAGGAGCTCTGATTTACCTCTTAATCTTCTGTCTCGATATTACCCCTATGTAGAACAAAATTCTGTTGGGAGATGTTCCAAATCAACCATGTTACCACACAAGGCTAATCTTACTACACAAGACCAATGTAGCCTCTTATTGTGCTTATTCTGTACATATAGCACCACATACACACACACACACACACACACACACACACACACACACACACACACACACAAAATCCTTTTCTTACAATTGGAGGTTTCAACATTAAATAAACCATGTGGGAAGCAGCTTAAGGAGGCTTTTTTTTCTGTTCTGCTGACTCACCTTACCGTCTATATCACACACACACATCCATTCCATTCTCTCCACTTAACCATTTACTGTTCTCTGACCTACTGATGGATGGGGGGGGGGGGGGTGATGTGTCGCCTATAAAGACACCATACTTCCCATACATGCATTTGTGTCCCTGACAAAGTGCCCCGAAAGATGATCCAAGTGTTATTGCTTCTTCACTGCTGAACAGTGCAACATGATCTGCTCTCATTTTTGCTAGCACCGTGGTTGGCCTTAGAGCACAGAATAAAATCCATGCTTGTTTACTCAATTTTCCTAACTGCAGACATTGGTTTGCATGAATGTTATTTGACTGAGATAATGGGAACATCAATAAAGAACAGGTCCTGTGGTGATTGTGGTTTTAGGCTACACCTAACCAAAATTCTCACAGGATGGATATATATGATTTAAACTCTAAGACTGACCTGCATGCTACATTATTCTACAGGCTTTTATTTGACACATTGTCAATAACAGTCTATTAAAGCACATAACTTAAAAGGGTATCATTCACTGAAAAAGGGTTTAAATACTGTATTTAGTCAGCTATGTGCATGTTATGGGCTGCATGGTGGTGTGGTGCTTAGCACATCTGCCTCACAGCAAGTAGGCCCTGGGTTCGAGTCCCGAGCTTATCAAGAGCGTATCTGTGTAGAGTTTGCATGCTCTCCCTGTGCTTGCGTGGGTTTCCTCCAGTTACTCTGGTTTCCTCCCACAGTCCACAGGCAGGCATATTAGGCTAATTGGCTCCTCCAAATTGCTCCTAGGTGTGATTGTGAGTGTGAATGGTTGTGTTGGCCCTGCAATGGTCTGGCAAGCTATTCAGGGTGTGCTCTGCCTTCGCCCAATAGGATTAAACCCTTCGGCAAATGAGTGAGAGTGAGAGCAATTCTGTACCGTTCAAAAACTTTTTTTATATACAGGTTTTAAACAGCACAGATTTGGTGGAAGGGACGAACCACACTATTGACATCCCAGAAAAGGTAAATAAGAGTCTGTGCTTACACTTACGCTCACACTGATTTTACATTATACTTCTATATAGTGTGCTGTAGACTAGGTTTTAAGGCGTCTCATGTTTTAAATCCCTGGGCTAAGGTAAGCCTTGGCATTTAGCATCTCTTCCCACCTGTTGTTTAGAGTAAAAAAAAAAAGAATACTTCTACATTTCTGTGTATTCTCTTCTGTGTTTTCCTCCTGTATTGCCTAAGCTGTACAAAGATATAAGCTTAAGTGTGCAAGCACAGCTAGAGTCCTTTGTGGACACCATCATTTCTGTAGCTCTTCAGGCAGTAGAAGTGATTGACAGCTTTTCCATCAGGACATGTCTGCTATGAATAATGAGGTTTAGGGTTAAAGTATCATCTCCATTTAGAAGCTCTGTCTGAATTACTTACATCGCACATCTTGTCATGCTATACATTTGGTTTTTATGAGATTCTACCTATAGTATTCTTTGAACACATGGAGCAGATGGCCAACTGTAGGAATAGACTCCCCACTGTAGTTTGAATAAGAGAGCAGATTAATCTTCTATTCAGAACTCTAATACTTAAAAAAAATCAATTTATATTGACTGGTTTTAAAATATGAATTTGACAGAAAGGCAATACCTTCACAAAACATGCTGTATTATTTTTATGTCTAGATATAGCTATATGTACATGAGCACAGCAACATATACACACTCATTTTTTGTTTTTAGGGTTACTGACTGGAAATATGTCGCCTAGATTTAAAAAGGATCTGCATGCCTTATGCAGTGTTGTGAAGTAACCTCAAAGAGCATCTCAACAGAGCAGTCTGTTCTGCCCTGCCCTGATCTCTGAATTACTTTATCATTTCTTTGACTTATAACTTGCCATCTTTAGCAGCCTCTGCAAGGAGGATGGGGTAAATGTCGATAAACATTGATTTCTCTGAAAGAGGAGCCGAATGCTTGTTTACTACAGATTGGTCAGCATGTATGTGGCTTATTCCCCATCATTCACTGTGTTGTGCTTCTTACTCACCTTTCCCCCTTATGTTTATGGGTGTGCATGACGTGTGTGTATGTGTGTGGACAGGGAGTAAATGGCACTGCAGCTCTTTATCACCATCGAGAGAAGAGCAGTGACGGGGTGACCCGGGTTCCTCTAAGATCTGAGAAGGAAGCTCTGTTACTTGGTAAGCTATTGCTGGTGTGTTTGGGTCTGATCAAGAGTATTTGGATTGGGAAGAATGCTGAAAGGACTGGTTTATAACACAGACTCTAAGTCTTACTCCAACATCTTTAAGCCTTTGAGAGGGAAACAGCATGAGAGAGAGAGACAGACAGAGAGAGAGAGAGAGAGAGAGAGAGAGAGAGAGAGAGAGAGAGAGAGATGCTGCTATACTAGTTGCTAGGAGATGTAGTCACAGCTTCTGTCCACCTTCTGTGCTTTGGGATGAAGATCCCAAGGAGCACTAAGGTCAAAAAGACTCAAGGGAGCTGTCCCTTTGTCTGATAGGCACTCCACTGGCTCTGACTTACACATCCCACAGTAATTCCACACACACACACACACACACACACACACACACACACACACACACACACACACACACACACACACAGTATTGCCCTGTTAACAGCAAGAAAACACACCATACAGATGGAAGCTATGGTTGAATAAAATTGCTGAAAGGCTTTGAGCCAAAACGTCAGAGAAGCTCAGCCTATTCCTGCAGAAGGGACATAAAACATCAACGGTGAACCACAAAATTGCTTACATTTACAAGCTTAGAGCATCAGGCAGCAGCACCTGAGTGTTAACTCTGGAGAGGAAGCCTTCATTTGCTCCCATAAGTAGTGCTGCTAATATACTTTCCTTTCTATAAGATGACTTCTATTAGATTCGCTTCCCTTCATACAAAAATGCATTTTTATCTATGCTGGAGCAGCAGGCTGCAACTCAGCATGAAGGTAAAAAAGTTCTTCCTGCACAGCTACTCTGCTTCTCATTTTAAAATCTGAGCAGACATCACGATCAAGCCCACCCCATCATCTGCCTGCACACTCAAGAGTGAGCCTCTGTGAAAGTAGGGCTTGTGAAGGGAATTGAATTAGGTTCTTCTGTAATTGGCAGTGTTACGCCATATAAATCAAGGAAATAAATATTGGCTTGGGACCCTCCAGGCAAGGCACTATATTCTCTGCCTCCGCTTCACTGCGTTACCTTTGGAGGACCTCTCCAAAGTAATCAACTAAAGTGGGGGTGGAGGGGGGAGACACTGCTGGTTCTGCACTGACGAGGATTTTTATGATTGTGCAGGCTGCCTTTATTACCAGCCTGTCAGTTACTTGCAAATGTGGCCATGACGTACTCAATCTTCTGTCCTCTTTCTTTGTGCAGGAGTAATATCAACCTTCCTGCATGTCCACCCATTTGGAGCCAACATTGAGTATCTTTGGTCCTACATTCAAAGACTTGATGCAAAGGTAATACCTTTCTTTATAGCAAGGAATCTATTTGTTGGCATCTGAAAATGCACACAATTTATAACATTCTGTGTTGCAAAAGAGGTATATGTTCTATGGAAACAACCATAACTAAGTTCTGTCCTGGGAAATTTCATTTATTTGTGTTATCCTGGCTGATGACTTGTGATATGTGTGTATGTGTGTTTGCTGACACTTCAGATTTCTTAGAGCATACCCAGATTTGAGGCAACTGGCTTTGTTTGTCCAAGCAAACAGCAATATTTGTTTAAAATTTCAATGTATTGGCAAGTTCTAAATTTGAACTATTATTGCTATTAAACAGGAACAGCTGTGCCAGTGTTAATAACATGAACACAGTTATAGGCTAATCCTAGTTAAAATGTACTTAGATCAAAGACACGGCATCTACAACATTTTTGTTTTACTTCTATTTTTTATCAACCATGAAGTCAGAATATTATTTTTATTCCCCTGAAATTTCCATGATGATGCAAATAGAGCAGTAGAGGTGTTCTGTTGTGTATTGGAAAAACTTTCTATATTTATTTTTATGCATGCTTGCGCAGACCAGGGTTCTGATGTATCAAAATGTGCACAGAACAAGCTATAAATTTGTAAGCACTAAGTAAAGAACCACAAAGTAAATTAACATTTATCACACTCATGTACATTCAGCTTTAGGATATATTACACAGGAATGGTGCAGTCTGCTTGGTTTGGTTTCTCGGGATACTTAACAATTATTCACGGTAGGTGAGGTGGAGAGAACTAATCGAATCAGTGACACTCACTGAATCTTAGGCAAATAATTATACAAAAAATATTACATGGAAACAGAAAAAAACTCAACGAAAAACTAAATCAAGATTTTTTGATTGTTTGTTTTTACATATTTTAAAGTATTATAGTTAATAGGAAGGTACGTATAAGTAGATCATCTGTTCCGGATACATTTCCTTCAGCACTTGTGTGCAAATACCTTTATTACATTTAACCTTGTTTTTTTTTTTATTTACCTTTGAAATGTGGGAGATTTTTGGGGCACTTTGTGTGATATCCATCTTGACAAACATCTTTGACAAATAGTGTTTTGTGTAGAAATAAACAAGAAATAATAGTTTTAGACTTTATGGCATAGTGGTTAGCACGTCTGTCTTACAGCAAGAAGACCCTGGGTTCAAGTCCTGGGCTCTAATTTTAATATTGTTTGATGGTATTGATTTTCTAAGACCAAATATTTAGCTAGCTACAACAGAGTATTCTAGTGCAAACAATATTAAAATGAAATCTCTTAATGATTTTAACTTGATGTTAACTAGACTTACTTGTTCCAGCATGGTTATTCTGTCAGACAACTCTATCACTGTGTGTGTCAGCGATCATCTTCCAAACTAAACAGCCAATTAAAGGTCATGATCAGTGTGTGGGTTTTGATAATGATGTAAAACCATAACGATAGCACGAAAATGTCTTTTACGCTACTGTCTTTATAAGTTTACACTTACTGCATTTAGCAGGCATTCTTATCCACATGTTTAAAGTCTTTTTAAAAATGTATTGCGGCATGAGTAATATAAATGCATGTAATGTGTCATTATTAGTTTGGTAAAAGGTGCCAGACTGATCTCCAGTGTCACACTGAAATCTGCCCAAGGCTAAAACCCCTAGAAGAGATATTAAAACTCGACAAGGCAAATGAAGTCACTTGCAGCAATCTTTAAATGTGCCTTTTATACAGTTTTACTTTCTATTTTTGGTGATACCTGTCTTCACCTTACCAGCACAAGAATCAGTAATTACTCGGCCATTATACCGACATAACTGACAATAATTGAGCATGTACTTATCCTGAAGAAAATCATATTCTATGAGCAGAAATGTTACACACAATACTATGAGTATGCAGGGTGATATGCAGTATATAATCACAGACATATTTATTTTTTTTAAGTGCAGGATTTATTTTCATTTCCTATCATGTAGAATATTTTATGTTCAGCGTAGCAAGTGTTATTATTGAGTGAGCTTTGACCACTGATCTAAGTCACAAGATCACAAGGTATTAAATTAAATTTTTAAAGCAAACAAATAAAGATCAGGGTGGCACAATGGCTCAGTGGTTAGCATTGTCGCCTCACAGCGAGAAGGTTCTGGGTTTGTGTTTCAGCCAAGTGCCTTTCTGTGTGAAGTTTGAATATGCTCTGTGCTTTGCAGGGATTTCCTCCAGGTACACCAGTTTCCTCCCACAGTCCAAAGATATGCGCCTTAGGTCAACTGGCTACTGTGAATTACCCATATGTTTGAATATGTGTGTGAACTGATATTTGTGTCTGTGTAAGCCCTGCAATAGACTAATGACCCTGTTGGATAAGCGGTAGATAATGGATGGATAGATGGAATTAAGATCAAAACTGGGAAAAATTCACATTTACATAAAACATCTGAATTTACAAAAAAGTATAAATAAGAGTCATTTTATTGGTAAATGTCTGAAACTCTCTTTTCAGATCTCCGCTAGTGATCTAGAGCGGCTGATGGTGCGACTACCCAATATGTTCAAGCAGGAGTTTAGTGGTGTGGGTGCCACGTTGGAAAAACGCTGGAAATTTTGCGGTTTTGAAGCCCTCAGCTCAACATAACGAACGTAGAGACGGTGGATGACACTGAGGTTATTGAAACTGTGAGTACTGTGCCTCGGTGACAGACAGAATAAGACTGGCCAATGCCTCAGAGAAACTCAGTACAGGGTCCTCCCTCACCTCTGTAGCTGTCACCCCCTGCTGTTCTGGTTTGGAGATACTGATGACGGCAAAGGAAACTGCACAGAATCCGGATAGATGTGCTTACTTAAAGAAGCTCTATTCAGACCTCTGAACCTGTTGAACTTTCTGTCAACAGTGGGGAGCGCAATTATGAAAAGTATGTGGAACATGGATATATACAATGACGCAAAAGTACCCAGCCAGCACATGCAGTATCTGAGGCTAGTCACTGTACTGAACATTTATTTCACAGTTGTGAACCAGTTTACCAAAAGCATTAGAGTTAAAATCATCTCAACTTTAAAGAAAGTGTCCAGAGAAAGAGTTGCTTGTCCATCTTATGCATTTTGTGCTACAGTTCTTTTGGGAACTTCAGCTGTGATAAATGCTCCAGCATAGTGAACATGCTGCAGGTAATAGTCATGAATATTTCCACCCCTGGCTGATGGAGGATATTTTACTGTTTAAGGTTGTTTGTTGTTGTGTTGACAGTGTTTGTTATATGCATTCTCTTTGTATCATAATGTACCATCATTATCAGCTCATGTTAAATATGACATCAAAAACTCTATTAAAACTCTTTTTATTCAAATCCAAATAATATTAAGCATGCTGGGATGAACACAGCATTACATCACAGTCTCAGAGTCTGTCACCTGTTCCATATTCATTTTTAATATTTTTTGCCGTTATAGTCACAGAAACACATGAAGGTGTGAAGCAGAGTCTCCTTAATCACTCTGAATAAAACAACCTGGTATCAAAATGGAAATAAAGGGAGAGAGCTAGCTGTTATACAAGCAAGGCCAACTCTATTTAAATGCTGACCCAACCAAGGCACCTCCACCACACAGCATGGGTGATGTAGCAAATAGGCCCTATATGAGTGCTGGATTTCATTATCAATGTGCTTGTCTTGCACTATGTAAGTTCATATGTGCTTTCCTATCAGTAGAAATGGAACTCGTTTTGAAGTTATCCTGTGATCTTAATTTTTTTGACCTTAACTAACTGACTAACTGTGTTAATTCAAGTTGTGTATATGATTTCTTATCTGTCTCTTACTGTATATGGGTCTATGTCACTTTGTTTATGAGATATTGTCACAATTTCAATTTAACATGGGAAATGTCCATCTCCAAAAATTTCTGGGTAAATCCGTGTCGAGAGTGGTCTGGATTTTGTTCAAAGTCACAGTGACAAAGAAACTCACAAACACCAGTGATTATAAACCTCCCCAAAACTCCATTTTGGGGAAGGTAACAAATCAGTCAAGATATGATTGAAGTAAAGACTTTATGTGTAACTAAAAACCAAAGAAGAAAAGACCAACTGAGAACATGATGGGAGGACCAGAAAAAAGACATAACTCAGAGAGAAAGAGTGAATTTTTTCTACTGGAGAGAACTGCCTGGGTGGGACTGATCAAAAGGTTTTCAACTGACAGACCGACTGGCCAAGAGACATCAGGGGTGAAAAAGAACGCAGCTTTACAGAGGTCCAGATGTACACTTGCATTTAGATGCCTAATGAGTACGCAAAAGGTGATTGGGGAAAGAAAAAAAAAAGCTTGAGAGGAACTGGACTCAAGGGAATCCATCCTCTCTGGGGATTACAAATCAAATCAAATTGACAATGTTGAAGCATTCAAACTCCTTGGGTTTAAGATGTACCCAAGTGCAATTCATTATTATTATTATTATTATTATTATTATTATTATTATTATTATTATTATTAATGTTACTATCAGCACATTGGTGATATGCCATGTTCCAGATCTGTGTATGGTTGTTTCAGAAGACGACTACAGGTTTGGTCACATATGCAATATACAACCCCAATTCCAAAAAAGTTGGGATGCTGTATAGTATTTAAACAAAACCAAAATGCAATGATTTGCAAATCTCATAATCCTATTTTTTATTCACAATAGAACATAGCAAACAAAATTTTACCATTTCCATAAAAAATATTAGCTCATTATAAATTTGATGGGGGCGGCATGATGGATTAGCACATCTGTTTCACTGCAAGGTCCTGGGTTCAAGTCCCAGGCTTGGGCATTTCTGTGTGGAGTTTGCATGTAGTCCCCATGTTTGCGTGGGTTTTCTCCGGGTACTCCATTTTCCTCCCACAGTGTGAAGACTGGAAAAAATAAGAGATACTAAAAACAAAACAAAACAAAACAGATGGAGAAAAATTTTGCAACTAATCTGGTTAATTGGCAACAGGTCATTTACATGATTTGGTATAAAAACATCTGTGCAGAGGTTCCCCAATCCACAAAAAAAAAAGGGTATACAAATTGTGGAACAATTTCAGAATAATGTTCCTCAACATAAAATTGTTAAGACTTTATATATCTTATCATCTGCAGTACATATCATTGTCAAAAGATTCCAAGAATCCGGAGAAATCTTTCTTTGTGTGCAAGGGACAAAGCAAAAAATCAATACTGGATGCCCATGGGCAGCAATGCATTAAAATTTAGGCAGCAATGCATTAAAAAAACAGGCATGGTTTTGTCATGGGCTCAGGAACACTTCCATTAATCATGGTCTGTGAACACAGTTCACGAGGATGCAGGGTTTTGAACTTATCACGTGGTGTCCATGTTTTCCAAAAAGAATTTCAAATTTTGATTCACCTGACCACAACCCAGCTCCCTACTTTGCCTCAGTACAAATTTAAATGAGCTTTGGCCCAGAGAAGATGGTGGTGTTTCTGGATTATGTTTACATATGGCTTCTATCTGGCATTATACAAAAACATAATGCAGTCCCACCTGCAGCAGCTTGCTGAAGGGCCCACCATGACAGTTTAGGAGTGCTGGGATGTGTGTTAATGACTGTCTAATGAGTAACCCATAGTCTTAACCACTAAGCCAACACTTAACTTTTAAAAATCCTTTATCAGGAATAAGACCTGGGGCAAATCTTCATTTAGGCTGATGGAGTTTCTGCATAAGAAGGAACACATGGTAAGATACGGTTCAGGTTCAGGTTCAGGCTGTTTGCAGACATTTTGAAACCTGAATATTAATTTTAAAAACATTTTGATTAAACAAATAATTTCTCGTTACAGACTTACTGAGTCTGCAAAAGACAGCCAAATTAATGTATTTTGTTGACATTGTGCTGCACAGAAATACAGCTTGCATAAGCCATTCTTCCTGCCAGTGAACAAAAATAGTGTTTGCTGGACACTAAACCCAGACTGCAAGAATAGCACTTACTGCTCAGCTTCTTATTTCTTTCCTCTTTGACACACTAGCTTTTTTTTTTTTTCAAACTGAGCCAGAAACTGAAAAATGATCAAGCACATTCATATTTCCTTCTTCTTTTCTTCTGTTCATTTGGTTTGCCATGCAGGCAGGCCATTAACGTGCTGAATATCTGTGGTTGATGGATGATGATGACCATCAAAATGCTAGCACAGCAGGATGTTTACAAGGCTCTCACTGTGCAATTTCTTTCTTTTTCACTGTGAACCTATTTTTAGCGAGGCCTTCTAACATTGTACCTTGCCTTTTTTTGTGAAAGTTATTTTCTCACTGGTCGTTATTTGTGTTGCAAGTGTTCCTGTCTCCATAGCAATAGAATAGTAATGTGATGTAGATAGGTACTCTCCATCAACGTTTCAGCTGCATCTGACACCATGCATTACAAAACAACAGTTTCTCAAAATCTTACACCAATAAAGTAAGAGTAAAATAGTAGTAGTTGTTGTAATTATTGTACTCATTTTCTCTTTGTCTGAATGAAAGACCAAATGGACATTATCACTGGCTATAAATATTTTCAAGTGGCATTTATTCCAGAAAAAAACTTTTCTTCAGTAACTTGCATAGCCTGTGTTGCATCAAGATCAAATGTCAGAAACATTCTTTTGGTCTGTCTGAGGAAGCCTATGGAAAGAGCTGATTTTGTAAATAAGGTTTCCTGAAGTCATCTATAAATAAACTGGGTAGGAGTGGGAATACAAGCAGCATGAGCTGTACTAATCTCTCATACTAACAGTAGCTAGTTAATTAACTCAGGATTTGTTTATGAAATGTGAAAAAAAAAAATCTACAGCTTACAAGATCATTTATAGCATTTCCAAATACACTGACTTTACTGCACTATGCTATTATTTGGGTGATTTTGCTAATCAGTATTTTTAATTTTACATTTATTTTACATTGCTCAATTTAATGTACTGTTGATATTGCAGAAAAAGGTACTATAGTGTACATTTCTGCATTATAAGGTTGCTTTTTAACTTTAAGCCTATCTATTAAAAAAATAAATTAAGGTACATCTTGTTAATCGTTAAAATACGCGTTTAAAGCTTTAAATGGAATAGGTGTGCTTAGATGGCCGGACCCTTTGCGTTACAAGGCATGGACTACAGTTTAACCAGGGCAGACTTTGTTTGAAGACAGAATTTGTTATTTGTGTAGTGATCACTTTCATCCAGCAACATTCCACCCTGCTGATGCTGTGCAGTGGGCAAGGAAGGTGAGAAAAAGATAGAAATTGGCAGAGGGTGCCCATCCATCCACTACTCTCCCGGTGGATGGCAGGGTTTAGACTATTTCAGTTGATGGGTTTTGTAAACATTAAGGAACAGCTGTCACAATCTTATTAAGCAAAAATAATGTACTAATTTAGCTGATTTTGACAAAGTTTTTAGTTTCCTCCTCTATTACCATATGATGCAGCACGAGTAAACTGATTTTACTGCTGCCCAATATAAAAGTCGGCCATTCACGCATGACGTCATCGACAGAACAGCTTTCTTAATTCACTCTGTGCAAATCATGTATCTGTGTCTATGCTGTTGTTCATGCTTAGTTTATGTGCATTGTGATGTCATTTTTTCAGCAACTCAAAAAGTACACAGTCCTTGTGGGTTGCCATATATTAACAGAACCCTCATAAAGCTGATTAATATAATGTTACTAACTTTATTTAAAATTTAATTTAAAGATGAAATATCATCTCTAAATGTTTTTATTACTCAGCTGCTTACCTGGAACATGTGGTTGGTGTTTGTTGTGTTTTGCACTTGTTGATAAATTTGAGGTTCACCAGAAAATCGTAGGTACAGCATCAGGTTACAGCTTTCTGCTGGACTGTACATCCAGGTTACACTTTTAATCCTGGGATTGGATCAAAGCACCCACGTTCGAGGGGGACCAGTCAGTCGTATTGAGTTCTCACTTGTCCATTTATCACACAGATGATAATCCTAAGGAAAAGCAAAAAGCTAACGGTGCACGTAAGTATTTGAGCAGAACCCGGCAAAATAATGAACAGGCATTCTTGATAAATATTTACAATTATTGGCAAAATGAATGAAATCTTTCTGACACTTTCTGAGGAAGTTATGTCCAGTTCTTGCTCCAACAATACATACAAAAAATAAATGCATAAATGTATGTAAGCATGTATGCACACACACACACACTGCTCAAAAAAATAAAGGGAACACTTAAACACAATGTAACTCCAAGTCAATCACACTTCTGTGAAATCAAACTGTCCACTTAGGAAGCAACACTGACTGACAAT